>CM046035.1:64915739-64981842 GCA_025215565.1 Flaveria ramosissima | reverse complement strand
ATTAGAGTCGGAAGAAAGGGACACGTATCACGAGAAGAGTACACGTGTATGGAGGAGAAATCAGGTGCTGACAGGTTGGGCTCTTTTTGCAATTTATGGTAGTTTGTTGGCCAAATCATGAACCCACAAATCAATACTGTACTTACGGAATACCAACCAAACTTTTTAATATATAGTATACTATAATGTATTATTATTGTCACTAGCTAGTTAAAAGTCATTTGCAGCTTCAAATGTGTCATCAGCATGGGATACAAGGAAAATCTACTGGTGCATAAAAGAAAACTATGGCAGCTTCAAACTTCAAAGGAAATGGTAATGGGTCAATTTGGGTGCTCTTCTATTTATGTAGCCTCAACAAGCAAACTTTCTCTTTTTAGTTGCAATCTTTATATTAGGACAGGTGGGGTAGTTTAATTCTTAGAATTCAGGGTTTCCTTACTATTGGAATCCATAATCAAATCTTAAATGTAACATGTATTTGTTTCAGCTTTCCGTTGGTTTTTATTAATGTAATACTCTGCTGGTTGTTCAAAAAAAAAGTTAAACGTCATTGGACATACGTGACTACCAATTACCCAATCAACTTTTTTATGCTTTTATTTTCCCTTTCTTTAACCGTAGATAGCTGGTTTAGGGTTTATGAACGTTTTGTGATACTTATAAAATTAGTTTACAATTACTACTTTTTCCCTTTCGTTAGTGATTTGTGATCAGATTTAGTTGGTCTTAAAATTTTGAGATCCTTTTGAGTCAGTTAAATTTAATTTATATTTCTAGAGTAATACAAAGTATATCCTTTATTTATATATAACATTACATGTCACGTTCTTTTGGTTTTAATAATTACATACAATGTCTTTTATTTAAACATATTTACACACATATTGTCCTTTACACTAACTTTCATCTAAATATACGGTTAGCTCAGTTATGTGCTCCTCACATGAGGGGCATCCACGTCAAGGACCTTTTGTATTACGTTTTGACAAACCCTTAGACCGACCTTGTAATTTTTTATACCAGGGACCAAAAGTGAAAACAGGCCTAAGCATAGGGACCTTTCATGTAATTAACTCTAAATATTAATTTATTAATTGCTTTTAATTGGATAATTAAGGTATTGAAAAAGATTAAAATAACCTTAATTTTAACCGAGGTTTTTAACGATGTTAGTAGCGTGGATGAAAATAATAACATTTGGTAAACTATTGTGTTGAAATGGCAAAAAAAAATTTTTGCATTGAAATAACAAATTCAACGAAATATTAGAGATGAAAATATCATTTTACTCTAAAATGTGAAAATTTCTCTCATTCACAACTAATACAGCAAATCATGTTAATGATATTTGAGACATAACAATTCTTATAAAGTCATCATCTCTCATTTTCAAGATCGATATAGGATTTGCCTAAGTTGTTACAATCACACTAACTTATAGACATTCTTAACAAGGTTTGCTCCACCATCCTAATCATGGACAAGAAACATGCCTAAGGTGTTCCCCTAACACCCCAAGACTTGTTATCGTTGACATCATAAACGACACAGAAGTGACTAGTTATAATACCAGTTGAAGCATCTAGTCTTTCATACCAACCAGTATTATATGTTTTACCCTAAGGAGATTACAAATTTGTTTTTAGTTGTTCGGATGAATTCTAAGAAAGTCACCTATTCGTGAATGGCTCTAACTCGAGTACGCTTAAGTGTGAAGCTCTTATGTTATCCACAACGCGTTAATGCGCCCAAACGCGCTATTAAATTTTAGTAGAGTGGTACAATTAAAGTAGTTCTAAACATCATACATTTCTCCAATTCTGGCACACTATTTTTGATCGATGAAAGCGGTTTAGGATCATGTGCCTTGTATCTTTAAAGATGATATCTCTTTCATTAAATGCTATATTTTAATTTTGCTGACTTTCTGAAATATTGCAATTTTAATAATATCTTTTAAAAGTAAGTATTTTGGTTTTTTTTGTTAAGGTGATGTATAGTGTAGTAAATGTGACTTACTCGGTATTTAACTTAGCTCTTTCGTAAGGTTGTAAAATGGATGCCGGATCATTTCATAATATGATATGATGTACACAACTTTATCATAGATTCTTCTTTCGACACTGTTTTCCACGAGAATAGCCCATGATTTAATTATCACAAAACAACAACTTTTAGTTACTACACTGATGTATATTATACAGTAACCAGGGCTAGTATAGTAAGCAGGGATATAAAGTGGTTACACTATAACAAATTTACGATTTTTTTTAAGGATAACATTTGCACAAAATCTAGCCTTCAATTTTTTTATGAAACAACCTGCTTCTAGCCATTTGCTGGAACCTATTTTATATTTAATGATATCTTCGTTTGTGAAAAATGTTTATTTGCTGGAACCTATTTTATATTTAATGATATCCTTGTTTATCAAAATTGTTTAGTCGATCAATTCAACTTGAGAGCATTACACTGCTTCTTTTAAAATGTTAGCTACATTAACATTTCAAGAAATTTAATCCCGTGCTTTCTAAAGAGACCTCTTAATTTGTATTTAATTTTGAATCTCCTAAAGTATTGTTAGTTCATGTACCTTAACATTTTGTGTTTGCAAACTTAAGATATTTTGGATGGGGCTGCTACACTCACACCACCCCGAATCTAATCTCAAACCGTCTACGAACAAATGGTCATTTGCAGGTCAAATGACCGTTTAAGAATTTTTGTCAAATGGTTGTATTCAAATCTTTTAAACGGTCATTTGAGTTGACATTCAACAGCTGTTATGGTATAGGTATAGCAAGACCCTTGTGGATACACCACAAGCATACGTGTAGCAACAAGAATCCGCCTAGATCGAGAAGACCTAGATCGTTGCACCACTCAATTTGTCTTGTCCTTCTTGTAATGAAGCTGTAAGCATTATAAAAATCATGTTACGCTATGACGTTCAAGCCAGCCCAATCTCAAGGATCAACATGTATATTAATACGTAAATATTGTACTTGCATCAAGTAACAACGTGAACGAGAGATAACTAAGAGGAAATTAATCTCGTGATTGGGCAGAGAAGAGAGATCGAGTCTCTCTACGCGTGGGTTATAATCGGGTCGATGTGTATTAAGTCTAGACCTATTGAGCCAAGCTAGTTAGGGGTGTTGTATACAATATGAATTAGTACCAACAAAGGCAAAGTATACATGTCCGGCTAAATGTCAAAATAAGTACAACATTTCTAATAGAAAGAGGGGGTCCTTCTGCAACTCACAACTTGTTGCCTATTACAAATTCTAAGATAACATAGAGTGCAAATTTGAACAGATTTCATCACCCATCATAGATCAAGCACTTCAGGTTCAAAGGTCTCTCTCTATAGTCTATACATAAACACACCTCTTTCTGCTTTAACTTGTTGTATCCAGCTTTAACTTGTCATATCAGTAATATTCGATCGTTATTGTGCTAATAGTTAATAAAAAAACCTTGTTTTATGTTTTCAATATATAGTTAATACAACCTACAACAGTACAATTAGTAAACCAAAACTATGAACAAAATATTAGGTATTTAGATCAACAAGTGTTTTAATATGTTTGTTAATATCATGAACAAAGGGTCATTGTGCACTTTATATAAACTCATCTTCTACCCACCTCCCCCTTCCATTTTCTGCATCCATACTGCGTAGTTATGCTCAAAAAGCAAGAAAGAGAGAGAGTTTGAAACTTGATTAGTTTCTCTCCTCAATTATACATAAAGATTCATCTCTCAACCCCACTCATCATTTCTTTTGAGCACAAGTGATCAGAAAACACATATAAAAAATAAGTTTAGTATCTCCCTTTCTTGATCGAATTGAAGTCTATGTAATTTACTGCAAGATTCAATTCATGGATAATTCTGAGGCTATTGAGCTTGATTTCAGCTGCATCGATCGATCGATGTCGTCGTTTCATAACGACTCCGGGGACATGTCTCCACAGAGAAGATTGGGAAAGGGAAAGATCGAGATCAAGCGCATCGAGAACACAACGAATCGACAGGTGACGTTTTGCAAGCGGCGCAATGGGTTGCTCAAGAAGGCCTATGAGTTGTCTGTGCTTTGTGATGCTGAGGTTGCTCTTATCGTCTTTTCGAGCCGCGGTCGTCTTTATGAGTATGCTAACAACAGGTATTACTTCAGCTGGTATATATATTGTTTCTCTAATTGTTGGATCAACAAAAAATTGGTCAAATTTTATCAGTCTTTTTAGGGTTTGAGAAAATAGTACATAAATGAATGTGACTTCCAAGAAGATTTGAGAACAAAGGACACTATATCATAAGTTATTTGCGAGACGAGTGAATCTTTTGATTTGTGTTTGTTTCTACTCCTAAAGATTTTTTTTTTCATTTTATCACTTTTACTGTTTATCTTTTTATGATCCAATCTTTCTTTCATATTTTGATACCTACAAGATCTGTTGTTAAAGATGTCAACATAGAGTCACTAGTGGATTTGTTGCAAGTCAATAAACAAAGATTTAAGAAGTTTACTTGCAGAGCTCTTAGATCTGCTTGCCTCTTACCTCCATTGCTGCTCTCTCTCTCTCCTCTCTCTCTCTCTCTCTCTCTCTCTCTCTCTCTCTCTCTCTCCTCTCTCTCTCTCTCTCTCTCTCTCTCTCTCTCTCTCTCTCTCACACACACACACACACACACAAACTGTTGTCAAGTTTCTATTTGCTTAACACTTATGTCATTTTGGCAGTTCCTAAAAAAACATATGTCAGTTAAACATCATCAAAGCAAAGTGGAAGGACACTGCTAAAATATATGTTTCTTAATTATAGTTGATAAGTTAGGGTTCCAAATTTTGCATGCCAGATTAACTGCTGGTAAAATCTCTTAAGGGTATCACTTTCATGTCAAGATTAACCAAATTAGGGTTCATACAAGAAATAAATTATCGGTTTTTTATGTTTGGCATATTAATTTGGAGAAGATGAAGGTATCAAAATTCATGGAATTGGTATCTAATAGAATGAGTTTAGTTTCTTGATGGTAAAAATGATAGTTTTTATAAAAGATTTTAATTACTGTAAAAAGATGTTAATCCAAAACTAAGGAATTCTCTTGATAATGAAAATACTTGTATTTTAGATTGGAATTTCTAAAAATTAGGGTTAACATTATAAAGTTTAACCCATAATGAAACATGATTAGTTTTTTTTTTTTAATTTACCCAAACTACAATAGGGTATTTTCTTGTAAAAAATTATATAGGTTAGGTTTTTGTGAGGGGTGTAATGTTAATTGAATTGTAACGCCTTTGTCCGATCAAAGTCTCCCACATGATAGGCTGAAGCTATATTTTTTTTTATTTCTATTGTTTTAGCTTCAGTTTAAATAAATAGGATTAGGAGGCTAGATAACAAGGAGTTGCCTCATCTCAATGGTTTAAGCACACGTACAACCTTAACCTAGGTAACTCGGGTTAAAGTTCCGTCACACTCCCCATCTATGGTGTTTTTGTGGTTTTCCTTTTCTATTTTTCTTTTTCTATTTTTTTGTTATTAGTTGTTTTCTTGGTTATTTATTTTAACATATATGTTCTCTTTTATGTGTTTTTTTAATTTACTCCAAGTATTTGTTCTGTCGTGAAGCATGGCTTTAATCCGCTACTTAATTACTTGTACTTGCTTGTATTCATTCCGTCGTGAAGCGCGGCTTTAAACCACTACTTAATTAGTTGCATTTGCTTGTATATTAGATCTGGATTTCTAGAAATTAAGGCGATTGCTCTAAACTGTAAAGTTTTTCACCAATAAAGAAAAGTAGTAGCTATTATTTTATGATTTTATCTTATTCAAAAACTACAGTAGGGTTTTTTTTTTGGAGAAAAAGTCACTTATAATTTTTATTTCATATAAACTAGGGTTTTTAACAAATTAAAAGTTGATGAATATATATACATACGGCTTCAATTTCTGAAAAATGATATTGTCTATTAGTTCTTATTATTATAAACTAATATATTAATAGGTTAATTAATGGGGGAATATTCCTAACAAAACCAATATTTATGCGAAAATTAAAGAGAATCACGAAAATCAATGATAATATTTATAATTTTTTTGTTCTTTTAAATGTTAATAGGTTGTCTTAATTAGTGTTTATTACATATACGTTGAACATAGGTACGGGGATGATGAATGTTATACGTAACACTACGGTGACTGAAAAGTTGTTACATATACGTAAGCTACGTATGACGTATATGTAAAATCATGTTATGGTTTTCATTTGATCAATACCCCTATCTATATATACACTATAAACACACTATATATCTGTAAAGGCTAGTGATTAAAACTATAATTTATGTGACTGGTTTCATTGGTTTTATTTAGTTTTAATATAACTATCTGTTATTCTTAGCAACTCTCCACTAGATTATTGAACACAAATAAATATTCAATAACATCACAAATCAGATTTTGCTTTCAAGCTTTTGAGTTACGACACTATAAGTGGCGTCTTTATCTTAGTTCCAAAGTTCTCAATTTGATGGTCAAAGAAAACACACACTAGTCTTTCCCTTTGGATTGTCCATCAATGACTTTCACAAGCTTACCATGCTGTTGAAACTAAAACAGCAACCTAAGGGGGTAGAGAGAGTTAGAGAGAGATATGGACTTTTTATTTTCAGAATCAATATTAAGAGAACCGCGAGAACAGTAAAAGAAGTGTACACGTTGCTTTAATAAAAAGGGTAACATTGAAATACAATGTTTTTTTATGTCTATATCCATTCCTTTTTAGTTTTATCAAATCTCTCGTGATTTTTTATAAAAAATATAAAAAATTTGCACATATACATAGACTGGGGTTCATTAGACTCAATTTTTCCGAGGAGCAAAAACAAACCTGAATTGTTTACTTTCTAATATCAATGATTTACATTTTATAAATGTTGTATTTACTACATGCAAATTTTCATGATATTCATATTAAAAAAAGAATCAAACTAATGTATTCATATGTTTTTTACGTTTTAATTATTTAACTACACAAATAGGTTATATGTAACTAATATAAATCTGCATGACTTACACATATGTAGCTTCTAGACATTAATTTTTTTTTAATTTTCTTTTTAAACTCAAAAAGGCATGAAAATACATTGTATTTCAAGTATTTATATATATTTAAAAAAAATTAAGACTAGAAAATGAGTGATTTATTTTATACTACGTGTTATCGCAATACATATTGTTGTGTATAAATCTCATATACTATGAATGAATATGTCCATTTTGATAAAAGAGTATCAATACCATAATCTTCTAAATAAATTTTATACATGTTAGAAATTTATATTCATTTTAATTAATTTATATATAAATAGTATAAGAGTTACTATGTGTGCGTACGCATGTGTGCGTATACGTGTGTGTGTGCGCACACACGCATACGCGCGATCAATATTTAGTTCTAAAAAGAACGTCACAGAGTATATGTGTGTATGTTATATGTAGGGAAAACTCTAATTTTAGCCAAAGGCTACACAAACACATCTTCCATATTATATTGGTGGCAACATCTCTTTTGAAGCATTCATTTTCACAGTGGGTTACTTATCTTTATCTATATATTACACTAAAAATTACTATATTTTCTCTCTCCTTTCAATTAAATAATAATTTTAATACCCTTATCATTACTTTTTTTCTCTCCTCCACTCACAACCACTTAAAAAATATTAAAAATTTATAAAGATTGAACAGTAATTCTTCAAATATACCAATCCATAATAACATTTTCTCTCTTATTCACTCACAATCACTCAAAAACATTTCATATAATATATCAAACACACTAATATATTTTTAAAGACTCTACTGTGAATGCTCTTAGGCCTCCTATCACACTCGGCCCCACCATTACTATAAACTTATTTAAAGGTCGGGGGCAAATACCACCGGCCAAAATCCTCCCCTCAACTTTTTTGAATTGACATTTTAACCTCTAAACTATTTGTAAAACTTATTATTTGACCTTTTGAGTTTCTAAAGTTTCGGAAAAACTAATTTCTTATATCCTTATTTTTATGTATATGTCGGTGCAAGTTCGAATTCATCTACGTTTTGATGAAAATTTTGTTCGAACACAAGTTGAGTCAAATATAAAACGTTTTCGTGCTAAATTTTATGTATGTTTTTAGTTGGTTTACGTTTCGATGTAGATTTTATTTGAAAACAAGTGAAGTCATATATAATATGTTTTCGTTCGATGATATAAATTCGACTAACTCCACGCTTCGATGTAAATTTAGTTCGGACTATAATTTATTACGCCGCTTACGGCACCGCCACAATATGCGTATATATTTACTAGTTATATTTTAATTTCAAAAACAAGTTCAGAAAGACGTCTCGCTATACAACTGAGTTGTGCATCCTACAATAGAGGCTTCCACCCTTGTTAAGTTGGACGGTGCTTTGAATAATTCTTGTTATTTTAGTTGAGGTAATTTATCTATTTCACAGGCATCCAACCTTTTCAAGAAAACCATTTTTAATAGCAAATGTGAGACTTTGATTCAAAGAATAGTTGTTATTTTAATCGGATCTATTTATTTGTTTTTTGTAGGGATCGCATTCCCAACCCTCTTAAAAAAACTAATTGATATAAAAACACACTAACTTAACTCTAAACATTTTGCTTAGAATAAAAATTAAACTCATAATCTTTCAATATTAACATATCAATAATACCTAATTTTGAACACTTGAGCTAAAAAAACATTAGTAATCATAGATCTTTGGTTTTTAACTTTTTATGTGTGAGAGAGAGTGTGTGTACTAACAAGGGAGCCAATGAGAGAGTATCTGGTGCATGGGGACAGAGGAAATGCTACAATAATATCTTATGCAATGAAATGGACGTCTCTGATTCACTCAGAGTTTACAGAAAGGAAAAACAACAGAGAATTTAAATTTACGAGGAGGGTAAAACGGTGAATGACATTGAATTACCCATTGTGTAATGGGTTCTCAACACGTGGCAAAAATCTGGCCTTACAAACACACAACCAATCATAACGATGGATGTGTTGACAGCGTGGCAGAGACAACCAATCAGTGGCTTCGACTAAATTGAGGAAATATGCAATGTGTTTTTATATGGTATCCTTAAGTTCTCCGAGAAAAGTTAGATTTTATTCATTTAGTACACTTTATGTTTCCGTAAAATCATACACAAATTCTACTGTATATCCTTTAAAGATCAGAGTCAACTTCATTGCGTCTGAACATCACTTAATCCTATAGGCAAAACCAAGAAACATATATATCAAACATAAGGATATTATTTTGTAGATAATACTCATTTGTTTAATAGTAATTGTTTATTTATTTTTCATGTGGACTAATATGATTTAAGCTAGTTAGTTAGATGCTAAGGCGTACTCAAACTCAAGATGCAAAGGGTGAGTGTGCGTATTTACAAGACGATAAAAAAAGAAAGAAAAAAAATCCTAGACAAGCACGTATGGTTCTTAACATTTTTTGCTCTTTTAGACGGGATTTTGTCGTGTTTAAATTGGTTTTTGGCTTGTTCATACCGTTTGAAACTACGTTCGGTTGGTTCAGACAGGTTTTCAATGGATTGGTTCACTTATAGATCCGGGTTTAATGCTAAAGTTTTCGTTGTTTTACAAGTTGACTATCAACACAAAGAATGGTTTAACATTAAGATGCAAAGATAAAGATAACTAGAAGTTGTAATGTTATCACACATGTACTTATGAGTTATCTAACCATTTCTCCTTGAACTTTCTTTAAAGAATGTTGATGGTGTTTGTCTTGTTATTCTAGTGTTAAAGGGACGATTGATCGGTACAAAAAATCATGCTTCGATCCACCTGGCAATGGTTCGGCTGCTGAAGCCAATGCTCAGGTACCCTTTCATATCTATGCTACTAAAATATTGTAATTGTAGCGTAACCACTACAAGAAACAAGTTACAAGTACATATTTTTTTCGCGCATATCTACACTTAAAAGTGTAGTATGATGAAGTTCATGCTTCTAGTTTTACCTATGTACACATTAATCTCTACATCTTGAACATGTTGACCAAAATTTAATTCAAGTACTCTAACGTATACAGTTTTATCAACAAGAAGCCACAAAACTGCGTCAGCAAATCGCAAACCTCCAGAATCAAAATAGGTACCTTTCTTAGATGTTCAAAGATATATACTTCGCGTATATCCTTATGAGCGCGAGCGCGTATAATGTTATAACCTTTTGTGAAAAGGCAATTTTACAGGAACATCATGGGTGAATCTTTAACAGACATGCCAGGGAAGGACCTCAAGAACCTTGAAGGTAAGTTAGAGAAAGCTATTAGCAGAATTCGCGCGAAAAAGGTAGTTACTTTTACACATTTCTAACCTTTCAGAAAATCTCTAAAATAATTGTTTACTTGTATTTGGCTACTAATTACTTTCTCTATGATAAAAAAAACTGCAGAATGAACTATTATTTGCTGAAATTGAGTACATGCAAAAAAGGGTAAGTAATTATTAGCCTTTACTTCACACTTAAACCTAGGGGCTGAACCACTAAATCAATATTTGTCACCTTTATATATAAAAAATCTTAGTTTCTTCTTTCTTTAAGAAAAACATGAGTTGTGCATTTTAGCTATAGTCAAAATTTATAGTTTATAATGAGTATATATACGAAATTCATGTTTGTAATTTCAATTATTTCTAAACATTTTTGTAATGCAGGAACTTGAGCTGCAAAGCAGCAATCAATTCCTTAGAGCAAAGGTATTTATCTCTCTATCTATCTATCTCTCTAAATCGAACTAATCCCTTTCATTCATTTATCCGTTTAATGATTATTCAGATAGCTGAAAACGAAAGAGTTCAGCCGCAACACATGGATTTGATGCCTGGAGGTTCTGGTTATGATCTCGGACCACACCAATCCTTCGGTGATCGAAACTATCTTCAAACGAATGAGATGCAACTGAGTAACGACTACTCGTGCCAAGACCAAACCCCTCTCCAGTTGGTGTAAGTACACTTAATTGGAGAAAAGCTAATTTGAACTCAATGATATGTTTCTTGAAAAAGGTTTCATAAATGGTCCTTATAGTTTGACCAAATTACACATTTAGTCCCAGATTTTAAAAATTATAAACGAATGTGTGTGCGTTGGACGTTTGGTCCCGGACCCTAAATCCCATTACTTTTTATGCATTTCACACAAAGGAACCAAACGTGCAACGCATAGAAGTTTGTACTAACTTTGCAATTTTTAAAATATATAAATCTAACATGTGATGCGCCATAAAGTTTAGACTAACTTTACAGTTTTTAAAATCTAGGGAGCAAAAAGTAGTATGGTCAAATTACAGGGACGACTTATATATGCAATTTTCATTTGTTTCTTGATGACGAAAGACTTTTTTATTTTCGATCCTGAGTCCATTAATTTGATTTTATGTTGATGATGTTTGATTTTATGTAGGTAATAACGATGACTGACGTGTGGGTCTTGATCAATCGTTGATCAGCTGCAGCTGTAATAACTTGAAAATGATTAATTAACAAGAACCAGACTTATATTTGCTTGTTTTAATGATGATTAATAACCTGGTTATCGAAGTCTAGATGATATAAATATGTGCTTGTATGATCATGGTGGTATGTATGCAATCTAATTTTCTAAAGCAGCTTATGTGTAACGTGTTTTCTTCTGTGTTCAATTTATCAGTAGACTACAATATTACCTACATCTTGTTGGAGTTCTTCTACACGACAACATTTAATTTAATAATATTCAACATCATTAGCCCTCTCTAATCTTGCAAACACAATGTATTGTGCCTAGCAATTGATGAACCTACTAGTCACCGGTATTTTGTCGGTTTCTTATACATAAAAACTGTATTTTTAATAATAATCACCCACACTAAGAAGCTCTAGTTCCGTCAACGTGACCAGCTTATGAATAAATATCATGTTATAAAAGAAAAAGAGACGACGATGTTGTTGGCCTTAATTGATTACTTAAAGTTTGATATAAAGTTTAGAGTTCATTATCTAATTATTAGAAAGTTAGACGTTAAGTTTAGAGTATTTTATGTATTTGTTTTATGTTTAAGGGTCTTTGTGCAAGCTTTGTAAACTAGAAACCGACTAAAATGTAGGGTTGTGTCGATTTGGTGAATCGGCACATCACTCTAAAACATCAGTAAGAGTTGGCATAACAAATAAGACATGACACGATAAGACACGAACACGATAAGTGTTGACACGAACACGACAGGATAACCAATCGTGTCATTTTTTCCAGACTCGAACACGAACCTGTTTAGAAACAGGTTACACGATAAGACCTGTTAATAGACACCGTAAAAATAACACGTTTAGTGAAATAAAATTTGACTAAAGTTCATCAAAATCCTGAATATACCATATTCTTTAGTATGATAATCCTTGACATATTTGAAACAAAAGTCAATAATAAGTTTTTCTTTAACCGATAACATTGTTTAAAGAGGTAATAGACGGAGTTCGAATAGGGCTCAGGCGGAGGCCGGACACTTGGTCGGTGGTACTGTGATAGTCGTATTCGATTGAACTGGTTGGGCAAGGGATAAGGTTCTTAAATTGAACATGAAAAATAATGACATATATCATAAATATATAATTAATTATTTCAATAAGCTAAATATATAAACAGGTCTTAACATGTGCGTTAACATGTTAACAGATGTTTGATCTGTTAAGACATGATTTTTATCGCATCTTTAACATGTCGACGTGTTAATGACACGAAACCTGTTAAGCTCAAACACGAAACCTGTTAAGCTCAAACACGAAACCTGCTAACTTCATGTCGTATTGTGTTATCAGGTTCGTGTAAGAAATTGACAGGCCTATACAATATATAACCGATCATTGCATGTAAACATTGAAAGTGGACGGAACCCTATATAGAAATCATGTGAAAGATGAAATCTAGTGAGCAATGCAAGTACTAAGGAACCACTAAACCATGGAGATTTGGGGCAAGGCCCTTAGTAGTCAAATCTAGGGGTTGGGTACCAGCCCCTAGTATGATTTAAGAGACAAAGCTGTGACTAGGGTCGAGTTACTTGAAACTGATGTTTGGTTGTAAGTTACTACCAAAGGTGATTTTTATCGAAGTTGATTTCTGTCGTAGACAGTAACAATTAAAAACTATTTAACGTCAATTAAACAGTGATAACTATTCATTTAATCAATGCAATATTTCAATCATATATAAAGGAATCATTTGTTCAGTTTTCATAACAATTTTCTCACATCTTGTTATTGATTTCTCTCTCAAATTATCTAGAAAAATAATTCAATCATAAAGTGTTACCACAATATCAAAGTTATCCAAGATTCATGAATTACATCTTTCCCTTTATAATCTCTCAATTGAGGACGGTCACCATCATTTTCATTATAACCCGTAACCACATGAATACTCCAAAATACATATCCATTTCACTTGAAGATGGGAAGAGGATGGATCGACAACGTTGTTGGGTTATTCGCTATCCACTCGAGTTGTTGTTGGATCACTTTAAACCTTGAGAACGTGACGCTCTAATCCAAAAGTGTTGATTCATTTAGGTTACACGCTTAATATTGGATATTTTCTTACACACATTTATTGTGAAAATATAAAGCCTCAATCAACTCTCATTAAACTTACTAGCGGGAACACTAAACTTTTTTATGTGGAATGGAAAATTTTAAGAGTCGTTAACTATAGCTAGGTATTATTTTTTATTCAGGTCAAGCGGCCTATACAATAAAAAAGTAAAAAATAAATAAATATCAAAAATATATAAAATGAAAGTACTTTGGTTATTTACCAATACGTAATAGAAAACACAATTACTCGTTGATTAGGATGATAAAAAGAAAATTTGATTTTCACTTGGCGGGATTCGAAGAAGTATTCAAATCAAGATATTCGAGAGTATTAGAATAGGGTTAACAATATAATAATTAAACGTGTATAAGATTTAATTGCTTGGTTTTTACTTATATTATTCAAATAAGTTTATTAAAATGGACTTGATTTATTCAAATTACTTGTTTTATATTTGTTAATCTGTTTACAATAAGTATATATGAGTAAATTTAAAATTTGAAGTTTAATTTTCTTGGGGGTAATGTTAAAATTTCATTTGGGTTGGTCCAAAAATTTCATGAGGGTCAATCGGGAGATTACAAAAATATTATTACAGACAATTCATAAAGTGTAAGTGACCATATCCAAGAATAGGTCCGCCCATGATTAAACTCAACGGAATGCTTAAATAAACAAGAACCGTAATCGGAACAAGTAGGAAAATAATGAAAAGAAAAACAAATTGAAGCGGACATGAAAAACTCGAATTTTTTTAAAAAATAGGGTATTTAGGGGGAGAGAGGTGACAACAGGGTTTAGTCTTGTCGGGTTTTGACATTACGGGATACCGCCCCTGGCAGGGGCGGCTTCTGACTCGTGTGGTTTGAATGTAATGAATGTGTGGTGATTTGTAAAGTGATGTGACTGGTCAAAACTGAGAACTCGCCCTTGGGAAGGGCGGCTTCTCTTCCCAACCGTCCGATTCTTTGAAGATTCTTTGAAGTTGAAGATGATGATGTGATGTGACCCGTGCATGAAGACCACGCCCTTGTGAAGGGTGGGTTCTCCTCTTAACCCTCCGATCCAACAACCTCATTTAATCTACGGTCCACATTTCAACCTCCTCAAATTCTTTAATTATTCGTTTGACCACCTTTCTCTATATATTCGTTTAACCATCGCATATTTTCCTTCACAATTCGTTCAACTCATTTCTTTAGAATTTCTTCAAAATTTCTCTAGAATTTCAAACTTCATTTCAAAAATCAAAATGAGCTGGAGAATTACACCAAGTCCACTAAATAACGATTTGTTATTTTTAAGTGGTCAATATAGAGCTGATTATTATTTTTGAGATCCAGAAAGCGATGAAGGAATTTTACGTGTTAGACGAGGTGATAAAGCTTTTTGGGATTACATTGAGGAAGTGTCTATCCCTGAAAATATTATGAGATAGATAAGGTTGGCTGGTTTTGCGGGTGTGATCGAGTGTGGTTATCGCAAACTTGATCGTGCTCTTATCTCAGCTTTGGTGGAGAGATGGAGGCCGGAGACACATACATTTCATTTACCGATTGGCGAAACCACAGTAACCCTTCAAGATGTACAAGTTTTATGGTGTTTGCCGGTTGAAGGTGATGTTGTTTCTGGCACTGATTATGCTATGAATGCATCTGAAATTATAATGAGGTTTGAGTATTTAACCGGTTGTACACTCGCTACAAATGCTATAAATGGTTATAAGTTAAACCTAAGGTTTATTTTAAATGAAATAATAAAACCATTCCCTGATAATGTCACTGATTTTCAGTGCATCTAACGAGCTAGATTAATTTTATTTTTTATGATTGGTGCCACTTTATTTTCTGATACCTTTAGCAACTGGGTGCACATAAATTATTTAAGTCATATTGAAAACTTAAATAACTGTGGTAGACTTAGTTGGGGAAGTGCAGTTTTAGCTTCTTTGTATAGACAGTTATGTAAGGCAACAAGTATCACAAATCAAGAAGTTGGTGGACCTTTATTCTTGTTGCAATTATGGGCATGGGAAAGATTACCTTTTATGTGTCCCTAGAATACAAGAACTATTGATTTCAGATTATCATATGGTGCACAGTATGTTAAAAAATCATATGTATTGACTATTTTTCTGTAATATTATATTTTTCTAGTTAACCTGGTATATTTGAAAACTTGATTACAGATGGAATGGTGAACTTAGTTATGTAAACACCACTCCGCAGTATTTGAGTGCGTATCGATCTCAGCTGCATTCATTAAGCGAGGCCACGGTAATAATATTTGTAAGACCCCGTTCCCGGGAAGCCTCACAGTTGGTTAATCATAGCATAAAATCAGTTTAATAATAAAACATTGCAGCGGAAATAATTAGACATTCATTTAAAACTTAGAAAACATATTGCACTCATACATTTGTTCTTTAATTTCAAACAAAACATGCTAATTGTTCTTAAATTACAATAAATATTTCATAAATAGGAATGCCATCCATAGCTCCCCAAGTAGCTCCGTGTGCCATCCTCAGCATCAGCGTTTACCTGCCAACTATTATGCATAAAAGTCAGCTTCCCTGAGTGAGTCCTAGTTTTAAATAATATAAGAAAATATAAACTTTATCCTTCTTATAATGACCATGCATACATCATAGTACATAAGTTAACTTGCATCATAATAAGCATGTTCATTGTCTTTCATTCTTTCATTATCTTTCACTTTTATCATAAACGAGATTGCACAAAGCAAGAGCTCCATGTTGATTGACAACAAATGCCAATCCCTGTCGGTACACATGAAAACGGTAGCTAACCCCCGACAGTTGATCCACACTGCAAGGCACATAGCCCGCTCATGAATACGGATCCATCATCATACATCAGACTCACATAAGTGAAGTCTATCATAGTGCTTGCAAGACTTTTCCATCATAAAACGGGCCCGGGGGTAACATTCATTAAGTTTCACTTTTCATTAATATCATCTTCCACTTTAATATATAATACTTAACTTATTAAGTACACAACATATCAAGTACTAATCATCATAAATCATAACCGACCCGCCGCGAGACAACGGGGGTTCGGGGGCGGCAGCCCCTGACAGCGGGGTCCTAGGGGCAGCAGCCCCTAGTGGGGTCCAAGGGGCAACGCCCCTGGCTAAGCTTATAGCATATTTTTATATTTAAACATTTATATAGCACATTTACTTATAGAAAAATCGTTCTTCCTGTTAAAACCCCTTAAAATCTTGGTCATTTAAGAACGTAAATTTAGTATGCATAATAGCCCCAAAACATGGAAAAACTTATAAAATAGGGGATCTAGAACTCACCTGGATACCACGAATAACTTCTAGGCTAAGCTTACAAGGCTAGGATCACTCTACACAGCCTGCAGAATAGCTAACACTTAAAGGGGTTAATTTCTGCCTAAATTCGCTGCTAATTTCATGCAAGATCAGCAATTTCGCAGCTAGGTTCGCCAACAATTTCGCTGCTAGTTTCACCAGCAGTTTCGCTGCTAGTTTCGCTAGCACCTTCGCTGGCAGTTTCGCTGGCATCTTCGCTGCCAGCTTTGCTGCCAGTTTCGCCCAACTTTCGTTGGAAAAACATGTCTGCGAAACTACCTGCGAAACTATAATTTCGCAGGAAGATCCACAGTTTCGCTGATTGAATATGCAAATTCGCTGGATGAATACGCAGTTTCGCAGATCGCATAAAAATTACGGACCAGACCGTTTTTAACCCAAAATCATAACTTTTTACGTCCAATCTCTTAGTTTATCATCCATGAGGCTAAATCTAAGCTTTATACATGTTTTCATACGTAAAAATGTGACCTTTATGCGATTCTTTGCAACTTTTCAAAACCCAAAACCCTAGAATCCGAGTTTGATCTACAGAGGGGTTTAGAGGTCGATTCTTACCTGGATTTGTTGCTTCTTTCTTAGATCTTGATGCTCCAACACCCAGATCTTCAATCTCTTCACCTTGGAAGCTTCAAATCTTGAGTTCTCTTCACTTTCTCTCTCTACTTTCTCTCTCTACGAATTTTGGTGGCTAGGATTGTAATGATGGAGATGGAGGCTGATTTGGGTAGGTTAAGGGCTGATTATGGGCCTTAATCACTTAGGCTCTTATCCATAAACCCAATTTGGCCCATAACCCATTTCCTTCTTTTATTAAATACCCATTATTTAAGCCCATTATCCTTAATGACTCGTTTCGACTTTTCGGGGTGTTACAATATTAATCTGATATTATTTTGTATATATTAACATTGTGCAAACATATTAATTCATATTTTTATATCAGTTCAATTGGAGGCCTTATGATAATATTATCCACCTTCTACCTGATATCTGCACAAGTGGACATCAAAGCTGGAGAAGTGACACATACCTTATATGTTGGGAAGTTGTTGAGCCTCACATTCCAAGTAGGGTTTTAAGACAGTTTGGAATGTTTCAACCAATCCCTACAAGTGTGTTACTAACCCGGGAGCAACACACAAATCTACATTCGACTGCTCGTAAAGGTGGTAGAAATAAAAACTGGTTACAACATCATAATATCTTTGTTCAAGCATGGGCGTCTCGGCATAATTCAGTTGCTAATGAAGCGTACACTGATTCACCAATTGCTTCTGAAGCATACATGAGGTGGTATTTAGAGCGTACTGTTGTTATACAACAAACCCGACTCATCAAGACACGAACCCTCATGACTTCCAAAATGATGGACAAAGATTGAGAATGATGATATTATTAATTATTATTATTATTACTATTATTATTATTATTGTTAACATTATTTTTTTAAAAGTAATTTTTCATAATGTTATTTATAGATGAATGGGATGAGTCAGTTTTATCAAAAATCAGGGGACGAAGCGGGGAGGAATATGGCAAGCCGTTATATGGATTTTGCACATGCAAACCATATAAGTTATCTACCAACACATGTGACACAGAATGTTGATGATACTCAACTTCCTCCTGTCACACAACGTTTACCCAGAAGGGGTAGAGGACGAGGGCGGGTTGGTAGACAGGTTGTTGATGATAATGTTATGCAACAGAATATGACAGAACAAAGGGATTTCACGGAACAATAGTTCGACTCCTCCTTTTTAAGCCAAATGGGCAACCAAAATTTTTTTTATGGTGGTACATCAACTACTCAGTTTCCACATTTTAGTCAAATGGGGACCCAGAATTTCGTAGAAGGAGGCCCGTCAAATCCTTATTAAAGCCCTGATACTAGTTATCAAAAATCATTTCACCATTCTTCTCCGTTACCTTATTGAGGGTAACCTCAATTTCAAGATACAGCTCAATCTGTTGACCAGTTTTTTAATCCATCTCCTTGGCCGTTCGACTTAAATGATGAAGCAACAAACGATAATGATGACACTTGTTAGATGTTATTTTTTTATATTTTTAGTGATGTATTTTACTTTCTTAAGATAGAGATATACGTCTTTGAACATGTTATTTTTTTATTTTGTTAACAAATATGTTATTTAAACATGTTATTTTGTTAACAAATGAACTTAAAACACGAACTTAAACAAGTTATTTTGTTAACGCATAAACGTGAACAAAAATATGAGCTCATCAAGTAATCGTGTTCATTCGTATTAACACATTGATAACCGTAATAAAATAAACCAGATAACCGAGAATCGGAGCACCTAACTTAAATTATAAATAAATAAAATAAAGGGTATTGAGAACCCGCCCTTGCCAAGGGCGAGTTCTCAAAAGAGTCAGATCACATTCACATGTCACCATAAGAAGAACCCGCCCCTGGCAGGGGCGGGACCCCTTATGTGCCAAACCGACAAGACTTTACCCCCTTGTCACGTCTCTCTCTCTTAACCCTATTTTTGAAATAAATCCGAAAAACTCCTAAAGACTTGATGCGCTCAACAAGTTATTCAAACCTCGCGTGCAACTTCCTTGATCCCATGCGATATACTTATTATCATTAACCTTCACATTACGGTTAAATGTTACTTTGAACTATTTCAACAGCGCATCTGATATCAAATGGGTAGGCATCTGAGGACTATTTAGCGATGTAAGATTTCCAAACTTCAAATTTACTTACTGCTTCAGACATCAGGAAACATAAACTAGCTATGTGATAACCTAATCAAATGGATGACATAAGAAGACACTATCTTGTTAAAAAGGCTTTTCAACCACGAAATCATAAATTTCCATTCAAAGAGTATTCTAGTGGGCAAAGACGTTTTAATGTAAAATGGTTTGATGCATATCCGTGGTTAGAGTATAGTACTAAAGTGGACAAAGCCTGTTGCTTATATTGTTATTTAGTTAAAGAAAACATTGGCAATCAAGGAGGAAGATATAAGTTTTTCAAGTTCAAGTGAAGGGTTTTGTAATTGGAGTAAACCGGGTGTCTTAAAATACTATGTTGGATCAGTTAACAGTTATCATAATAAGACGATGCAAAAATATGATAATCTTTTGAAATGAAAATAATCTATTTATGTTAAGTTAAATACGATATGTAGATAAACTGGAGGTTGTTAAAGAATGTTTTATTAAAATTTCTCATGTGAAATATACATATTCTTTTACTTTCAAACAAGTTATTTTTATTAGCAAATAACCAATTGAGTATTGATCAAATAAGTACTAAGTTTTTATACTTTCTACAATTACTTATTTTTGTGCAATTGTTTATTTTTTTAAATAGGTTAGAGGTCAAGGTTAGGATAAAAAACAAAATGAGAAATTGTGTTATTCGTCGTTGTTTTTAATGTATTACATTAATTAGTTGTTAGTTTATTATTGTATTTTACATATTAGAGATACAAAACAATGTTATTCTACTATTATTTTTCTAAAATTTATCATTTGAGAAAACACAATAAATATTCATAAAAACACAAAAAGTGATAAAAAATACAATGAACTGCACTAAAGACATATGATGAAATTCATGCTTAAAAACGTAAAAAAAATTTAATCTTTTTATATAACAATAATGTACTTATTTTAGTTATAATAATTGCTCGTTTTTATGGTGTAATTTTTATAAAAAAAATAATGTCATAACATAAAAGTTATAAACGTTTTAAAAAATGATGAAACTTACAAATAGTCAACAAAAGTGGTTATTTTTTAAAATATCAATCTAACAATTTTTTTACAATTTGATTTTAACCATTAATTAAATAGATAGATGGTTGAAATTACTTATTACGCTATTTAATTTTAGAAGTCCTTTTATTTTAATATTTCCAGAAGTGTAGATACAATATATCAGTCGTATGAACATACTTACGTTTCATATCTAGTATCTTTCTACTCTAATAAAAATGAATCTTTTTTTTTTTTATCACCACAATCATTCTTATTAAAATTTTCTTGACTTTCTCTCCTATTGAATAATTACCTTTACTACTAATAATATTATCTAACACTTTTTTTAAATTTAATAAATTAAGAAAGAGATATATTTATTAATGTTATTTCTAATTAAGAAAAAAATTTAAAACAAATTTTTAAAAAGTTGATATAACTGTTTTATTACTTATAGTCATTTCTCATATATAATTTCAGTCATATCATATCTCAAAATATTATTTTATAATTAATAAATTTTATTATATTATTATTTTTTTTATCCAACCCGTGTAAACACACGGGTTTACTAAAGCTAGTCTAGAATATAAAATTCCATTGGGCAATATTTTTGAAAACGATTTTAAAAGATTTTTCACACAAGATTGAACTTGATTACATTGTTTGATTTATGATTTGATATTTTAATATTTGGAAGGTGAATAATTTATTTTCAGGCTGGTTAACCATATCATTATTTCTAAAGATATCACTTATTAAAAAATTCCTTAAGTGTCTTTAGTTAAATTGAACTAACCGTTATCACAATCAGATCAGACCGAGTAGTCAAATAAAAAATCAAGTATCTAGTGAGTCAGGTTATGTCTATTTCAACAGTTTTCATTTAAATTGACCGGTCACTGACCAGACGAGTGAATAGAATGGTTGTTGGATCAGTTTTTAATTTTTTTCTCTTAAATTCTTACTTTTTAATAAATGTATTTATATTTAAGTCTTCATATTTAACTAAGATAGAAAATTCAAAACAAAACATAAAGTACTTTCATACAAACTGGTTAAACAACTAGTCCAACTTATAAACCGGTTTGACCTATAACCCGCTCCAACCTACAACGCATTTGACAAATTCACTCTCGAATCCAAATCCGATAAACCAGTCCGGTCTACAAAAATTTAATTTACTATTTACTATGTCACACACATCTTTAAATCCGATCCGATCTATAAACCGATTAGCTGATTCGTTCACTATCCAGTACAGTTCTAAAAACATCATCTAGCGAACCAAAACGAGGATTTGCAAGTAGTTTAGGGGCCATTTCTGCAACATCTTATATTATTATTATTCGACGGATCACCCGACCCGACTTATATAACCATCATCCACCTGATTTTCTTTCGTCACTGCTTCCCCCCTCGGTCGCACTGAACAAAGATCTCGCCGGCTGCCTCAGGTGATGATTACAATTGCCTTAAAACTCTCAATTATCTTTCTAATTTGATAAACTCATGTGGGTTTTAATGGTAAATCCAGAATTAGCGGTTTTTGTTGTTCGATTATATCAATATCCTTCACATTCGAGGTTTTAGCGTATAGAATCGATGTATTTGGGGTCTTTTCCTTCAGGGATTAATGGGTTTTGTATTATCAGAGTATATGAATTTAATTTTTGATCGAACGTATATGGGTTTTGCAATTAGGGTTTAACGATGGCGAATCGGAAAGGGTAATTGCTTAGATTTTTTTTCTTCTGTTATTCGAAATTGGTTCCTGAATTGAAGTAGTTATTGTTATGGAATTTAATTGAAGTAATCGATTTTGAGTTGTTTATAATCGTGGGTTTTGTGATTAGGGCTTAATGACTCTGATTTAACTGTTAGGGTTTTAATGATCTTGATTTGGGGAAGAACAATCTTAAGGGTTTTAATGGGGTTTAAATTATGGATTAAGGAAGATCATTATGCTTTATCTACTTCAGATTATTAATTTTTTGCTTTTGGATCAGTTGATAGTCAATTTTCATGTATTTTGTTGTTAGATTTTGACAAATATAAGGTTAAATTCATTGTAGTTTTATTGCTCTTGATAGCGAATCGTGATGATATTTACGTCATCTTTTCCTTCTTATATCAGCTTGGTGTTTTCAATTGCTTGCTTAGCACAAGAATTAGGGATTCATCTGTGTTAAAAGTTGCAGACATGGTGAAGATCATCTTACCGGGGTCTAAAAAGAGGCAAGATCCGCCTGAAATATTGGAGGGTCCGAACCAGAAAAAGCAGAAGATGGATACACGCGTTAAGATTGAGTGCGGAAGGATTCTGAAAACACTAATGATCCATAAATTTGGACCCGTTTTTAACCAACCCGTGGATCCTGTCGAGCTTGGGATTCCTGATTATTTCACGATCATATCTCATCCTATGGATTTGGGAACAATAAGAAAGAAATTGGAGGATGATATCTATTCGTTTGCAGAAGCATTTGCTGCTGATATCAGACTTACATTTTCCAACGCGATGAGATATAATCCGCCTGAGAATATTGTTCATTTGATGGCGAAGGAATTGAATGATCTTTTTGGCAGAAGTTGGAGATCTTTAGAGGCGAAGGTGATAAAACAGAGCAGAACAGTTGCAGAACAGAGCAAACCAAAGAAGAATCTTGCAAACACAAACAAGAATCGTAATAGTTTACCAGTGAAGACATCAGAAAGCAAAGCAGTCAAAGAACAGGGTGTTGGTGTAGGTTTAAAAGCAAAGAAAACCGAAGATACAAGCAATATTACAACTTGCTCTGAGGTGAAACCTTCAATATCTTGTGAGGAAAAGGCGAGGCTTAAGAAGGAGCTTATGGTAGCATTAAGAGGTGATTTAAGTGGACCTTTGCGCGGTTTCTTAAGGAAATATGGTTTGATTTCCTCAAAGACAGAGAAGATCGAGAGTGTTTTTGGTTCTTTTGGTGATCATACTTTATTGGAGTTGAAAAGAGTTATGAAAGCTTGTTCGGGCACAAGTACGGATAAGGTAAGTTACATGACCTCATGCTCGTATGTGGATTGTGCTTTTGTGTGATTATATGGTTTAATGCGAGTGTTAAATGTCCTGCAGGGCAAAGACGATTATGTAAAAACACCACCAACGAAGGAAATATCATTAAGACAGAAAATAGAAGGTGAATTTATAACAAATTCATTTTAGTTAATGGTTCTTAACTTCTTTATATTATGATGGTGAAGTGTTACCTCATCATATACGTGATCAAGAATTTTATGTACTTTCTTATTAACAGAAAAATCAAATATTGAATCCCGAATAAGAGCTGCTCGGGCTGCCAAAGAAGCCATACTCGAGAGTGCAAAGTCTGATCTGCAGATGAAACGTGATAGAGAAAGAGAGAGAGTAGAGAAGGTATCTTTTTTTCTTCACCTACCCATCTCTAAAAACCTGAATTGGAAGCTATTCTGTTTATTGATTATTAGTTTACACTCTTTATCTTTATTCAGATGAAAAGAACAGTAACCATGGACGACAACTTAACAGTTCTGATGGAGCTTGAGAAGCTGTGCCAATATTCAGGGATTAAAAACCCGTTGGAGACAATCGGGTTGCGATTGAAGGAAGAATATTATTATGGGTATGAGTACATTGATGATGACGACGATGGTGTTATCTTTGATGAGCTAGAAGATGGGGAGATCTTTTGACATAGACTTCTGCAGGATACTGAGGTTTATATGGTGTTTCTTGTACTCTAACCCAGTAAATATATATATTTTATGGGAGTTATATTGCAAACCACAAACTGTGATTTGATAATAACATTTACTGAAAATAGGCAACAAAAAACCGGTTTGTGAACCGGACTCGGGTTTTAACCTAAACTTAAACTGAGATACAAACCGGTTTCAATCCGAACCATCGTGGTAGGGTTGAATTTCAACTCAAACTGGATTCCACCGAAACCAGGACAGAAAAAGTTTGATCCAACCCGAACCGGTTTAAACCCGAACTTGTTTTGGTTATAAACCCGATTCGTGCATTGCATTGGGCCTGTCCTGAGCCTTAGAGGTTTCTTTTTTGTGCCTCTTTTTCCCAACTGTTATTGGGCTTTGCTTATTTGTTGGGCGTTGTCACTGGGCCTGTATTTGTTGCCTTTTCTTGAGTCTCTTACTCTCTTGAATCATAGTATCATACACCCTCTTGATATAAGACCCTCTCTAACGCAACACTCGTAAAAAACGTTTGTCTCCGTTTGTTTGATGTGGAGGAGAGGGTGATTCTAGAGAAGAGAAGGGCAAGGGGAGAAGCCTGCGAAGGCAGATAATGGAGACGACCAAGAGAGATGAAAGGCGTTCTGTATGAGTGGGAGGAGAGAGAGTGGTGCTTGTGAATAGAGGAAAGAGCGAGTCACGCAGGGGAACCTGTGAGTCTTTTATTGTTTTTGATGGTCTAATTTGGAATATAAATGACTATTGGGCTTTTGATAGAGATGTGCAAAATCTGGTTTCAATAAAGAAAGTAAACCGATTTGTTACTTAATCTAATTTAAAACTTGTAAAAAGGTTGAGTCGTTCCTGTTTTATAAAAGTAATAAAGACTTTATATTTTTATAATATTTGTAAAATCTTTAGGAAAAATGTGTTCAAGCTATTTGTGTTAATCTTATGTATGTGCAAACATATTTGTTTTTTTATCACACTCTCTTATGGGTAGCGTAAGCATGTAGACACTTTAATTGATTAAATTGTTTTGTCACTTTGGGTGTCATTTTAAATGATTTTCTTTTAACGAAACGACATTAATGTTGACACCATTAACATTTAGTAACCAATGATATATGCACAACTAATGATCACCTTTTAGTTTCAATCCCTAGGTTTGTACAAGTGACAAAACACTAGTGGTCATTAGATGATCGTAGTGACAAGTCTAGTTCGTGAACCACTAACGAGTATATTTAATTGTAAGGACAATAATCACTTAATTAGCCATGTTTCCATGCAGAAGATTAACGAGGCTTGGGTCAAAGGTATCAGTAAAACATAACAAAAACGAATAAGAGAAAATCCAATAAAAAAAAAAAGAAAAATCTAAAAGGAAAATTCTCAAAATATTTATTTTTGTCCTCTTTTTTCCTCAAAATGTCCCTCCAAAATTTTCTTCTTAAAATATCCCATGTTGACAGGACGTCGAAGTGCCTAAACAATGCACAAACGCCCACATAGCCACCCTCTTAAAAAACTGAAACGTGGCCAAAATGGTCGCCACCCGCGAAATAGAAGTGGGCGACTCCAAAGATGGTCCGCCGCACAATATGCCACAAGTGATATTCAATTGATTAGAATTTAATATTATTATAATTAATTTTACTCATATTTTGTTTTTTTTATAACTTTTAAAATACAATGTTTTATAAAATTTTTAAATATACCATTGGGACGTGTTTATTTTTATTTACATACCGACGTAACTTTTATTCACAACGGATTCGAGTCAAATTTACATCAAACTTTGGATATAAAATTTGACCCGAATCTGTTTTGAATAAAATTTACGTCGGCAAGATAAAAGTAGGTACGTCCAAACGGTATATTTATAGTTTTATAAAACATTATATTTTAAAAGTTATAAGAGAGAAAACAAATTACGAGTAAAAATTAATTATATAAATATTAAATTCAAAAATAAAACTGATTGAAAGTTTGCATAGATGTGGGTGCACAGGCAGCCGCCTCTTCTTAGGTGTCGGTCGACTTCATTTTGCCGGTGAACGACTCTATTTTAAGGGCAGTGGTGCCTTTGTTAACTACGTATTTAATTTTAGTTGGCCCAAGATCCCGTGCGTGTCTTTAGAGGCGCTGACAACTTGTCCAGATGAGACATTTTGAGAGAAGTATAGGGGAAAGAAACATTATGGGAAATTTCTCAAAATTAAATATTATTCGGTGATTAGAAAAATTACCAACGGAGTAGCTCATAATTAGGTGTTCTTGCTACGATGACCTAACCATGAACTTTATCGTTAATCCATTTTTGTCAAGCTTCCGTTGGTTTTTTTTGGGTATATCCCATCAGCAATTGGTCGGTGACTTCTGTTTTCTGTTTTTTTTTTTTTTTTTGTGTGTGTGTAAATGCGTAGAACACCCCAACAAATATAGAATTTAATTTTAACTATTATTCTCCCAAATGAAACAAAAAAGGAAACTATCTTACACCTCGAATATATAAATGACAATTTAACATTCTTGAATATATAGAATTTAATTTTAACTATTATTCTCTCAAATGAAACAGAAAAAAAAAACTATCTTACACCTCGAATACATGACAGTTTAACATTCTTGAATATATATATATATAATCATCTAAAGAGTTGAGATTACTTAAGTTTCATGAACATCTTTGTTTATAATCTTCATTTTCTCAAGAAATGTCTTTCCATTGAGCTTACGCGAGAAGAATTCTTTGAGATATTGTTCCATTACGAGTGTTTTATACAATGGTCGGTTTCCAGTGTTTATTGCAAGGCTCTTTGATGGTCCAACATCGGCTTCAAGCTTCGGGTTGAAGAACATGGCTAAGGATATCCTCTCTTCGGTTGCATTCACAACCGCTCTATGCTCAATGCTGTTGCAAACACCATTGCTGAATATCTGCAAAGCATAATTACTACTAGTTTCAAACCAGAAATAAGTTTCCACACCAAAATTTGAATCAATCCTATATTAATTAATACTTGTGTTAAAGAGTTAAATTTTTCAATAACTAATACCAGACTGATCTAAAAATTAGCAGACTTTTAACTGAACAACTAGACATAGACAAATGGCTAGAAATAGTTTAACTTAGAAATGACATAACTTATACGAAATCAGACGCATGTCATTGGCATAAAAATCTCAATGCGATCATGTGATAAACGTCATAAGCAGTTTGCTCTAACCCTTGGGCATGAATCCCCTATCATCTAGAACCTTGATTTTGAACTCAAACATCTGTTTTTTTTTCGTTTTTCGTTTTCTTTCGTGTTTTATTTAACAGTTTTATTTTTATTGTCTTTTGAGTGTAAAAAACATGATAATTTGATTTATGTAATTTACGCGTTTGTTTAGGAAGTAAATTTTATATTCGTATAGTCAACTGTATAAAAGAGTGGCTAAACATACAAAACCTCTTGTATTAAATACCCTCTCATGAAGAGAAATGTTACTTTTTAAATACAGGAGGGTTTTATCAAATGTGGGAGCCAGAGATATTATTTTTTTACTTCTATTTGCGTCTATATTATAATCAATATACGACAAGTAGTCACTATATGTTATTAAGGATTTCTACATATGACCACAAAGCGACAACCACCCTCGAGATAGATTCTCCAATAATTGGTGATATTTAAGTATTTAACATGGTTGAGATATAAACGTGTTTGTCATTTCTATTTATGTAATATATACCCACATTTATGATTTGCTATTAAAAAAGAATGCAAGCTTCAATTATCTTTATAATTTTACACTATCCCATTCATTTTATATGTATTATTTTATAATATTTTTATTGGTTCGGCATCAGAAAATTTTTTATATGGTGTTAGTATGTTTTGGTTTTTTTGGATTCTAACAAGTAACAACCCAAATGTTATAAGCTTTGGGTAGGTTAAAAGTCAGGTCGGATCACAGAATAAATAGCATTGGCATTAAAAAAAATACAATAAAATACAATGTCATTAACCTATAAAAAGTAGCCTTTATAGTTGTGTTTTGAAATCGATCCTTCACCTTTTTAGTGACAAATTTTGCAAATAATTCCTTTTTAATATAATAATGCAAGCATTGTTTTTATACTTATCATCTAGCTAATTACGCAAATTCGTTTCGTATGTTTTATTGAAGAAAAACATCTTTCAATGCGCACGGTTGCAACTGCTAGATCTAATTGACTTATATTTCTTTTTTTTATAAAAAGTTTTATCTAACTTTTTAAATTTCATATAATTTTTTATTTACTAAAAAACTTGTATAATATTTTATATAACTAATAGATTACGGGGTCATTAAATGAAGCTTAAACTTTTGTAACTTATATTTCTTTTTTTATAATATTTTATTTACTAAAGGACACGTGTTAACTTCTAATGAAGCTTAAACTTTTGTTTCCTGCCCCTCTCTCCAATTAAATAAATTGATCTTAAATAAGTAAACTAAATAAAATAAATATCCAAAATATAAATCTTCTTATATTAAAATTTTATTACGACATACTAAGTTATAACATTTCTATTGCATGTATCTTATCTTAAAATATTATTTTTTAATTTTTCGTTATTAATTATTTCATTAATTGCTAATGACATGTAACATAAAAATATAAATATAATGATTTTAATATGTTAAATTTATCTACCCATGTAATACATGAGTTTCTAAACTAGTTATATATACACCCTAGGTGAAACGTACAAAAGAATAGTGTAGCTAGGGTGACTTCGCCCTTACTAACCTATCTCCACCCAACTGCATACCAGTTTACTTATAGGATCCCTCAATACTATACTAACAGATCAAGTAAATCACAACTTACACTAGATACTCTTCAAGAAATCATAATAAAAAAACAATTGAATCAAGATTCAAACCTAAGACCTCATAAACATTATGCTGATTTTCGTTTACATAATATGAAAATGTATAGAAATGAGGGAGTGGGCTAACCTCAAGAATATCACCAACATTCACAACAAATGCATCTGGAAGGAAACTAACAGGGATCCACAAACCATCTTTCTTAACCTGCAAACCTTCAACGTTGTTTACTTGAAGAAGAATCGTTATTCCGGCAGCATCGGAGTGAGGGGTAAGACCGACCACCAAATCTGGTTCGGGGCAAGGCGGATAATAAGTCATCCTCACTGATTGCATTCCATCTTCAAAGATATCGAACATTTCGCCCTTGTCGATATCTAGTGCTTGCGCGATTAGACCAAACAAAGTCATACTTAGTTTTTGCAGTTCTTGTAGATATTGTTCAAGTGTGTCTCTGTTGAAAAAAGGTATTGAGATGGTCATAACTTTGATCATGAAATAGGGGAAGATATTTAGTCATTACTATGAAATAATACAAGTTTTGATACAATATAGTTTATGAAAGAGTGTTATGTGAGAGCACTATAACCTTATGGAAATCAACCTAACTTAGAGCAACATAATATATTACCAGGTTACAACCCAAGAAAAGGCGACACGTTAGACTATCTGCAACGCTAATAACATTAACGTGTGATAGAAATCGGTGATTGATGTGGAAGAAAGATAAGGGTAGATGAGGAGAGAGATGATAAGAAATCTGTTTTGAACAACAATTCTAAGATTATGATTAATGGACTTGCATCAAGAGATAGATAGTGCTATGACAAATTGCGTCTAAACGTCTTACACTTAAAAGTACACAAAAGTGAACACTCGAAACTAAAAAATACTGAAAATAACTCTTCATCGATGATACTTATTTTTCTTGTACTGAAGAGAGAGGAGATAGACCTTAGTAGTGGAGGGAACTGCGGAAGTAAGTTGGGTTTACGCCTATGAAGAGGATTCGTGATCATGAAAAATCGATCAGCCCAATCGATTTTCTGACCTTGAGCATGGAGTATGGTTTGACCATACCCTTCATACTCACCTCCCTTCAACTTGTACCTAAGCTTCTCTTCTATTGGCAATTCAAAGAACTCTACAACCGCGTTTTTCATCTTATCCACCAATGATTTGTCAACACCATGATTAACCAACTACAAGATATGTAAAACTCCAGTAACATTCAATACAAATTAAGCGTAAGTTTAAAACATATCGCGAGTCTTAACCTGAAAGATGCCCCAATTATTGCATACTGAGTGTAGATGTTTAAGTTGAACATCCATATTTGATCCTTCCATAATCAAATCATTCATGTCTATGATTGGTATAGATGGCAAAGGCGAAGAATCATTCGCGACAAAGGTGGGTTCTTGATGTTCTTGAACATAGTGATGGGGAACGGTGAGGATGGCTTGTTTTGCGAGCTCTTGCACACTTTCATGGCTCAGTGATGGTTGCGAGAAAGCCATTTCAGATTATGCGGTTCAACAAATTTGGTTGCGCGTTTATAAATATATAACAAGTAGGGTGTCACGTCAAATGACAAACATGAGATAGAAAATTTTTAAAGGATAAGACAATATTGTAACAAGTTCGAATACATATGTTTTTAATAGAGAAAAGGTTTGATTGACAATGACAAGAATCAAACGCAACAAAAGACAAAATAATAGTTGCATAAAATTGTAGTGGTTTCTACCTTTAAAACTGCATGTTATTCTATAATACTTGTAACTGCTATTTGTCTGTAATCATATTAAAAGTATTTCAACTTTTCAGAAATTATATTTTATGCATTTGATTAGTAATCATGTTTTGTTATAATGTTTTGCGATTCTTCTAGATAACAAATGGGAGTCTTTTAATGATGTAATTGAGGGGCACTCCCAGATTGCTCAACACTCTTGATTTTCTATAAATTCTGTATTTTCATCTTAATTTTACTCTTAAATAGTCTAATTAGTGGTGCCATCAAGTACCCTGAATCATGTATCTTATTTTTTTTTCAGTTAAATTTCAAAGAAAGATGGAAATATTTCAACGGATACTTAAATCCAATTTACCTACTTGTGACGTGTTGCCGAGAGACCGTGGTGTTTTTGCTGTGAATCGTAAGCGTGCGTTTGGTATGCAAGAATTCAATGTAATTTGATTTCGATGGGTCATTGTGTTTGATTGGTAGTAATTCGTTGAAATTGCAATTTGAATTTCATTATTAACGTGTTTGGTTGCGAAAAAAATTAGAATTTTAAATGGAATAAATTCCCTCAAATTCCTTCAAATTAATGATTTCAAAATCATTTCAAATTTTAAAGGACTTCAAATTCCACCGACCCCCTCCTCCGCCACCACCCCCGCTCACCGCTAACAGACACTACCGACGACCCTTGTCGGCCTCGTCGATCGCCACAAATCGTCGCCAATGCCCCCGCCCGCCGTAGACCCTGACGCCGATGCTGACCCGGACCGCCGACCCCAACCCCAACCTGGACCGCCGCCGCCCGCCTATGCTACCCCCGACCGTCGATGACTGCCACCTCCGACCGCTGCCGTCGTCGTTGCCCTTGACATCCAAATTCTATGGATCACCCAAAACTATTCATTTGTTGCCCTACTCATGCTTGCTTGTCGCCCTGCCTCCCGACAACCCAAACCTACCGACAACCGATCAAGCCGTAACTGTTGTCAACAATCGACAATCTCCGTTGACCGCACCCGCTGCCTACAAACGCCCATCTCCACCGTCCGCGCCCGCGGCCGACTACCGACGTCGTCGCTGAACCACGTATGTTTTACACGCGCTCGACGGCGACTGTCGGTTTTCTGCGGCAGGCGTGATCGGTTGGTGGTGTGGCCGGTTTTAAGAAACGGACGTTGTTGGTGGTCGCGGTCGATTGTTGGCGGTGACGGCGGCGGCGCTCGGTGGTATGTTATGGCGATGATCTGTGGTCATTGAGGTGTTGGCGGTTTGCAATGAGTGATAAATTTCCAATTTCTTTATAAATGTTTTGTCACTAATAATATAGTTAGAATTTAAATTTCCTTTATAAATTTCAATTCACTTGAATTCCAAATCCTTTGAAAAATATTGAATTCCAAATACAATTCCTTCTAATTCGAGTTCAAATTCCCATTCCAATTTTAATTCCAATCACAGTTCCAACAAATTCCGTGAACCAAACGCGCCTAAGTATTTTTCTTTAAGCAGAGATCATGTTCGAATTCTAGTTTTACTAGTTGCAAGATATTGAAATATTGACTTGATTATTACCAAGCATGTTACCTTGCTTACAATATAGAGGGTTTTTCAAACAGCTTACGGCTCGTAGCTCAATCAAAAATAGTTGGTTCGAAATAGGTTCGGTTTGTAAACGAGTCGTGTCACTCAGCTTGTTTGTAAATAAGTCGAGCCCGAGCCAAGGTCAGCTTGGCTCGTGGGTCGCTCGTTAGTTTGGCTCGTTGACTCGCTACTATGCTCGCTCTTTAGCTCGTTTAAATTAAAGGCTAAATTAGAAACCAAATCTATATCACATTATCTAGGATTATTGGATTTTAATAATCTTAACTTTCATTTATTGGTCAGGATTAATCCCAACCCAGAAAATGTTTACAGACACTCGCAACCTTACGTTTATTTTTCTCCAATGATCTCTTACTAACCAAGAGTTAACCCCGTTATTTTTTAATGACGTCGACTACTTTTGTGGCGAAAACACTAAGTAAAAAGTTAAAATCTATCATCAGGTCCATCAATCTGAAATATCCGCACCATAAAACCCGTCAATCTCTGCCTCCTGATTTGAACCACTTGACTCGTTGGAGGTAGATTTCAGGTGAAGATGGAGGCTATACAATGGAAAACGGACCTAATAGAGGCTAGGCGGCATCCGAGTTGAAAAAAAGCTCAAAGTTGGCATCATTTTATCAAAAAAACTAACGGGAGTTAACTATCAGTTAGTAAGAGATCATTGGATGAAAATAAACTTAGAAAAAACTTGAGTATAAAAGAATAAATGATGATCATAGTCTATAAAATACTAATCTTGTATCATTGTTTTAGTGTTTATGATAAAACAATATAAAAATGTTATATTTTGTTTATATATATATATGCATATTTGTAAAAATAGCAAAATTAAATTTTTTTTAAATAAACAAGTTGGCTCACGATCTGGCTCAGCTCATCTCGTATATAAATGAGTTGAACTTGAGCTCAAATTTCAGTTAGTTAAGATAAACGAGCCGTCTCGGCTCGGCTTGATTTTAAACGATCCAAGCCCTAGCTCGGCTCGGCTCATTAAGAGCCCTAACAATATATAGACATTACAATGAAAACCTAATTAACTTAATGTGCTCGTGGGCTCGATACTAAAAACCCTAATATGATATACATTTCAATACTTTCCCGTAGTCAGAATAGAAGAAGACAAGAAACTCATAGCATCTAAAGAAAAACGTAATAACAATAATAATAAAAGAAACTAGCTTCAATTTTGGTTTGGGAATATTGAAATGTAAATCAACTTAGAGTTTGTGTGTGTGTGTGGCGTGTTGGAGACAATAGAGAGCCAAGGTGGTTTTAATATAATATAAGATATTAAAAGACTGAATTAATTATTATTAAGTATATTAATCTACAATATGTAAACATTATTAGAAAACCCTAATTATTCTAAAGGGCTCATGGACTCAATACTAGAAATTCTAATCTGATACACATCACAATATTAGTTTCCTACTGTTACATGATGTCGTTGTTAGCTGGTTATTGATGTGTCCGACCTTGAGTTTACTGGTAACGATGTTTGTGTTATAAAACAACAACCTTACAAGTTGTTCTCAAACTCGTCCTTACATATAATATGTATCACAGATATCAAAATGACAGATATCAAAATGGGTGGGCTGAAAGTAGTACGGTTGCTAACCGCAAGCAAAGTCCGAAGGCCGTGCGTGGTGAAAAGTGACCTTTGATTTTGCTTTGCAAAAGGTCAATGCCATGGTGCGCAAAAGCATTCGATGTCTCCTCTGCAAATGACCCACAAAGAGTCACTTTTAGATACAAGACAATCAATTTAATCAATGAAATGCAACTTAACATGAAGTATGTCGTCACGTGTGCTAGATAGAAATGAGTGTCTTCTAGATTTCTTGCGTGGCATAATATATCCAGAATTCATAGATCTTTATGCTAGATTTGGTGGGATGCATATGTCTTTTTTCTTGTGATTTAATTATATGAATTGATAGTTATTATATATTCTGCCAAAGGGAATTTAGCTAGATGATATTAAGACGTTAGAAATGTATTCTTAGGTTTAAGTTATATTATAGACAGCGTAGATGTAGTACTAGATTTTATTCTTAAAGTTATCAACAATAAATAGTCACAATTTATTAGGGATAACCAACTTTTGTTATTTAAGTTAGTCATCGGTTTCCTTTCTTACGCTAGTCGTAAGTCGGTTATAAGATTAACGGTTGTAGTTGCAAAATCTACAACCGTAAAGCAAAAATCAAATCCGTCATAAAATGACCATTGGTCGCAAAATTGGATTAGCCATGGAGGTTTTTATAACCGTGTTTTCAGTTGCAAAAGGCTATCTGCAACCAATTTGCAATAAGAAATACTAACTATTCTAGTGGTGTGGAATATTCAACTTTTACTATTTAAGTGTATCGATAAAACGATTATTCTATCGACAGATCATGCGGGGGTATGACGTTGCAAGATGTACATCGAATTTTTGGATCGGGTCCATGGGAGTTCATTCTCGTCTCGCTCTCTTTTCTGTTTTGTTTCACGTTGTTAGTTTTCATGTATTTCTTCTTTATTCTTGGACTTGCATTTGGGGGGTTATTTTCTTGGTTGATTTTTGATTTTGTTTCATCATGTCTAGCTTCTTATTGGTTAGATTTATATCAATGAAATTTTTGCCGTTCAAAAAATTTGTTGTAATTGGCTTCCTTTATGGCAAAATCTTATCAATGACTGGCTTGACATGATACATACACATTATAACTATATCTATATATAAACGTGGTTTTCATTTGATCTCTCATATATATATATATATATATATATATATATATATATATATATATATATATATATATATATATACATACATATATATATATATATATATATATATATATATATATATATACATATATATATATATATATATATATATATATATATATATATATATATATATATATATATATATATATATATATATATATATATATATATATATATATATATATATATATAGGGTAAGGTTCTAATAAGAACCCTTAGTTTTTGTGAGAACCCTTTAACTCTATTTGATCCATTGATTTATTTTGAGATAGATGAGATCATGCCATATGTCAATTTGATTTTATTAATAGAAAAGGGCAATTTGGTCAATTAAACAACTCCAAAAAATCAGGTTGAATATGGTGGTGACAAGTGTCACCACCTAAGTTTCTCTCTCCTTCTATATATATATATATATTTTATTAAAATAACTTTACACCATTTGTTTTTATATATTCATAACTTTTTTATACTATATTGTTTTTGTATAAAAATTACACCATTAAATTCGTATTTTTTTTCTCTTTAATTTCCATATAGTCTCAATAATGTTTGTATTGCTATAGTTAAGATGTCTACAGTTACATCACTGTAAGTAGCATTTACAACACGTAAAAACCATTTAAAACACCTAAAACTATTTTACAATACCTAAACTAAATGTTACACTAGGATAACGAAACTACATCATTGTAGTCAAACTAAAATACAATTAGTTAGCTAAGAACATATGCACTAACAATATAACAATAAGTAGCATGATATCTCATAATATTTATAGTCAATTACATCATGTTTATTTGAATAACAAAAAAATCCACTAAAAAATTATGTGTAAAACATCAAGTAAACTATGAAAAACCTAATATTAACCAATATTACACGAATGTAAACCAATGTAAACTGATGTAAATCAATATTAACCAATATAAAGCAATCTGTAAAACAAATATAAAGTGATGCAACATACTACTACGTTAATATAAATAAGTGTAACACCACTGTAAGAACCTAAAACCATTTAAAACACCTAAAACCATTTTACAACACCTAAACTACATCTTTCGCAAGTATAACAAAACTACATCACAATTAGTAGCTAAGAACATATGAACTATAGCCAAACTAAAATACAATTAGTAAGCTAAGAACATATGCACTAACAACATAACAATAAGTAGCATGACATCTCATAAAATTTATAGTCAATTATATCATGTTTATTTGAATAACAAAAACATTTACTAAACAATTATGTGTAAAAATCAAGTAAACTATGAAAAACCTAATATTAACCAATATTACACGAATGTAAACCAATGTAAACTGATGTAAATCAATATTAACCCATATAAAGCAATCTGTAAAACAAATATAAAGTGATGCAACTTACTATTACGTTAATATAAATAAGTGTAACACCAGTGTAAGAACCTAAAACCATTTAAAACACCTAAAACCATTTTACAACACCTAAACTACATCTTTCGCCAGTATAACAAAACTACATAACAATTAGTAAACAAGTATGTGTAAAACATAACAATTAGTAAACAAGTATGTGTAAAACATCAAGTTACACTATGAAAAACCCAATATTACACCAGCATTACACCAATGTAAACCAATGTAAACTGATGTAAACCAATATTAAATAATATGCATCAATCTGTAAAACAAATATAAAATTATGCAACTTACTGATCTGTTAATATAAATAAATGTAGCACCATTGTAAGAAGGTATAAGATAAATGTAAAAATGTGTAACATAGAATATTAAAAATATGTATCAATGAACCCAGATCTAAAAATAACAAAAAAATGAAAATACATAAAACAAATTAATGTACCCAGATCTTGATGTACTAATATCTTGATGCAACTTTTTCACCTTCTTCTCTAACTCGTTCCCTCCTCCATACAACCTAAGATGGTTGATGAATCCAAATCTGAAACATAGTGTGAACCCCAGATTGGAACCCAGATCTGAACCCAGATCTAAACGTCAGAGTGGTGGCGGCAGTAGTGCGGTGGCGGTGGTAGCGCGATGGCCGTGGTAATGTAGTCGTGGTGATGGGATTTGCGATGGAGAAAAAGAACCAAGATGAGAGGTGGTACCTTCATTTGGCTTGTAACAGACCTTCAATCAGCTTCTATCCGACCTCTCATCTGCTTCTATCATGGTGAGGTAGTGGAGTGACGGTGGAACAAAGATTGGAGATCAAATGGAGATTTAGGTTTAAAAGAAGAAAGAAAAAGATAGTGTGGTATAAAGAAAGGAAAAAGGAGAAAGAAAAAAAGATAAGAAAAAAAATAGATGGTAGGTGAGTGTCTTACACTCAAAAGTCAAAAGTTGTACAAAATCAAAATTACAATTTTACCCTTGATATAATGACAACCATTCAAATGGAATATTCCATCTTTGATGTCAAATGAAAGGATGTGATTTAGTTAATGGGTTCTTACAATTTCATTGGGTTTTCAAAAGAACCCATTCCTATATATATATATATATATATATATATATATATATATATATCAACACAATGTACAACAATCTTATGCATCAAAGTATTAAGCTCCCCTTGCTCTTTCGCAGGTAACGTCAACGCGCCTCCGCCTCCACCACCGCAACTGCCACAGGCAAGTCCACATCGTCAGTACAACCAACCATTAAAGCACAAGGTTGCCATCTCCGCTAGAAACCGGGTCTAGTGGTTGTTTTCTTCGGGGGTGGTTGGCGGTGGTGGATGTGAGTGGTTGTGACAATGTGTTCGCCGGTGGTGGCTAAAGATGTGAGGCGTGTGGTGGGCGAACGTAGTGGTGGTCGAAGACCGTTGTCGTTGGAAATAGCGGTGGTTGGAAGTTGTAGTGGCAGGGGGCGGCCGGTCGCGATTGATGGGCTGCAGGGTTTCGGTGTGAATGGACAAAAGAAAGTACCTTAAAGAGAAGGTTCGGCAATGGTGCGGTGGGTGGTGGTGGCAGCCGTGGTGTGGTGATGGTGGGTGGCGGTGGATGGTGGTGGCAATGGTGCGGTGGATGGTGGTGGCGGTCATGGGGTGGTGATGATGGGTGGCGGTGGGTGGTGGTGGCGGTTGTGGCGTGGTGACGGTGGATGGCGGCGGGTGGTGCAAGCGACTATGGTGTGGTGACGAAAGGTGGTAGCGGCGGTGTGGTGGCTTATCTGGCTTTTAAGCAACGCAATACATAGAGTTTCAAATTTAAAGAAAAATTTACTTGAAAACTTAAAAATTAATTATGTAATGTCTTGAGAAGAACACCTTCTACGTATGAAGTAATTATTACTAAAGTTTTAATCCTAAATAATATAATTAAAATAGTAATAATGAGGGTAGTTTTTATACACAATAGAAAAATTATATTAAACTAGAGAATGAGACCCCGCGTGTTACCGCGGGTCTCTTTTGGATTTGGTTTTTTAATAATATTGAGGTACGAGCATTGCTACGGGTAAAAAGGTATGTTAGATGACGAAACAGTAAGCATCTTAGACCAAACCCTTAAAAATTAGATAAAAATTTGTTTAAATAGTTTTTTTGGATTAATTAAGAAATATTTTTATAAGTATCCCTCAAAAGAGTTAGAAGCCTAAAACCATATGGTCCGTACATTCATCATCAGGAGACCACCAATCGATATAAACCCAAATAAAACAATTATGTTGCTGGAGAAACAAAATAGAACAATAAACAAACCTAAACATAAGATTTCAAACTTCCTCTAAAAAATACATTCAATATCGCTAATCATTCCAATTGATTATGACATCGACCACATACAACATGTTACGCAAAGTGTCAGCGATTGAACGAGGGATAACTTGGATTGAGAAGAAAGCAAATTTAAACAACAAACAATCAACAATCTCAAACTAAGAAACTCAAACCATAACAACACAACGGGGGGAAAACACAACATAATTGGGAAAAAACTAAGAAAAAAAGGAGGGCAAACGAAAGTTTGATTTATTGCCTTTGACTGTCGCATGGAGTCGTCGCTGCTAGAGATTAAACCAAAATCGATTGGAATGGCAATGGTTTTATGAGCTACGAACAAATTAACCGAAAACCCGTAGCACATTTATCTCTCTAACGGCTTCTTGTGTATACTACTTGCAAAGGTTTGTTGAAACACAAGTTGTTAACGGCACTCTGGTATGATTATTTAATAGTTAACCTTATTAGTCCGAATTATGCGACCCTGTGTGTATAAAAATATGAGTTTAATAATTGATGATTATACATGACAATTAAATTTTGTATTTAAATCTTGTTGGTGGTTTACTAATAGGTGCTACAAAACATGTGTTTATCATACACTAAGCAAACAGCAAAATACTTCCATCGTCAAGAATCCAAAACTACCATGAAGTAAAACAAGCAAAAGAGTAAAAACATATTGTAACACCCGTAAATTTTAAAAAAAGAGAAAAAGAGAATAAAAATGAAAGAAAAGCAAAATAACCCAAGTTAAGGTGTTAAAGTTATACAATGGGTAAAATTTTATATTATTTTGTACAAAAGGTGGCATGGCCGCCCACCCCTTGTACTATCACCTTTTCATTCGGATTTTAGAGAGAGAGAGAATTAGAGTTCTCTCGGTTTTAGAGAGAATAAGAAGAAGAGGTGCAGATTTAAGGTTAGTTTTCTAGTGTTTTGGGTTGTTCTTGGCCGATTTTCAGCCTCGGGTATGTGCTTATGTGTTTGTATGTGTTCGGTTGTGTCAACTCATAGAGCTCTCCGATTTGGAGGAGTTTTGCCCTGAGATTGCTTAAGGAGAGTTCTAGATCCTCGGTTTTAAATGTTTTAACTTGTTTTGAGGCTGTAAATGCATGTTATAACGTTTCTATAAATGTTGGGTGTGTAACCGTATGTTTATGTATGTGCTCTGTTGGGTGGGTGTATATTTGGGAGTGATTTTGATTATGTTTATGTTCATGTGCTTGTTTTGATGCTTACTATGTTAGACTAGGCTTGGAAAATGTTAGAATTTTGATTTGGGGTCTGAAATCGATGTTAGTTAGAAAGTAGTTGACCATGCGCCCAACTATCCAAACGCCTAAGTGCCCATGCGCCTAAGTCAGGCTCATGCGCCTGCATAGTACCCATGCACCTAGGATTCTGCCCAGACGCCCAAGTGTTGGCCATAAGCCTGCATAGTGTCATGCGCCTAGAAAGTTGCCCAGATGCCTAAGTGTTGGCCATGCACCCGTATAGTGCCCATGCGCCCAAAACCTGCCCATGCGCCCAAGTTTTCCCCATATACCTAAGTGTTCCCATGCGCCTAAGCAGTCATGCGCCCGCATAGTGGCCATGCGGCTGCATAGTGCCCAATGCCTTAGAAAATATTCTGAAACTTTTGGAAAAAAAGTTTTTTAGCTATGACTTGGAATGTTTCCAGGGATGATGTATGATGATGTTATGCATGTTTATGATCTGTCTGTTTATGTTCCTTAATTACGTATTATTACGTGGCTTTACGTGGTGTGCTTATGTTTTTGAACGTAAAGTATTATCTTAACGAAGCGAAAGATCTAAGATAATGAAAGTGGAACATAATGAATTAACGAATGAAAGTCTTGCAAGCAAAATGTAAGGAGGTTCACAACTCAATGAGAGTTGTTAGCTCAACTGTGTGTCATACAACGTGCGATCTTGGCTAACCCATGAGGGTTCAGACACAGGGGAGTCAGTCTTGGTGACTGCTTCATACGTGCGATATGGGATCCTTGTCGCTTAACCCTAGATAAGTTGGCTTTTTGTCCAAGAGGGGGGTTTAGCATATGACAGGATCTAGATAGAAGTGAAAGATAATGTAAAGTGCGAAATGTACGAAACATGCGATACGAACGAAATGAACATGACGAAGATAATAAATATTAACTTCATGTATGTACGATGTATGATCATGTGCGATAGTAAGAAAATGTTTTAACGAATGGAAGGTAATATAAATATTTTTATAAAACTAGAACTCACTCAGCGACGCTGACTTTTATGCATTTTCAATTGGCAGGTAATTGTTGCTGAGGATGGCACGGGGTGAAGCTACTTGACAATTAAGGAATGACATCCATTTTGTGTAGCAATGATGTTTTTCCGTTGTAATGCAACAAACGATGTTTTGTAATGTTAACAATGTTGTATTATTTGGCAAAAACAATTATTAATATATGAAATGGTTTTTGTTAAGTTATTCCGCTGTAATATTTTAGTAAATGATTATAAGTTTTCAAATAATATGTGCGATGAATGTCCAGCTGTAAGCGTTTCGGAAATGGAGCCTTACACATATCAATGATTATAAACTCTTACAAATAACAATTTGGGAACATGCCATGCCCAATAGAGCTTTCAAAATTGATTTCCACTTGCAATCAATATCATTGGACTTCCTACACCCTCCAGCGCCACTCGATTTTGCCCCAAACCGCCACCAATCGCGACGATTAGTATCCTTCAGCCAAGATGTTTGGTTTTACCGTACCTCGGTTAACCAATTGACAAAGGGTGTGTAGTTGTGGTGTCGTTGGGAAGAAAATTTTAACTGGCAAGGAAGAAGAAAGTTATGTGCGAATCGTAGGTGGACAGCGACAATGAAGGTGAGGATGAGAGTGTGATGATGGTGAAGAAAACCTATCAAATCTACTTGTGAGGATAGTACATTATGCATTTGGAGTTATAACACCCAAAGTTACCAATCATTTGTTAGGGACGTTCTATGTAAAACGTCAAATTTCTGTGGTCAATCTATGAACTTGAAGAAACTTGCTGCACGTACCGACATGATGTTTTAATATAGATTATAATTGTTAAGAATGACAAACCAAACACAAAAGTCACTGGATAAATTATTAATATAAGTAATAATTTTAAAAAAAGTAAGTTATGAAAATAAAATATAATTAGTTTTTATATTTAGGCATATATTTTTACTTATATACTTTTCATGTTCTTTAAAAACAACTTTACTTAACAAGATATAATATATGGGTGTGTAAGTATTATAATAGATTGTAGTAAGTAGTTTTGAAATGATAAGCTTATTATTTTGTTTTTTAATTGACCATGATGGAAGAAAAAATACCGTCAGGAAGCTAATAGTTAAACTTCAACCACTGGGTTTAGGAACACAATTTTTCAACACACTTAACTACTTAAGACACTACTAGAAGGACGTGGTATATTATTAGAGCATTTTCTATACATTAAACTCTGTAAAGCATTATGTTTCATGCAATACCATAAAAATGTCAGAGAAAATTAGTATGTGTATGATTTTTAATATCAACTTCATATACATGTAATTTAAATATTATTAATTATCAAGTTATGATTGCATTAATTGTTATATCATATGCATAAAAGTTTGTATATTTTTTTTGTTTTAAACCCAGTACATTTACATTTTTATATAATAACCCTTATAATTTTTCACGTTCAACTTTAATCCCTTATAATTTTCATCTTTTACACAATTTTCAATTTATGGTGTAAAGTTTGAGACTTAACACGTCGTAACATGCACGTGTCATTCAACGTTGTTATGCTTATTTTTTTCCGTTTAACATCCATGTCGCAATTTGCAAGTCCTAGATCAACTTAGTTAATATTTTTAATGTTTTACATTTCGCGTGTGTGGTTTAACGTTTTGCTTAAACTTTCGGTTTGGTTTTATTTTTATTTTTTTATTTTATGTTTTAGTACGAGCTTTTCCGGTGTTGGTGGTCGCTGACGATGGGTGTGACATTGGTGCTACTTGACATGATTTACACCCCTACCGCAACGCGAGGGGCTAATACTAGTTATATTTATATATGAGATGTGTAATTAACTATTTATAGGTTTATGTTTTTTTATTAAAGCTTTGCAATGAGCTAAGATAAAAAGAATGAATGTAAGATATATGAGATATTGATGCTAAAGCAGTTTAATTGATATACAAATTTAAAGGAGGAAATGAATGAAAACTTGTCATATGTAGGCGGGTGAGTGAATCAACCATAGATTTGTTTATAAGTAAGACTCTAAACGTTTTCTAAGCTTCTTGGTGGTGTTTTACTCAAACTCCTACGCACTCATAAGGATGGGTGCTAATTACGATTCAATTAGTCTAATCCTCGGGCTTGCGTCAACAACGTTTACTACAGTTTCTAATTTTTTTATCCAGTCTCTCATGAGTCCAGAAATTAAGTCCAAAACTCAGAGGTAATTGAAGGTTATGGTTTCAAAAGCTTGAGTAGTTTCTAATTTTTTTGATCCAATATCTCATAAAACAATCACTACTATTACTAGACTACAAAACCATTGATGTTTAAAAATCATTTATGAGCTTGAGTAGTTCATAAGCGAAGTGGTACGAAACCATGGTTTGAACTTTGAACTTTAGAACCCGAGTCATTTCACACCCCCATAGGCCATAACTCCAGGCTACAATTGAACTTTGTGGGGTGATTTCTAAGTATTAGTGTGACAATTGATAGTTTGGACTTTTCACTTAGAGCTAAATGCTCCTATTGTCCTAAAAAAATTGGGATTTGGAAATATTGCAAACCACAATGTATGATCAAATTTGAAATTAAAACTTTTATTTTAAAATGTGGAAAGATTCTTGGGAACATAAAACTTTTATTATTAACCAGGAAGGTAACCACGCGAGTTGCGTGAGAGCTTTATAGCTAGACCGAATCTCAGAACACGGATACAAAGACTGACACTACTGCTACGTTACATAAATTAAAAGAATTAAAAAGATAAGTACCAAAATAAAGAGATTAAAAGAAAATACATAAACTATGTTTGTTATCAATAACAGGTTCCAACAGTTTTAACTACTTTCAATTGGCAATTTGGGGTTTCATTGCTAGATCAATGGCTGAACAACACAGATGAGCAAAGACGACACCTGCGGAGGAACACAGAGGTGTTTATGTAGCTTCATCTTTTGTGGTTCTTCAAGAAAACTTCAAAGGCATTAGATGTTACACTGTACTCACCACATTCCCGTTTAGAGTCATGTTTCTAGAGCGACAAAGTTTACACATTTCTAAGTTTTATACACAAAAATAGAGCAATCAAGAATCAGTAGATGGTGAACCACTAGAATTGTTGTTCACAAAGATGTATGCAGGGTCAATCAGAAGATCTTTCAAGATACTCTCAAAGTTTTTGAATATATTCAACACGCTAATACCCTGTAAGAAGCAACTATTTTCCTACCCAACGATCCGATTTTAACAACATGTCACTAGAACACGTCATGGGGCATGAATTTTTGGTGGCGGCAGTAATGCCATGCGATGCCAATACATGATGTGCCCCGACCACTCTTATATTTATGACATTAACTTGATTTTTCGCTAACTTTATCGGATTTTGCCTTAAAAAAAACAAAAAAAGAACCCTGATTGGCGGTACCAAACACAACCCTTTGTGCTTCACTATTTTGAACTTTGAATCTTGAATTCTTGATTACACGAGATTCATCGGGTGGTAGGTGCTCCACTGAAGGTCCTACAATCAATTTTGCTACTGATTCACAGAGACACACACATCCTCTGTTTCACCTCAATCATGCCATCAGGTGCTAAGAAGCGAAAAGCTGCTAAAAAGAAGAACTCATCAACAGCTAACCCTCATCAAAGTACCCTCTAATTCTTTATTTTCTTGCTTTTACACAATCTATTATCAATTCTTTATGCATTGTCAGTTCATGGGTATGCCCCAATTCCTCTTAAAAATGGTTAATTTATTGCAAAAGGTTAACTTTTAGTGTTCCACTTCTGTTTCTTAATCATACATCTACATGACATATGTTGGTTGTCTAGTTAAGATGGTTTGTGGGGTTTTGTTTATCTGTATTGGGTTTCCGATTTGAGTTCAATTTGTATGGAAAAGGGTTGATTTTGGTAGTTTTCTATTGGTTGTCTATTAGTTACACTGTCTTTAAAGTATTTTAGGGCTTTTTAGAAGTTCATTTTGCGGTTTGTTTGATGGTTTCTGATAGATCTTGTGATGGCAGGGGATAATAATGGTGGGCAAGTTAGTTCTTCAACTTCACAGGATCCGTCGGTAGAGGTAGAGAAGAGAGATGATAGTTCATATGAAAACAAATCTAAGGATGCAAATGAGGTTGAAGTAGGGTTGAAATCAAAGGGTTCTAATCGTGGTAGTTCGAGTTCTAGTGATAGTTCAGATGATGAGTCTCGTGTTGTTGAAAAGAATGTAGTGGTTGTTGAGTCTGCGCGAAATGGGTCTGTTCCTGCTGTTGATTCTGTGCCTGAAAAGATTTCTTCAGTTGTTGATCTCTACAAGCCTGTGGATTCGTTGTTGGAAGAAGTATCACAAGTGTTTGATCAAATGAAGAATGAGAGGAAGAAAGATTTAGGTGTGGAGGAAACGCCTGTAGTTGTAGGAGAACAGACGGTGGTTGTTAGTGAGACTGCTGTGAAGGATGACTGCACGACTTCTAGCGTAGTTGCTGAATCCGTTTTAAAAGAAAACAAGGTGGAAAAGTTGATTTCGTTGGATGAAAAGGCTTCTTCAGTGTCAAATGATTATGTATCATCTTCTACCCGTTCAGAAAACTTGATTTCTGAAGTTAATGGTGCAGACTGTGCAATTGAAACTGATACAATTGGATACTCTAATAGACAGGTATGCTCTTTATTGTTTGCAAGTGTTTTCTACTTGAATTTGTGATCTTTGAATGTATTTTGGGTATTAACTTTGCAATATTAGATGTGGCAGTTCAATCCATTACTTATGAATGAGTCGATTTGGGTTTTAGGTTTATCCCTAACTAGTAATTTATAAACTTTAGCTAAAAATATTTGGGCCAAATTTAAAGCCGCCCAATGTGTATTTGTAATCCTTACAGTCTACTAATCATTCTTTTAGTAAGTAGATTGTTGTTCTTAAAAGTAAGAACATAGCTTTTCTTGTCATATTTAAGGCATAAACTCAAGTCCAGAATCAATATGAAGTTATGAACACAAACACACTAAATTGTATTCAAGAACATATGACTCAAAAACTTGCATACAATGGAACCTCAACATGGGTTTATATAACTAGATGAAGCTTATCTATCTAAGACTATTAATATGATTTGAACTTTATCTACAATAACAAATCATATTTATCTAATCAAATAGATAGAACAAACTAGATTTGAATATTAAACCAACTTGACCAACTTGTCAATATTGGTCCTTCCATATTCTTGGATTGCCGACTTGCCCTCCAAGACTCGAGAATTACTGCGATCCAACATAAACTACTTATAGATATGGACAAAATGGACAACACTGAATCCATTTCAGCCTGACCCGGTACAAAATGTGATCTTTTAGAGTATGAGAACACATATATCTGACCAATTTGGATTTCGGCATGGTATTATGCAAGATTGTTTTTAAATTAAGCAGAGTAATTCACTTATGAAAGTTGATATTTTTATTCCTTTTACCTCTGCATCCTCATCATCTTTATGGTACATTATTCTATTCGTTTGTACGTTTAGAATTTTTAGTTGCCTGAATATGCTTGCTTCGTAACCTTCCTAAAATATATGCAGGCTCCAGCAGCTTCGCCTGCAGTAGCAGCGCCAAGTACGACGACTTGGAAGAGTTGCTGTGGAATATTCGAGTTGTTTTCAAGATCTGAGAGGTAATATCAGGTGGGTTATCTTCCAAAAGTCTTAAAAATCAATTATTTTTAAATGTTTATCTGGTTTTCACTTGTTAGAAGATTGATATAATGCATTTCCAAGTGTATTGTTACTATTTATTTTATGTGAAACTATACGTGTCAAAATGAGGTGGTCTCGGGGGTTGAGCAACAGATGAAAAACATGTGTAGAAAGTACGAGTCAAAACAGGTTGGGTTGGAATGTTGGATTAACCCTATCAAGTGTCAACACTTTTTTAGTCGATTTTTCTAATTGGTAAATAACTATATAGCAAATATGAATACATGATGCCATGATGACAAAAGTTATCATCAGAATATTGATCTAACTTCTTTGAATTAATTGAGCTTGCTAACAATTTGTTGCTCTTTTTGTGGCTTCTAAAATTTTCAACCCATCTGGCCCGTTTCCTTTTAGCTACATCTTTTATCTTGCGCTTATGGGTCGTTAGCAATATAACCCAGTTTTACATATATGGGATGAAATCACCCCTTAACACGAAACAACATGTTAACTTGCTATTAAACCTGTTGGGTCCCAACGAGGGACCAAACTGACCAATCAGCTTTAAGTAGTCGGGTCAAGATTATATACGTTGACCTCTAGTATCAAAATAAACCACTATACAGCAAGACTTGCTGCTTTATACTATATGTCAATTTATACAATTGACATGAAATAGTTTCTTGCGCGTGCTTATTAAAAGAAGCACAAAAGGTGTGACGCTTTACAGATTCCTTTGGTACAGTTTAGGTTTGCATTTTATGGTTGGATCTTGGATCATGAAAACTGACCCATACCCGTGACCCGATTAAGCTGGATCTTCTCATGATCCATTGTCCTCATGTTATCTTCTTATCTGATCCAAATCTGACCATATAACATGCCCAATTCAAATATTGTATGATATTGTAATCTCTTATTGTCAGAAGAATATTAATTTTGTTAATTACTATAATTTTGTAGTTGACGTTCCTTTTCATTTGTTTGAATACAGAAACTGATCATATCAAGCCATGGGGTTTCTAGTCAGTCCATGAATCTTGTCGAAGACAGCTTAACGATGATCTTGGTTTACTTTTTTTGTACTAGTTGTTTCATGATACCAGATTATATTTTCACTTTAATATTTTCGTGGGTGTGTTTTTGGAGCCAATTTCCGTGTGAAATATGGTGGTGCATCGAGTCCATGGCTATATATTCTTAGTTATACAAGTCGAGGGTTGGTTAATACATCAGTTATGTTTTTAATCTGATACGGTTTGGTAAAGCCATGTTTAATGGTTCAGTTCACAATTCGAAACTAGTTGTTTACTTATATTATTTACTTTCTCATTTTCAGAATATGAAGTTACGCGTATGCATGATATTCATGAATTATATATTTATTTCATCTAAAATTCTCATACAAACAAATGACATTAAAAGGAACAAACAGTTCGAATGGTCCCTCGAGTTGATAAACATGAACACTCTTCAACGCTCGACATGACATACGATGGGGTGCTGTGATGATCCCTCGAGTACGCTGATCACCCATAAAGGGCAGCTACGTATACGAGTTGAGTTGCTGAAAGGATGATTGTGAAAGCCTCCATGGTTCTCTGAATTACAATGTAACCAACACATTAACTATTGAAGTGCTATTCATGAAATTTTACAGTATGAATGAACTTACCAAACGCACGTTTCTTCCTTCGAGCTCGATTTCCTTCCACGCAAACCTGCATTGAATCATATTCACACACTTTAGAGTTTAAACTAACATCATCTTGTATATTTGTGCAAAAAAGAAAAAAAAAACATTTAGAGGAAAACATGTATTATATACCCCATGGCAAGAACAGTAAGAGCCCATGCAATTAGAGCAGATGACACTGCTGCAGGCCTGCTACTAGAATCCCAAGAGCGATAATGGTCGAATCCAGTTAAAATCGATGCAACACCAACAACACCCGCGATCAATGTGAAAGTTACAAAGAACCCAGTGGCCGCATTTCCCATCGGGAAGTAAATTGGTGAAAAATGAGTTGGTAAATGAAATTCTGCGCCTGTTTATACGGCACATAAAAATTAGTAATCTAAATATGTATCCATATGAGGTATGAAGAAGCTAGATAATGTTTACCAATGATGAAACCATGGTCAATGGCTCGGTTCATTGCCCAACCGCCGATGCCTAAGAGTATGGCATACATACAAAAGTTCAAGACCATAAGGAGTGACACCGCAGATTTCATTTGCCCGTTAGCCATTTTTAGGGTTTTTGTTTGTTTCGACGATTAGAGGTGTTTGAATCGTCGAATGTTGGTGTGATTAAGGGTGATGGGTGCTTGTTCTTATAGATGATTTAAGTTCATGTAAGAATGTTTTTTGTGTTGTTTTAGGGTTCTTTGCTTGTTAAGGATGTTTGTGACAAAGGGTTTTGTGGGGTTGTAAAGTGGTGGTGTTAGTGTTCCATGCAAGGTAAGCAAGTCAAAAGATAGCATATTCTTTGGTAAGCTTTTGCTCAAACATTCTTTATTTTACTTCTCTATATAATGATTGAGAAAAGTTAAAGAAATTAAATGAAAAAAGATGGAAAGTTCTAGGGTTTATATTGTTAATATCATCCACTTTTGCTTTTTAGTAAAATATATGAAAAGAAGATGGATAATGTAGCTTCACCCACGTACAAGTCTATATTATGTATACAAATAATATAAAAAATAATCTTACACTTACAAATATGAAACAAAAGATAACAAGAAATATTATATGACTTAAACCATCCATGTTATTTAAGATTGCAGATGCTTGCGGGCTTATGTGGACGATTAAGTGTTAGACTTAGATTTCAATTGAAATGACACATCAATTTATGATTTCTCGACTCACATATTCATAACTCGATCAATATGCATTTAAGTGTTAAAATTTACTAGAAAAAGTAAGTGGAATTAGATGTTTAATCTATAATTCATAATCTATAACTTATATTAATAAAAGACTAACTATGGGTGCACATGACCCATTGCTAGTGCGTCCACCTAAGCGTCACGTCTACATTGACAAATGTTATTACCTCCTTCAATCTTGAGTTACAATGAATTTGAAAACTATCAACTCATATCAATTACATTTAATATTATATATAATCACTTATTACTTTTAAATTATTTGACATTTTTTTCAAAATTAAGTTATAGACATAGCATGTTTTTATTTTTGATAAATGATGCGGCATCATATATTATGAAAAACCTACTTCATCAATATGAGCGTTACCACGTGTTTACGACATTCCATCTACATATAATATAACTATATTAGTGACTCTTGTGTTAGACAGATTGACCTATACTTCAAATGACATATGGGTCAACGAATTCATATAAATTTATATATATATATATATATATATATATATATATATATATATATATATATATATATATATATATATATATATATATATATATATATATATATATATATATATATATATATATATATATATATATATATATATATATATATATATATAGAGAGAGAGAGAGAGAGAGAGAGGGATCCTAAGAAAACCACTAAATTATGAGAAAACCAAGAAAACCAAATTCATCCAATCAGAATTTTTCTTTAATTAATCATATTTATTTTTTTAAAAGGGTATTTATGTAATTTTGATAGTAATTTAATTTTAATTAATATCAAATCCCTATTTATTTTCTGTTTCAACTGATATCATGCGAACTAACTTAGCACTTTTTATGGGATCGTTTTTTTTTGATGAATTCATCAGTTACATGTTTGGCATTTGGATCATTCGTACACATTTTTTCTTCAGATTGGTAATCGAATTAAACATTTGTGTATTCGAAGGAGGTGAGTCTATATCAACGTTTTTTATATTTGAATTTGTATGATTCTCTGTTATTGTATAATCTGGGTTTATCTATTTTAGAATGGATATGTCGATTTCTTCTGCAATGGTTTATGGAATTGGGATGGAGATTGAAGAGTTTGTTGAAGCAAATCCTTCAACATGTATCGATGACATTAGTAATCAATCTTCTAGTAATAATATCGTTTTAGACAATTCTATAAATCTTATCCCATCAGATTTGAATCGTGGAGATAGACACATATATCTTACAGGTGTTGAAAATGAAGGTAATTTATAACCTGATTCGTTCGATTAGTTTGTTCTAGTTTAAATTTTTGATTACGTATATGTATGTAGCATGATGTTATGTCTTTTTTTGAATGTTTACGTGTATGTAAGCGTTAATATATTTTGAATATCCCCTTACCTATTATTATTAATAAATCAAGTTTTTTGCATTTTTAATAATGTACTTACTTATTATATTTTACTTTAATGTCAAGGTTCTTTATCTACCAATGTATATGAATCTCTAAATGGAACAAGATTCTGGACTCCAAATGTTCCACCTGAGTACAAGCTTGTTGTAGGAACCAAATTCGATACATGGCAAGATGTGATGAATATGTATGAAGCGTATGCTGAGAAGGCTGGTTTTTCTACTCGGTTAGGTGCAATGAAAAAAAAGGATGGGATGATTACTCACAGATACATGTTGTGTTCCAAAGCTGGTAAGCCTAATGGTCAAGTTGTTGACACTTTGGATTCCTCATCAAAGTCAAATATTCGTCGTACAAATTTTAAGGTAACTAATTGCCGAGCACGTATAAAACTAAGAGCTATATTAGGTACGTCAGCTTTTGAGTTATATGAAATCGATGAGGTTCATAACCACGGATTAGTGAATTCTGACAATTTGGATTTGACACGTAGAAGACGAAAGTTGAATTTTGTTGATCAAGAGTATATTGCCAAATGTCGATTGGCAAATATTGGGCCAACCAAAGCTCATAGGTTACAAGTTGCCTTAAAGGGTGGCCATCATATGGTGCGTGGTACTAAAACGGACTATAAAAATTTCAGTCGTGATATTACCAAGTTCATTGGTAAAAGAGACGCTCAAATGTTTGTAGATAAATTGAAAGAACGCGAGATGTATAAAGAAAATTTCAGTTTTGAATACGTTTCTGTTGATGGTGAGGTTAGATCATTCTTTTGGGTGGATAATGTTTCGAAGGTCAATTATGAAGCTTTTGGTGATGTTTTGGCATTTGATGCAACCTACCAGACAAATAAGTAAGTCTCATTTGTTTACCTATTATTTAAAACAATTTGGCTAACCATTTTTTTACTTTTTAGGTATAATATGATTTTTGTTCCATTCACGGGTGTTGATCACCATAAAAGGTGTGTCACATTTGGTGTCGGCTTGTTGTATGATGAGACAATTGAATCTTATACGTGGTTACTGAAATGTTTCGTTAAAGCCCATAACAACAAACAACCACTGTTAATTCTTACGGACCAAGATGCGTCAATGAAAGTAGCGGTCACTACAGTATTTGACAAATCAATCCATCGTTTGTGCATGTGGCATATCACTATGAAACTTCCATCAAAAGTAATAATTTCATATATTTCTTTACTATAATGTTTACTGTTTTTCACCTCTCATTTTTTTGTATGGATACTTGTTGGATTCATAGCAATGACTTACATATACGTATGTACTTTTTATTAAAATATACGTATGTGTAAACACTTTTATTTTTGATGCACAGGTTATTGGGAACAAGTTGAACAACACTAATTTGCGTGCATCTATACATAAGTTAGTATGGAATGTTTATATGAAGCCATCTGATTTTGAACGTCGATGGAATTTGCTGATGGAAGAGTACAGTTTGCAAGATAACCCATGGTTGACTGACATGTTCTCCATTAGAGATCAATGGGTTCCTGGTTATTTTAGAGATATACCCATGTGCTGTTTAATGAAGACTACATCTAGGTGTGAAAGTTCTAACTCTTTTTTTAAAGTCAACTCAAGTGCATCTAATACTCTTGTTCAATTTTTGTTGTGCTTTGACTCTGCAATGGATGGGCAAAGGTATAACCAACGTTTGCTTGAATATAGCACTGCAACAACCATTCCAAAACATCTTACATCTTTAGCAATCGAACGTCATGCGGCTGAGATTTACACACGCAACATCTTTTTAGAAGTACAAAAGGAGATACATAAATGCACATCGTTATGTTACATATCTAATCGCGAGATTCTAGATGGATCCTATATTTATATGATTACACATGAAGACAATAGGTCAGACATTATCAATGAGTTCAAGGTTAGTACTTGTATAAATTTTGTTACAGATTTGATAATGATTATATTATGCTTCATTGAATAATATTACTATTTTATTCATTCATATATTTTTATTTCATAGGTAACGCTGCAATTACCTGAAAACTTGATTACATGTTCTTGCATGGGATTCACACGTATTGGTTATCTGTGTCGTCATGTTTTTTGTGTGTTTAGACATCATAAAATTGACAAAATCCCTGATCAATACGTGCATGATCGATGGCGAAGAGATGCTCTACCTAAACAACTGTTTAGTATTGCCAACCGATATGGTGCGAATCAAAGTAAAAATTCAATACTTAGACATCAGGTTCTGGAAAACATGCAAGAATGTGCTGATCTGATAAGACATGACACGAAGCGTTTAGCATGGCTTGACAAGCATGTCCAGAAACTTAAACAAAAAATTATGGAGGAATTTCCAATTCAACATACTAAACATAACACAGGTGTTGTAATTGAAGAGTTGGTAGGACATTCTGAACCCAAAGATGTTGAAGTCAACGCTCCACAAGGCATAAGAAACAAAGGGTGTGGAACAAAACGAAGACTAATTGGTCCAGGAGAAAAGGCAAAAGTCAAGAAAAAAAGAAGCTTCAGGTTGTGCAATTTTTGTCATAAAATGGTAAATGATCATGATTCTAGAAACTGTCCTGTTAAGAAGAAAATGAAGGAAAAAATGGACCTACCTGATAATTCGGAAGATGTATCTCTAATGGAAGATGATATATTCGTTTCTGAAGAAGATTCAAGTCAAGATTACGGTGATTCATACCGACTTTAGTATCATATTTTATTAGCATACACGTACCTATCCTATATATGGTTTAAGAAAATATTTATAAAGATATTTGTATCAATTTTTATATTTGAATTTTTATGTAAGCACATTTATTTCAGTTTTTTTAAATATATGCAGTTGCTTTATGTTTCTGAACTTTTGGTTTATAGATCTTATACATTATAAGAATACATATATGAATGCAAAGATAATAAAATAGGAATTCTATTACTACTACATATATGTAAACATATAATACATAATAAACATAAAAATATATAAATGCATACATATACGTAAGCATTTTAATTATTTAATAATGTTGGTTTTTTCAAGTCCTCTAGGTAAAATGAAAATAACTAAATACATTAAAAGGCTGCTTTTTACTATTCCTTTAGGTGGAATAACAGTATATAATAAAAAACATTTTATTACTACATACATGTAAACATATATTTAGTTGTAACAGTCTAAATGTACAAATAAACTTACACATACGTAAACAATTTAAATGAAAAAAAAATATGTATACTGGTGTAAATTAAAAATATCATACCTAACTATAGTTTAACACATATTTGTATGTAATTCATATTTCTATGCACTTTTATTTCAAAATATATATCAACTGACCACTTACATACATGATACAAATTACATATATGTAAACAATGAAATTAAAATAAGATATACAAACCCCATAAGCAATGAACATAGAAACATAAGTTTAAATCCCCATAATATATAACAATACTAGTGATCATCATTCTAAGATCCAAAACAAGAATACTAACAATAAAACTAGTTTCACCAAAAAAACCATAAAATCAAACAAGTTCGCCACTAATATATGCTTTCATTTAACGTGTCTTCTGCCTCCATCATAACTTTGTCGCGATAAACGTTAATATCTGACATCAGGATTTTATACGCATACTTCTTTCTCAAAGAAGCTATTTTGGTCTTCTTACGTTTTTCATCTCTTGGAAAACCGCAGTCCCAGTTCTTCACATGATTACCCATGTACATCTCCATATGTCGCATGACGAAGACTCCACAATCTACATAGTTCTTTGATGTTGCCCATCCAATCTTCAGTTTCTCGGGGTGGCATGCCTGGATTTGACTCCACTTTGGGTGTCCAATTGATCGCAAATAATACACAAATATTTCTTTCTGCACAACAATTCAAACATATGTCAAAGCTAATTGCAACTTAAACTAATTAAACTCAATGATCTACATAGATGAAGAGGAACATTCTAACAACTAACCACTTTCATAGGCGTTGACTTCTTTATATAATCTCCATCATCAACTACGGTAACAAAACTTTCTTTTTCGTTCATATTATCAATGATCGTTATACCTGGATATTTGAAATTAAAGCATATCAAGTAGAAATGATTTCCTTCAAGAATTAGGAACATCACAATGTCAAATATTTTCACATCTTCCACCTTCTCACATTCTTGAAGAAACTCATTCCAATATGAAGAAAAGAATCTAAAACGCTCCTCAAATGTTTCTTTAGCACTGTTCACAATCCATCCTAACTGCACGTCGATATGATTACAGATATGTATTAATATATTTTAAATTCATTTGTAATGTTTTTATATATTCCATATTTTTTACTTACAAACGGTGTGGTCCCACAAAACATACGGTATGGTGAACTGGGACTTCTATATCTCTCCTCATAATTCAACACCTTTGCCCAACAATCAATAACATCCGTGTACAGCTGCTGACCAGGCTGCAACGAAGTAAGAAGGTATTGTGTTGTACCATCCCCCGATTTAGTACCAAATCTCAAGACTGCTAATATCGATTCCCTTGTTTGGTAGTCCAAGTAATTTATATATGGATTCTTTGTCAACTAATATTTCATATTTACCTATGCTTATCACCATTTTCTGTGTATCTAAATGGTCTACCACAAAATGTCCAAGTTTCGATGGTATACCATCAACATTGAATTTTAAAATCTTACCAAATCCCATGCTCCTTACACAATCTCTTTGCCTTTTGTTCAACTTCCTAATAGCACTAAATAGTTGATGTGGGGAAGACCGTGTGCGAATACCAAACCACTTACTAACAGCTTCAATTTTTGAACATTTTCCATTTGTATCATCTCCATTCTCACGTTGATCAGTGTCAGGTACATTTTCATCTCTCTTACTTTTCATAACTTTACTCTTTTGTTTTGTATCTGTTACGTATACGTAAAAACAACATTAATGTTAATTTATTATTTATATAAATAAAATACTATAATAATAATACACATCAGTATATATAAACTTCAAAAATAATTGCATACCTTTTCTAATATCCTTTACTGCTTTTCTCTTTCTTTCTATTTGTTGATCATCATTTCTTGATCCTGAAAAAGTCATTTTAACTGGTCAAGAGGATTTACTTGATAATGTATCTGCATTACAATCAATTTCATTAAATAATTATTACCTTCCATAGTAGTTTTCCTTTTGACATTTCCCTTCTCTTTACCTTTACAATTTCAACTTGTAAATGTTAGTTCATGATGTTTACACAAATGATCTATAAAGGTACGTATATAAATGTAACACATCATGAGACATCCAATATATAACTACTATAAGTATAAAACCTTTGAATAAAACATTGATTACATACCTCCTTTGTCATTTTTCCTTTTATTGGAATTTTCGACCGGTGTTGATGACTTTTCCATTTCCTCAGCTACACATTCGAAACATATAGTATTATTAAGTTTTTAATTGTCATTGTTACATACTACATATTTGTAATGATTGAAAATTTACCAGTTGTAAGGCTCATAATTTCCTTTATTCTTAACAAATTTGCCTTCACTTCTTGAATTACTTTCATCTTTTCACTATCACTTTTCCGACGATCTGACACTATTAAAATAGAATAACATGATAAATACATATACGTTGAACACCGCTCTTGACTAAAAAATTTAAATTACACAACTTACAGTATGTATCTTTAACTTTTGTCGAACTACTAATGTTTCTACCCGCACTCCCTTGCATTGATTTACTATCATTCCCTGCATTAACATGATTCACATCAGCAAATTTGAATAGAATTACCATTTAAAACAATTTCATCAACTTTACTCTGTTGAATATTCGTTCTCACCTTTCATCTCGGATCCTTCTTCATAATCACCAACAATGATAGGATCAGACGACGTGTTTTTAAATTTATTAAAGGTATGGTGCAGTGCGATTCTCCCACTTCTCCTACTTTTACCGGATGACATCTACATTAAAATGAGGAAAGCAACCAATCAAAAAGATCATTTAGTTTATTTTAAAACTTTCATAACTACATATATTATAACATAAGTACCAACAATAATTTAATATGTGCAACATACAAATCCATAAACAGACAACTAACACTTAGCTTACATATACGTATCAAGATGTTTAGACACAAGTTTCTACCAACAATTAAACTAATGAATGCATAACAACAAAACTAATCCCAACTTGCTTAGAAATACGTACGAACAATTGTTTCCAACAATGGCAATATAAAAGCAATAAAAAAAGAATATACATTTTTGATTACATATACGTATCAATACAAAATAAATGTTTCATATGCATAACATCTCACATACAACTTACATATATCTTCCAACATTATTTGCAATATGCGTAATGAAAACACCCCTATACATGAAAATTTAAAAATGATTACATATGTGTATCTACTGAGAAAATACCTACTCAAAAACTTCACAACTTGTGCTTACATATACGTACCCAGCCTCTACATTGCATAAATATTCCAATAGTTTATGTAATTTTCGAACTAGAGAAACCCAAATCAATAAATCTATTCCCAGATTACATATACGTACCAAGAAAGCCCCAAATTTCGTACTACTTACACACACGTATGCACGCAACAAGGAAGTTCCAATTTCAAATCCTCTGTTACTTCATTTCCAAACAAAAAAAAGCCCTAATCTATAATGTTCATACATGTTATTCGAACCAAATCATCACAAAAAGCTGAGAACTTGTTATTCGATGCGTCGATTACAGTTTGCAATATGCGTAATGAAAACACCCCTAAACATGAAAATTTAAAAATGATTACATATGCGTATCTACTGAGAAAATACCTACTCAAATACTTCACAACTTGTGCTTACATATACGTACACAGCATCTACATTGCATAAATAACCCAATAGTTTATGTAATTTTCGAACTAGAGAAACCCAAATCAATAAATCTATTCCCAGATTACATATACGTACCAAGAAAGCCCCAAATTTCGTACTACTTACACATACGTATGCACGCAACAAGGAAGTTCCAATTTCAAATCCTATGTTACTTCATTTCCAAACAAAAAAAGCCCTAATCTATAATGTTCATACATGTTATTCGAACCAAATCATCACACAAAAGCTGAGAACTTGTTATTCGATGCGTCGATTACTAACCGATTAGTCAATTTCTAATCGATTATATACTTACTCGACTGCTTTCGTACTCAAACGACCAAATTACTCAAAATCTGAAACAATTCTTTTTAAACACCCCAAGTTTCATTTCCATATTCACAAATCACTAACATCTACATCGAAAATAACTTGCATTTTCAATTTTTATCATAACGAAACCAAGAACATACCTTCGTCAATATTTCAGCGCCGATAACCTATTCCACAAGAACAACACCTCAATCTCGAAGATACTCTCTTAATGACACTCCAAATCATATATTTTTCCAGAATATCTTGATCTATTTACAGTGATTGAGCGGATTTTTTGGGTTTTTTGTTATGCTTCCTGTTGTGGTGATGGCGGTTACGATTGAAGATCAATTTAGCTTTTCCTGAAATGCCCTTATGGCATTGAAATCAATTTCAAAATGTTTCAAATAATTACAACTTTGCCACTTTTAATACTAACCATTGATCTAACCTAATCAATGGTTTAAATGTGGTTTTCAAGGTTTTCTTATAATTAGTGGTTTTCTTAGGAACCACCCCCTATATATATATATATATATATATATATATATATATATATATATAGATATAGAGATATATATATATATAGATAGATATATATATAGTATATATATATATATATATATATATTATATATATATATGTATATATATATATATGTATATATATATATATCTATATATCTATATATATATATATATGTATATATATATCTATCTATATCTATCTATATATCTATATATATATATATATATATATATATATATATATATATATGATGTTGAAGAGATAAATTAGAATAAAAAGATTATCATAATATAATAGTTTCAAAAAATTATGACGTTCTACAATAGAAACAAATAAAGATAAAATGATTGAATAGAAAAATAAAGAAAAAATATCAACTAATGAAGAAATTTGATAAAATTTACAAAAGTATATAACAATGATACGTAACTAAGACAATAAATAGTTAAAATTTAAAACTAATTGTTCATAAACATGTTAATACTTCTTTGTGTAATTGTATTGAAGATTATAACTGATGAGTAAAATCATATCAGTGAAAGGTTGTTAAAAAATAAACATTATCAAAAATTTGAATAATGTCATGAATTTTAAAATTAGGATAAATGCATATATATCCTAGTAAACATCCTTTAAATGCATATATATATATATATATATATATATATATATATATATATATATATATATATATATATATATATATATATATATATATATATATATATATATATATATATATATATATAGGGAATGGATCTATTGAGAACCCACCTAAAGTGTAAGAACTCATTAACCTCATCCTATTACTCTTGGGCCCACTAAAAATGTGATCTAGTGGTTGTAATGAATTTTTACTTTTTAGTTGAATAAAGTAGTGTAATTATATACTTAAGGGCAAAATTGACTTTTACCATGTGCATAGACTATTGTGCAAGTGTGTCAGTAAGTACAAATGGCATCTACTTTATTGATAGTTGTGATTGATTTTTATTTTTTAATTGGAAAAAATAGTCTGATTACAATTTAATTTTTTTTGAAATTCGATATGTGAAAAAAAAGGATGATTTTAGTTATTAGATTTTTTATTAACATATTTTATTTTTAGTTGAAACTACAAATTTAAACACGATCAAGATGAAAACTATAAAGAAAATCAAACGAGAAAAGACAAAAATAATGACGTTTAAGATACGGTGTGTGTAACAAAAATTATAAAGTAAAATGGTACACTAGGGTATCCTAAAAGTACAAAATGGGGGTTGTTTACAAAAGTTATATAAATCAAAAAATATAACATTGGTCTACTTAAAAATAGAAGATTGTTAAGGTAAACATATTACATTGGTGAAAAATATAATGTAGTGTAATGTAATAACTTAATGTCATTAAAGTCATGTTAGTAGTACAACTTATATTATTTGTTAAAGTGATAAATACATCATCGTTGTTAAATTACATTACTTACAATATTCTCATGTTGTAATTATTAGTCAATACTTACGTATTCTTGTAAAATAACAAATCTAATATTACTTAAAATCAAGTTATAGTACTCAAATGAAATAAGATAGATTACATTACACTTCCTTAGCATAAACTAACAACAGTTACATTATGTACATTACATTAAAATAATATCAAATTTCATTTAAATTATGTTACATTGTTAACATTATCTTATGTTATTTGCACTATATTATATCTCCCTAACTAAAAATTATCTAAAGTGGGTGTATTATATAAAAAATGTGTATCTTGTGTTTTCATTAATATCGAAATATTGTATTGTTAGTGACACGTAATGTAATTGATGTAACAATATAAGAGCACTTAGAATCCCCTAAGATTAATTGACATCAATATTATATAAATATTACATTGATTACATTACATCAGATTATAATATAATGTAATATAAAATGTAATTTAATTGTAATGTAATATGATAACATGTAATGTAAGTAAATGTAATGTAATGTGATGTAAGTTACTGTACTGTAATATAATAACTTAATCTATCTAAAGTCAGGTTAGTAGCGTAACTTATATTCTTTGTTAATGTAACAAACACATTAGTGTAGTTTAATTACATTACTTACAACATTTTATAGAAGTTACATTATGTGCATTACATTAAAATAACGTCAAATTTCATTTAAATTATGTTACATTGTTTACATTATCTTATGTTATTTGCACTATATTATATCACCCTAACTAAAAATTATCTAAAGTGGGTGTATTATATAAAAAATGTGTATCTTGTATTTTCATTAATATCGAAATAATGTATTGTTAGTGACACGTAATGTAATTAGATGTAACAATATAAAAGCACTTAGAATCCCCTAAGATTAATTGACATCAACATTATATAAATGTTACATTGATTACATTACATCAGATTAAGATATAATGTAATATAAAATGTAATTTAATTGTAATGTAATATGATAACATGTAATGTAAGTAAATGTAATGTAATGTGATGTAAGTTACTGTAATGCAATGTAATAACTTAATCTATCTAAAGTCAGGTTAGTAGCGTAACTTATATTCTTTGTTAATGTAACAAACACATTAGTGTAGTTTTAATTACATTACTTACAACATTTTATAGAAGTTACATTATGTGCATTACATTAACGTCAAATTTCATTTAAATTATGTTACATTGTTTACATTATCTTATGTTATTTGCACTATATTATATCACCCTAACTAAAAATTATCTAAAGTTGGTGTATTATATAAAAAATGTGTATCTTGTATTTTCATTAATATCGAAATAATATATTGTTAGTGACACGTAATGTAATTAGATGTAACAATATAAGAGCACTTAGAATCCCCTAAGATTAATTGACATCAACATTATATAAATGTTACATTGATTACATTACATCAGATTAAGATATAATGTAATATAAAATGTAATTTAATTGTAATGTAATATGATAACATGTAATGTAAGTAAATGTAATGTAATGTGATGTAAGTTACTGTAATGTAATGTAATAACTTAATGTATCTAAAGTCAGGTTAGTAGCGCAACTTATATTCTTTGTTAATGTAACAAACACATTAGTGTAGTTTAATTACATTACTTACAATATTTTGTAGAAGTTAAATTGAGTACTTGTAATAAGTACCCAATTCTTACGTATTATTATAAGTAACAAATATAATATATCTTAACATCGAGTTTATAGAAGTTAAATGGCTTAAGATAGGTTAAAATGAACATACTTATCATATAATAACAACAATTACATTACATCAATTACATTAAAGTAACAACAATTTTCATTAATTACATTATTTACATTATCATATGTTACTTACACTATATTACATCACCGTGATATAAGGCTACGTTGGTATACAATGTTTTCTTTGTAATATAAGGTTACACTAGTGACCAAACTTTCTACACTAGTATAAAAAATGATCAGCCTCTTGTTTTAATTACTGTAATATAACTTATACTCATGCATGTTCATTTACAACTTGCACTAGTACATGTACAACTTGTATTATGCAGGTGCTATGTTCATACAATTAGAAATCTGCTTACCTGTTTTTTACAACTAAAATGGTAAGAGAGTTTATACAAACTTATTACAATATAAATGCCTAATATAGTAACATAAATAAGTAACAAAAAAATCAACAAACTAAAAACCAATACTCTTCAACAACCCACCTCTTTCTCTCCTATAATCAAAGTTACAAAGGATAAAGACTACACAAACAAAATCAACATAAAACATAAATCAAAGAATGATGACCAACAATTGTCGTCTCCACAGTACCAACACCAAATTAGAATATGAAGACCAGATCGATACCATTGTCAGCTCGATCGTACCCATACCAAACTTTGATTTAATGAATATGATAACTAATAAGTGGATACTACACCATGAACCAGATGAGGAAATCAAATGAAGAAGTATACACAAACATAAAAGATTAACAACGAAAAAACAACAAAAACAGAAGACGAATATAATGACTTAATTAACTAAATCAATCAATTAGAGTGCCATTGTTCTACAGAACAATAAGATGCAAGAGAACCAACGGAAACATACCAACGACATTAGCATTTTACAAATCAAAAAATACAACACAAACCCACCTCCCATTTCGAAGCAAGTAAAAACCTATCCAATGATAGGGGCTCTAATCAGTGACGATATTATCCCAACAGAGAAAAGCCCATTAGAGTAATCAAAGCAAGCTTTAGTTGTTGCAAATACCGACCTTCTTGATTCAAAAAAGAGCAAAAGGCACCATGAAAAAGAGAAACAAAGCAAAGATTGTGTGATGTCTTTCAATTGTTGAGTTCTTTCAAAAAATGATTTTAAAGAAATTAATCTCATACTTGATGTAATTATGTGAGAGAGAGAGAGAGAAAAAAAAAAGTTAAAAAAAGTACTACTAACATTTATTGCAAACCTGCAACTAAAAGTGATGTGTAAGAAGTAAATGACAAGAATACCCTTTTTTGTTTGAAAAATGATGGATGACATGGCAGATGACTATTGGTTGAAAGAGTTAATCAGTTCTTATAATTAGGAGGGGTTAGCATATGATCTCATCCCTATATATATATATATATATATATATATATATATATATATATATATATATATATATATATATATATATATATATATATATCTATATATATATATCTATATATATATCTATATATCTCTCTCTATCTCTCTCTATATATATATATATCTATATATATATATATATATATATATATATATAGATGAGGGATCAAATGAAAACCACCCTTATAATAGAAACCAGAAAACTAATCTCCACCAATCATATAATTTTCTTATTCTTATTTATTTATTTAATTAAAAGGGTGTTTTTTATGGTATAAATGCCATACATATCTTTTTCTTATTTTGAATTGATTTTTAAATTATACTTCCTAAACATTATTTATTATTATTGCAGACACATTCAAAATCACAATATATTCAAACATAGTTATCCATATATATTGACTTTAAACTGCAATTGAATATACGTATATTATTTTCCACAATTCGATTCATGATATCTGTACAATTCATCTACTCATTCAAGGTATGTTAATCAACTTTTGATTAAACTATTTAATGCTTTTATCATACAATATTAAAGCACGAATAACCATTAACGTCGAATGATGAGTTCAATGAACAACATCAATAATAGAGAAATTAGGAAGAACATAATAATAAAAACCAATTATTCAAGTCGAGGATGTTGAAAATCATCATCATCATTTTAGGGTGTTCATCAGCCTTCTTGTTTTTGATAACGAACAACGATTATGAGGTATGAGAAACCCTAGATTTCAAGTTCTTCATATCTGATTAGTTTAGAAATTGGGATTTTTCTTCTTATATGCAAAACCTAGATTTCATGATTATTGAAGGATTGTATGTATACATTTTTGCTTGCTTACTGTGTGTAACCCTTTAAGAACGATGAACCTTTAGGGCACATTTATTTAACATAGTAGGTTACATATACGTACCCTTTTTTGTTTAAACCTTAAAGAACGATTATAAACTAGCAGGTTATATATACGTACCTATGTTGTTTGTTGAGTAGCAAATGGAAAACATCATCAGATACGTATATGTAACACAATATGGTACATATATATAAGCTACTATAAACTGTAAATATGTCACTCAAGATGGTGATGAAATTGATTATCATTTTGTCATCTTTTTTATGTGTAGTATTTTATATGTATCATTATGTTACACATATGAAATTATGTTCCTGGTTTTCTAAATCTCTCTTATATATGGATGTACTAGGATTTTGTTAATTTACGTATTGAATAATTAATTGAATTTGATTTGTTTGGATTTAATGGAAAAGAAATTGACGATGAATCTATTTTAAGTGATTTGTAAGGATGTTTAAATTGACTAAGGTTTGTTTTTGACAAATATATAACATTTACTATTTGTTTTATCTTTTTGTAGTGACATGAAATTGAGGATAATAATCTTGAAATGAAATTGATGATTATGAAGATGATGATCATCGGTTAAAGCATATGTTGCATCAAAGATGATGATGGGTCAAGCAATTATCAAAATGTTTATTTTGAACACGAAGATCAAATATACAAGATGAATACTATTGTTATATATATCTATGTAACACTGTTGTTACATATACGAAACACTACCGTTACGCATATGTAACACTTTTTATAAATTTCTTCTAGTGTTTGCTAACATTTCACTTATATTTTCCCATCAATTGTAACCCGATTTTACGATATGGTTCTAACAAAACTATGATAACTCGTCGTGTATTTATTGAATTTTACATATGTACTTCGGTTTTTAGATTCTAATATTTTTTAACTGTTACGTATATGTACCTTAGTATTAATTGTTGATAAAATTTATGTAGGTTTATCAACTGTTACATATATGTACCAAAGTTTTTTTAGCATATAACCAAACCCTAATCGCACTATTATACAAACAAAGACTTACCTATATGCTTACATATACGGACCATACGTATACATACCAAAGCTTCTTTAGCATATAACCAAACCCTAATCGCACTATTATACAAACAAAGACTTACCTATATGCTTACATATACGGACCATACGTATACGTACCAACTATCCATTTGTTACGTATCATTTAAGTTTTAAAACCTCTTAATATTCTATATTTAGTTAAAAAGAAATTATGAGATTAGGAGAAATATTTTTGGATTAG
>CM046035.1:64555739-64910739 GCA_025215565.1 Flaveria ramosissima | reverse complement strand
ATAATGCTTGCTTCCATACATTTAGCTTTTTAATGTCAATCAACCAATCATATTGATATGGCTATTATTACCATTCTTTGGTAACCTTGAGAACCTGATGAGGTGAGGTTAAACGCACCAGCTACCAAATGGGTTCAGGTAAACGCAACTTACACTGGGCATGTGGCCTTCAAGGGTGTTAAAGGCAGAAAACCAGCAGAAACTAGATTGGAACCATAGATGTTTGTTAGAAGGACTCAATATTATTACCATTTTATGTCAAATATGTTTCTTTTTGGGTGTTCGTGTAAATGATATATTATGATATTTTGGTATATGGTTATTCCATTCTCTTAAAAGTGACATGACATATGAGCAAATGAAGTTATCTTTAACCTAAGAGATATAGGGGAAGTGATATCATATTGTTCAATATATCACATATGCTGATATAAACAAACTATGTTCCTTTAACATGAGAGATAATTACGTGCCAAGTGGATACCTAAAAGCACTCTTTTGTCATGTAATAGAACTTCTTTGAAGTTTATTAGTGACCTATAATACTTGTAGTCTGTTAATTCATGTAGTTAGAATCAAACCTATTAATTTTTAAAACATATGAACATCTCTTGACAATTATGAAGTCAAATAGCAACTCATTAGACACTTGAAACTCGAACGGGATATGCCCTCGTATTTGGTTCTATTAGTTTATATATGCAAGGAGGATACTGAAAGAATAATATTTTTGCACCATTATTATGAACTTGACTATGGTATTTGCGATCTTTGCAGCCTTGCAGGCATGGTTTCTGAAGTATAAGGTACACTGCATTCCACCATGTAAGTGCATTCTTGACTAGACTACTATTTCTTTCAAGCTTCCTCACATGTGCATTCAATAAGATAGTTTCCTTTCATATTTAAATTCAAATGTTTTGGGGTCACATTTGCATGATGTGATGATAAAAGAATCTGAAACCTGTAAAATGTAGGCAAGTATGATGAAAAATGAATCATGTAGGTATTACAAGTCTAAGCGTATGTAATTTGTTGTCTGCGTGTGGTCCCAAGATTTTGCTTCCACTTTTAAGTCGTCTTGTATATGATTACAGTTAGATCCGATGCCACTAGTTTGCTTCTGATCAACCGGGCTATGTATTACAAGTTTGAATTTATGCATATTGTAAGATGGAAAGAGGTCACACTAGACGTGTATGGCTTGTTTCGACTACAAGATTAGACATCATGACACCAAATAGTTTCATATGTGATGTTGTGTCAATATCTTAATCAACTACTTGTTGCCTACTATGTATCTTTACACTTTCTGACCACACATTTAATCTGTTAAGAGATTGAACCTTGGTCAATTAAAATCCATGATCATTTCTTGATTATTCATAGGTTGTACATAAGGCCAATCTTTTCTCAAAAGAGAGACCACTCAAGATTTCTTGATCATTCATTGGTGATTGGGCATGCGTTTTAACTAGGGAAGCTATGAACAAAAAAAAAAGTTGGGACTAAAATTGTGATTTGTATCTTCTAAAGTTCCCACAAATTGTCGTCTTAGGGAGTTAGGGTCATGGCACTTGCCTTTTTACTTTTGTATGACAAAACACTTTTTTTTCTTTGTAAAATTGCATTATATTCACTAATATTACTTTGATTTTTTTTATAACTTATGATGTATATCATTATATTTCATAATAGACAAATTGGATTTTAATAATTTAAATATTATTCATCTCCTAACTTTCACTTTTGTTATAAATGACAATCTCAATAGCATAATTATTATAGATTCAAACTCATTTTGCATTTGTTATCCATCGGTTTTGCTTGTATATTTTTTCATTTCGTTATAATTGTTACTGTGAGCGAAATTAGCAACAAATTTTAGGGTAAATATTTGATGATAATGTTACTAGAATTGCAATTCGTAACAGATGTGAAAGTTAAAAGTGTTTTAGATTATTATTAAGAATATTTATTGGCCAATAGATGATAATTTGGATTATTATAATCCAAGGGGAGGGATCAAATGAGAACTAGCTTTTTTTGTGAGAACTCTAGGAACCAATATCAACCACTAGTTCTCAATGACAAAATTGTAATTAATAAAAACATATTTAAAAATTTATAAATCAAAAAATAACATAAAAATAAAAAAAATAAAAACACAAAAATGTTCCCCTACTTTCCCTCTTTCATAAAAAAAATAAAAAAAATTTATAAAAAATTAAAAAAAATTCCCGTTTTTTTAACGAAATTCGTTTTACACATGTGTAATATCGGATTTACACATGTGTAAATCTAGTAATACACATGTTTATAACTAGATTTACACATATGTAAATAACGGATTGACGATTTTTTTTAGAAAAGTATATAAATATGGTAGGCGTTGGAAAGATAAAAAAATACTGAATTTTATGGTGAATTTTTTTTGAAAAAATGATGTCGTGAAAAAAAATTATGAACGTTTTAAAAAAAGGGGGAAAATGGCATGTGACTTGCATGTGATAAAAAATAAATGGCTGAGATTGGTTCCTAAAGTTCTCATAAAAAAAGTGGTTCTCATTTAAACCCTCTTTTATAATCCAATTTGTCTTAATAATATTTACTGTTTTTTTTATCTAAATACAACAGTGGGTTAGGATCATTTTAGAACTCACAAATATCTTCAAAAACTCTAATTAAATTACAATTGTTTTATGATCTATATAATAATGTTTAATCGTCTCTCTTGGAGTTCAAATAGAAAAACAACAAACGAATACGTAATCTACTCATATGTAAATCATATATATGTTATACTATCTACGCATATGTAATTTATAAATAAAAAATCTAAAAACATATGCAAATATTAGTTTGATGGATTTTTACGTTATTTTGATTGTTTGTAATGTATTTAAACATAAACAATTGAGTGTAAAACATATAAAATTTAAAATATATATAATACTGATGATATTAATTATTTGTTTTATCTGCATGTCAATATAAATTTATTCACAAACCGTGCTTTGATATGTTTAGTAATTAAAATAACATTATGTAAAATACAACTTAATTGTGATAAAAAATTTATTGAAGAACAGATAAAATAAACAAGTCATATAGATGTATCCACATTCATAGAACACATCAAATATTAAAAGTCAATTGAAATAATAAGTAATATGTTAAATGAAAAAAAATCCATATGAAAATGATAAAATGTTTTATCCCAACGACTTCTATAACAAACAACTTTAGGTATAGATATTTCAAATCAAAGAATTCAGTTTTCAAGGAAAAAAGATAGACATTTGACACCATAAAACGAATTTATTATAGAGTAATATAATTTCTTTGGATCGTTAAATTATTAAAAGAAATAAAAATAGTAGGAGATGTTATTTAGAAATCATAATGGATAATTTTTTAACAAACGGCTACACGTAAACTTGCACGTATATCCTATACCCGATGGGTAATTACTTGATGTACACATACTAGTATGAGACAGAGTACACGTCTCATTGTCAGTCCTACTTATATTTCATACCCACTAGACACTTGATAAGCTATTATCTGTTTTCCACATATGTTCTAATTTTCTCATTTATAAACTTGTGTGAGTTAAAATTTTACCCACTAGGATTCTCATTGTTCAAGGTCTATCTAAAATACAATTCTATATTTTCAATAGTCTTTAAGTGTCTAATGACTTAAAATACTATTTTTATATTATATATTAAAGATCGTGTGATATATTACTATATTTTGTTATGGTGCGGTTACTCAGATGCGTATCATAACATAGTTCTATAGTTTATTATACATGTCTAAATCTTACAAAGTTTTATAGTTAATCTCATATTTAGTTTCATATTTAGTTTCGTATCAGAATACCTATCCATTTACTTATCTTGAATGTTTTTTGTTTTGATTTTTACCACTGTGTTTAGGTTATTTTGTCATTAGTATCAACACATTTATTAATGATTATAACGTTAGCAATCATCTTATTTAAATACATTTTTATATAAATACCATGGGGTATTATAACTTAGAAGAGACTCTTACACGATTTAAGAGGTATCAAACTATCTATTAAAATATTTTTTTATATTGGCAACATCTACATCCACAAAAGCAACAAAGATTTTAGCATAAATCAAAATAGAATCAAAACCCATCGATTCCAAACACAAAAACATAAATAAAAAGAAAAAGAAAATATCACAACTTCAATATTCATGGGGACCTCAACGAAGTCTTGTCGATCTTCAAGGGTCATCGATCACTTACTCGTCGAATCTATAACCGCGTGAAGATGGAGTTGGATCCCGTTGTAAACCGATCGAGGTGCATTTCCACAAGGAAAAAAATATGCGTATTCCGAAGGGAAGGTTCACGAGAGACGGGATCGTAAACAGGACCACGTACATGCACCAAATTTCTCGTGGAAATTATGCTTTTGATCACGGGAATTATTATGTGTTATTTTCCCTTTTTGAAAGGTCAAGTTAAAGTGCACTTTCGACATGTGTTCATCTTTTAAAGTTCACAAGGACCCTATTTTTTAATGTAGAAAGAACCATATAAAAGTCTATGTTGCATATAAATATATTCAAATCTTTAATATATTAAACTTATTGTGTTTAGATTTAGTTAATTTAATTTTATTTACTGTTTTATGTAATGAAAGAACTAAAACCGGGAATTGTTTATGTGACACTGTTAGCACGAATGTACTAAACTTGACACCTATTGTAACTTTGTGTCTCTGTATTTTAAGAAATAAATATAAATATAAAAAATAAGGTTATTGATTTTATTAATGTTTAGTCATAATTTTAGCTTCTTTTAAATGGTTGAAAAGAAAAAATACGAAAATAATTTATGTTCGCTTACCATTTGTTCATCAAGTCATCTAGTATATGTATAAAATGATAAATTTTACAGGCTTGTATGTATATATATAATAATTTTAAAATTCTACAAAGTATCAAATTAGTGTGTTTAGTGCATGTAACTATGAATAATAACATATAGTCTTAATTGTTATTTTTAATTCTCCATAAGTCGATGAATTTTAATGGATTAGAAGGACGAGACACGTTCTACAAGTACAATAACTCAGGATATATAAGTATGTTACATATATCGTGTAATCAAAACAATCATTATATGGACTATATCATGTGAGTGTATATATTATTATCATTTATATACTAAAAAGTGTGGTTTTGTATGCCAAATAAACCGTATCTCGGTACAAGTGCTGAAGCAGCGAGTACAAGTATGTGTTGCATGAATTTTGTTATTTTTTATCGTTAAAGGCTTATGTTATGTTAACTAAGCTAGGGGTGTAAACGAGCCGAGCTGAGCCCGAGCTCGCTTAGGCTCGAGCTCGGCTTGTTTTAGTTTTAGAAAGCTCGAGCTCGAGCTCGGCTCGTTTAAAGTTTTATTTTTAAAGCTCGAGCTCGGCTCGCCAAAAAATTATCAGGCTCGAGCTCGGCTCGGGCTTGGCTCGTTTATTCTTAAATTATTAAAATTTTAATTTTTTATAATTACTTTTATATTTTTTATAATGAAACTTTTTATATTTAACATAATATATATTATTTAATTAGTTTTCATCATAAAATTATATATAATAAAAATGATTTATGTACATATATATGTATATATATTTTATATGTAAAAAAGTTATATAAAACAAAAAGCTCGTTTAGGCTCGCGAGCCGGCTCGAGCTCGATGTCTGAAGCTTGGGCTCGAGCTCGTTTAGTAAACTAAACGAGCCATGATGTGAGCTCGAGCTCGGGCTCGAGCTCGAGTTCGTTTAAGCTTGGCTCGATTCGAGCTTTTTTCGAGCCGATCCCGAATAGCTTGCGAGCCGGCTTGGCTCGTTTACACCCCTAAACTAAGCCAAGGGACTTGGGTTCCCCCTGGTGGTTTTTTGCTCTGTCTTATTTTTTTTTATTTTCCAATTTTTTTTTTGGTTTTTGAATTAGATTTTTTTTATTTCTTTCTCATCATGCTCAAATAGATAATCTTGAATTTTGGAGATAGTGGTCCGTCAATGATTCAATTATTTGTTAAAAAAAATAATCATGAATTTACCCATGCTTTCGAAACAAACTAATAATTAGTGTATAAAAGATTACTTTGTCAATCTTGAAAATAAAAAGGCGTCCAATGTATGTGTGGATTAACCTACACCGACATTTACAATTATAAGTTATTCAACACCTATACCGCATTTCTTGGTTTCCATTTACACTAAGTGGTGAAACCATGACTTTTTGGTCGAGATCAACAGAGTTTATTTTAAAATATTGAAATTTAACGAATTCTAATAGTTGGGAGATGAACGGACCCTTCTCGGTTCCGCCTATTACGTCGTAATCGTATAGTTTAAATTCTTGGTTGAATGGGATAATAGAAGGGTCCATTGACACACAACGAAAAGGTTAGTGGTGATTGATATTTTCATTCGTTAAACAAACGTTACATTCAACAGAATAATATACATGAAGTGTGTAGTTTAAGTCATCTAGGAAAAGAGAGAATATTGTTGCACACCTTTTGTTTATATTATGCCTTTTTGTTGATTTTGGGTGTCGGTTATTATATTTGCTTATGTTTTATCGACAATATTGGTCAAATTGATATGAAACGGTGTTGGTGATTTTAGTGTGATACAATCTTTCTATTTTAGTTGGATTCATTCAAGACTAAAGAGAAAGAAGAATAAAAGTTGTTACAAGTAGGATTACCAGCAATTATAAGGAGTGGTGACTAGTGGTCACTGGTAATTGGTCATCAGTAGAGCTGTTCGCGAATCAAACCGAACAGAACAAAAGCTCGCTCAAACTTGGTTCATTTACCAATCGAGCCGTTCGGTTCGGTTCGGTTCGAATATAAAAAATCGAGCAGAATGTTTATGCTTGAACTCGGTTTGGTTTATAACCAAGCGCTTGGTTCTGCTTCGTTTGGCTCGGTTTCAAACTAAAATTAAAAAAAATCTCACTCATCGTTATTTCAAATATTCAATAGTTACTAGTCTAACTAAACAATCATATAAGTTTAATAAATACAAATACAAAGCACAATTAAGTTTTTACACCAAACCAAATAAATTATAATGACGACGATTAGAAATTTAGAGGAACTTAGAATTTTTTACATTTCACGACTTCAAGGTCTTAGGTCTAGGATAATTTTTAAAAAAAATGGTAAAAGACTTAAAGGATAAAGCCCAAGAGTAGGGATATTAAGTAAAAAATATTAAATAAATTAATATAATATATACATACATATTTATGTATAAAATAAATAACTAAAAAATAATTATATATGTATAAAATAAATAACTAAAAAATAATTCGAGCAACAAACGAGCTTACCTTTGCTCATGCTCGGTTCATTTACAAACCGAACCGAGGCGCTCGGCTCGTTTACAACCGAATCAAAATCGAGCGTGCGAATTTCCAAGCATTTTTCATTTGAGTTTCGAGCGAGTTTTGAACGTCGAGCGATTTGAACAGCCCTAATCATCAGCAACAAGTTGTGCCACTACTTAAAAGGTGTTCATGTTATGGGTTTTTTTTTGCTTACAGAAGTTGCTTCTGATGTATTTTTAATGAATGTCATCAATTATAAACACTAACTTACTCTTTCATGAAAGGTTGCGATGTTTCTTCAAACGTTATATATGTTCCCTAGATACAAAAGGCATGTCTTTGTACGATTTTCAAAATATAAAACACACTCATGACGTCTCATTACCAATCGGGTTTTATATTCGCCCGTTGCATCAAAAAGGGATGGTACCTGGTTTATTAATTACAACCAGACCCCAATACCAATATGAACTCTAAAGGTGTTTGATTCGCAGAATGTATTGGAATTTGAATTGTAAGTGAAATTTGAATTGTAATTTAAAGGAATTAGATTTAAAATTCTATATTCTCCAAAAGATACTGAATTTAAAAAAACTAAAATATATTATAGAAATTTAATTTCCAAATGCACTTAGTTGCTAATGTTATAAATAGTATTGATAAATGATTTTACTTCTAATCTTATCTTCTTTTTTAACAGCTAACTCACACATTAATTAAATCCTACTATTAAATTCATACATTTTGTTCATAGTGGACTTACCACAACCTCTTGGTAAGAGACACCTTTTTGTAACACCAGGGTATCGCTAGACCAAAGGCTCTTTGGTTAATCTTATATTCTTGTTGATACAAGTAATATTTCTATTTTGAACAGCGTCATGTCCCTCCTAAATAACTTACTTAGGGCATTAGTACTCGTCATGTTTTTCTCATTTTCCTTAGATATTATATCAGCATCACATCAGCAGTTTTTTTCTATTTTCCTCATTCTTTCCATTTCACTAGTAACGTTTTTCATTTTCCAATATTATTTTCCCCACATATATAACTATTTGTACAAGATTAAAGCATAAAGAATAAGTGGGTTACAAATACCCTTAAGGGACCTTGTTATGTTTTCGTGTTCTGCAACTTTTCAAATCTGACTTCAAGATACAGCCGATATATATTCTTCCAATTTCAACCGATTTTTATTAGCATACATGTAGTGATAACACTGAGATCTCACCATAGAGGCATAGATCACAAGAATCGTCCGATATAAACTACAAAAGTTAGAAGTATGTTCATCGTAATTTGTTAGTGGACTATATAATTTAAACATTGTATTTATAAGAAAATAGTTAATTTGTTGATAAGTCATGAAATGAAACTTGTACATACTTATCACACATTGTTTTGATTATTTTTTGGTTTGATATAATCACAAAAGCACCAATGTGATGATTGCTATTTCCATTTATGAGATCAACATCATATTCAGTGCAAGAATTTGCACAATAAAAAAGAAAAGAATATTGTTTCAAATTAATTATTATATACATCAAATATTGTTTATAATGCTTTTTGTTATTCTAAAGTTAGAAATATTATAAAAGAAATACCCTATTATGATTTGATTAGTTGACCCTTTTGGCATGTAAAGAAAAGAATCAAGATCCTTGAAAGGTCTCTTCTGATGTGTTAATGTCTGTATCTCATTCTGTGGTCACCATAATCATAGATTGAATTTTGGCTTTATGTAGGAGAAAGGTAAAAAAAAAGAATAAATGATAACTATGTTAGTAGATCATGTTTGATATCATTAAGATCGAGTCCAATTGGTCAGTTTCCCTCTGAAAACGCTGATGTGGCCGTTTGAGGCTTTCGCCATTGAGAAGCTCGTTTTTGGCACCCGGTTTTGGAGTGTAGTACTTAGCCAAGAACTAGAAAAAATGGATCTGGGTGGGGCCATTATACGATTGGTTGTAAAATGTATAGAGAGATATGGACGATTAAGAATAAAAATAATATATAATCTATAATCTATAGTCTAGAGTCTATAATCTATAATTTATAATCTATATATATATATATATATATATATATATATATATATATCTATAATCTATAATCTATATCTATAATCTATAAAAAAGAAGGTTTGTGAAGGAAAGGTGACAATTTTTAGTGAAGCATAAACTTTTATTTTTCGTCTCTATTTCCTATTAAATAAAATTAATTTTAAATAAGTAAACTAAATAATTAATTATTCAAAATATATTCTAACAAGTTATTAAAACCTATTAAATCATAAGATTTCATTTATATCTTATCTTACAATATAAAATTTTAATTCTTGATTTTTATTATTTGTTATTTATAATTTCTTAAATTTTTATTTTTTGTTATTTTATTAATGGCTAATGACATATAATATACAAAATATTAATAAAAAGATAATGATTTTAATATGTTAAATTTCTTCTATCCATGTAATTAACACATGGGATACTAAGACTATTGTTTGGTGTTTACAAGTTTTTCATATAAGGGTGGTTTTTGATGTTTCTAAATAAATGGATGTTTTTCACGTGCATTAGCTTACTAGACACTTTTTTTTGTGTTTTTGAGTCCTTATTATAAATTCTCTAGAGAATCGTTCAATATTAAAAATCATGATAATGTGGACAAAGGTACGTGCATGTTGTAACAGAATTTGCAACGGAGACTATTGGATGATGATGATGAGTGATGACAAGTTAACAAAAACAAAGCATTTCCTGACTAATCGCTAATGAAAATAAGTATGAATCAGAGTTTAAGTTAACACAATATAAAGATTTTTGCAAGTGAAACATAATATAATGTCACGGGTTAATTTTTATTGGATTAGAGACCCAACTACATTAAATAAATGACTAGCCTAGATAAATTTTTAACACATATAATCATAATATATAAAATTTGTAGTCGCTTTAAATTTAGAGGCTTGAGCTGGCCTGAGTACAAATCTAAAGGTTGATGTACGTCTATGGTTTCCTAAAGGGAACCACGCACGAACACATGTTTGACATCCCTTTGGTTTATAGGCTCAAACCTCAAGATAACCAAACTAATAATGATCTGTTCGTAGTTGGTTTAAGTATTGGGTTTTCGGGCAAGTTTTTTCCCAAAATGGTATAAATAAAAAACTTATTTACCAATTTGATGTAGTTGGAAAAATATTTACTAATATGGTGTGTTTTTTAGTACTTCTTGCTTCTCACTCCTATTCCTATTGGACACTTTACAAAAGATTTCTTTAATGTTTTTTATTCTTTCAAGGCTATTCTAGATATATATTTTTATGTCTTGCAAAACTTATTTTTTTGTTAAATCATGTTTCTAAGACGAAAACGAAAATTATAAGCCGAACCAAACCAGCCGGTCCCATCAACTTTTAAATCTACAAAACCAACCAAACTTTTTTGGTATGGTCCGGTTTGTATGATTAATGAACAACCTAAGAATAAACCATTTAAAAACATTTTTATCGCGTTAATTTCTGAAATGCATCCACAGTTTTTGTTAAATTTTTTACCATGAAAACATAATTATAAAGCATTATTATAAAACATTTTAAAATAAATTAAAATATATTTCTCAAAAATTTAAAGAAAAATTATTTAAGAAATTTGCTAAAATTTAAAGAAATCACCTCTACAATTTTTTGAAAACAATTAAGTTATGTAAAAGATCCAATAAGAATAGGAGTGAGAAGCAATAAAGTTTAAAAGCACACCATTATAGTAAATATTTTTTTCAGCTACACTATTTTGATAAATAAAATTTACATTCACACCCTTTTGGTCAAAAACTCGGGCCAAAAATCTCATCACAAGTAATTCAAGATCTTCATAATATTGAACTTTATGACATTGAAGTGAACCATCACCTTGTAACTTGTTTTGGTATCATTGCATGGAACAAGCCACATTCACCCGTTTAGAGCAAGTAACAAGGACCCCGGTCTAGTTTTTGATAAGCGAATGAATGCAACTTGCGTAACAAGCGGTGGACCTAGCCTTTGAGCTAGGGTGCCACCTTACCCTCATGAAAAATTTTCGGTACACCCAATCTATGTAACCATATCGCGCGGCACTCAAAAAATTTTGACTAGAACATCCATAAAAAATAATGTGTGAAAGGATAAGCAATTGAAATCTTGTCTAAGCGATATTACCCGTGAAACTTCCTCCCTTTTAAAAAGAGTGTGGGTTCAAATCTTCTTTGGGTTTTTTTCTTTTTTTGACCTAGTTTTTTTCTTCGCACCAACAAATAATGGGATTGCCTTTTATTTTTTAATTTTCACAATTCAAAACAACCGCGTAGCCCGTAGGAACCTTTTTTATTTTCCATGTTATCCATACTATTCACCAGTTGATTATTAAAATTCCACAATAATCATACATCATCCATAATTCCATATCATATTAATTCCTTTCATCCTTTTCGTCAACTTTTTATTTAGCGTAAACTAGTATTAAGACCCTCGCGTTGCAGATGGAGCGTAAAACCACACACGTGAAACGTAAAACATTTAAAAAAATAACTAAGTTGATCTAGTACTCGCTCGTTGTGACAGGCCGTTAAAGGGGGAAAATAAGCGTAAACCTAAATCACACGTGTACGTTGCAGTGTGTTAACTCGTAAAATTTAGGGTGAAACGTAAAACGAAAAACTTGTAAAAATATGAAAAGTATAGGGGTAAAGTGAAAAGTGAAAATTCATAGGGGTTAAATTATAAAAAAAATATAAAAGTATTAAGGTTAAAAGTAAAAGAAAATTAATTAAAGATTAAAAAACCCAAAAGTGGGTACAACCCATTAAACTTAAAATACAAACCTTAATGCACACAAAACTTGATAATTAGTAATATATAATTACAAATTTTGTCCTTAATAATTAGTCAAATTATGGACTGCATTCTTTTTTTACAAAAATTGCACTCTTTATCCTTTACTAGAAAATTTCTTACTGATTTCGTGCTTTTCACTAACGGATAACACTTTGTATTATTATTATCATCACCACCACCATAAGACCACCATCACAATTACAACCACCATTACTTAACATCACGATCACAGCATCGCCTGACCACCACCATCGCAACATCATCTAACCACCACCATCACGATACAATCAACCACTGTTACACAATCAAGCACCATACCACCACAACTCCATCATCATCCATCCTTAAGCCCCCAATAGCCCTAAGTCTACCACCCAATCCACCATCCATCCTTAAGAACTCTAGATCGAAGATGACTATGGTTAGGACTTCCCAAAATCGATTTGAAACTAGTCAAAATCTTCAACTTCTATTACAACCGAAGTGTAAGATCACATAACTTCATACCTTTCATGCTTATGGCGGTGTGCAAAGCCGGTGGTGGTATGGTTTGATATTCGATAGAGGTTGTAGGTGTGAGAAGTGGTATTGTTTGATGTTCTAAACAAGAAACCGAATTTGATGATGATAATGGGAGAAGTGGTGGTGGAGGAGGGTGTGGTTGGTGGTGGAGAAATGGCGGTGTTGATGGTGGTGATCTAAAGCAAAATAGGGGTTTGGTGGTGATGAGGATGATAGGTTTTATTGATGACGATAGTGATGGTAAATAATAATAATAATTTAATCATAATAATACAAGTATTGTCTCTTTACTAAATGGCTAAAATACCTGTGAGTTAACCGAAAAAGTTAACGTCCGTTAGTGAAAAACATAAAACCTGTAATAATTTTTCACATAAAGAATAAAGAGTAACTTTTTTAAAAAATGACCCAGTCCATAATTTGACAAATTTTAAAAAAAAATTGTAATTTAAACAAGTGAATTATCTGGTAAATGTTATTTGGATTGCATAAGGTGTTCCGTCAAGTAAGTCCACATATAACCAAAACCAAACTACCATAGTCAGATTTCAAAAATAAATCTAAAGAACCCATTGGTTGTTATTGTTGTTGTTTGATTTGGTTGTGTTGTTTAAATAGTCATGAAGGTTAATCACCGCTAGTTATTTCATTTTTAAGGTATGCATTCATGCTTCTAACACTATTCACATCCAAATCATTGTGGTTAAATACTTCAACGGGTAAACAAAGTTTAATGACCCATATCAGGCCTGGTAAAAAACAAGTGACATGACCCGAAATAAACCACTCATGATAAGACATGAGAACCGGAAATTTAAACCCTATGAAAATAATCTCTAAATCTTGTTTAATGTGAAGATGCTTAAGGCGTAAGGTGTGGGATTAAGGTATAAGTGAAGTGATAACCGTTATAAAGCTAAGTTTTTTGAACTTGTTTCATTTTTTTATTTAATTTTCAAACTAATTAATTTTTTATATAACTTTTATTTTGTCTAATAACTTATAATTTTTTAGGTTTTTAAAATAAATTAAAAATAGTCTTTTTTTAATGAACATACTAGTAAAAAGTATATATATTTTTTAATATAAAATAAATATTAAACATCATAGAATTTACATAATTAATTTTATATTTCTATTGACTTTTAATAAAAGATAAAAAAAATTATAATTACATAATAAAGGTAATAAAAGTTAAGTTGTTAATGAGAGTGAAAAGTTAGTTTGGTTGAGTTGTGTAGGTTGAAGAGAAAAAAAAAGTTAATGTTTTATTACAAGATTGAGTTGGTTGGGTTGTGAACAGGATAGTCTAAATGGGGTCGACAAGCCCAGAAGAATTTTTCATGGGAGGCCAACTCTTTGACGGTTGTAATAAGAAAACTCATCAAATGTGACATGACCAGAGATGTTATCAACTAGTTTAATTGTTCTACATACAATAATTTTAAAAAAAAATTCAAACTACAACAAAATGACAATGTTTGATAGATAATTCAATCCGCCAGATCCTTTGACGGCTTGAAGTTTTAATAGCCACAAATTTCAAAAAGAGAACTAATCGGGTAGAACTAGCCAAAACCAAATCACGTTCTTTTTTGTTTCATTCTAACCCGGATGCATTTCTTTTCTTTTATATACTATTTATTTTACGTCTACTTTAATGCTAAAATCACCACCTGTATACTGTAAGATTTAAACCCACTTGCGAGTATACTATTTTGGCACACCATGACTCCAAGTCTCCAACCAATTTTATTAAGCCAAGTTTATATTCCGAAAACCACAATTTCCTTATTCTCCAAGAATGTATTCTTTTCAATCTTAAAACTGAATACATATTGATAAAGTAATTAAAGAAAATAGAATCTTGTTTTACCGTGATCATTTTAAAAGTTGACATTTAGATAATTTGAAAATTATATACTGGATCTTATATGTATATATTGTCTAGAAAATTATCATAATAATATAATGTAATTAAATATCTTTCTTTCTCAAATAAGACAAAAGAAAACCTTTTATAAGATGTTAGAAAAGTTTATAGATTATGTACCTAAGCACGTACAGTTGCAGATCAGGTTGGCGGGTTCGACAGTTGTGTTCCGTCACAAAAGGACCACTAATGCACCACGGGTCCGAGCCCTGTGTTTTGGTCTCATGGTGTCTGGTCAAACCCACCGTACACCACACAAAAGAAAACATTATTCAAGATCAAACATTAGTATGCTTCGGGTCAGTAAAAACGAACATAAACAAGTAACAGGATGGTCATGGGAGTCGATCAAACCGAGTGATGACATGGTGTAAGATTGAATATTGAAAATTATTACTTTTTAGAGAGTTAAGATGAGAAGCATCTTTGTTAGAAGCAAGACAGATTCCATTGGCCCATAAGCTTTTTATAACAGACACTTGCAGCTTCTTGTATGGTCTGTTTCTAGAACTTGACATGAAATCACCCCACAACTCAGCAATCCTAGGACCATTTTCTCAACTGCATCATGTCCACCACTTCAATTAAAGACATATCCACCCAATCAAAAAGGCGAAAACCCATGAAAATCTTGTGATGATTTCACCAGCCACCATATAAAAGCCTGGATGATTTCATCAGCCATCATACTTGTAGTATATATATACCATGACCATACTTTTAAGTTTCAACCCGCCATGCCACCGCCCTTCTCTCTGTAACTAGTTGCTACAAACTGTCGTTTTCCAACATGAACTTGTTAAGATGCTTATGTATCGAGGATTGTCAAACAGGAAAGTCTACGCAGAGTGGCTTCTTCTCCAGCGATCTGCTCCCATCTCTAGGAGCCAACTATAACCGTTCGGTTGCTCTAAGAAAATACGCAATCAACCCTTTTGATAGACGATATAGGTGATCCTATAATAAATTTGGCTCAGTGACTTGGTTATAATAAAGGGTTTTATTATCTCCAGTTTCTGATCTGTTTTACTTCTTCAGGGCATGGGAGATGTTCCTGGTTATTTTAGTCATTTACTCGGCTTGGATTTCACCATTTGACTTGGCCTTTCTTGATAGAAAAGAAGGTGCCTTCCGAATCTTCGACAACATTGTCAATGGCTTCTTTGCCATTGATATAATACTAACTTTCTTTGTTGCATATCTCGATAGCCAGTCGTATGCTCTTGTTGATGATCACAAGAAAATAGCAGTGAGGTCATCAAGGGTTTTTTTTTAACTTCTTCATTCTTTCCTAAGTTTCAATGCACAGATTATGAATAATATAAATGTTGCATCATGGTATGTGAACAGGTACCTGTCAACCTGGTTTATATTTGATGTGAGCTCAACCGTACCATTTCGGTCTCTCATCCTCCTCTGCACAAATAAGGAAAGTGAGATTGGATTCAAAATGCTCGGTATGCTTAGGTTATGGCGTCTTAGAAGAGTTAGCTCCCTATTTGCAAGGTAATATCCCATATTTTATAAACGAAAATTTGGGTGTTTGGAAGGTGTAACATACCTGAAGTACACTAATCGACAAATCTGTATGGTTCAATTCAGGCTTGAGAAGGACATCAGGTTCAACTACTTCTGGGTCCGTTGTACGAAGCTCACATCGGTAAGCAAAATGCAAACAACTGATTGTCTGCATATTACAGCTTCAAAAGGCAAAACACATCTAAACACCATCTTCTACAGCCTGCTTTATTACATTCTGATTACTGAATACCAGACTCACTTCTAAAAACGCACATCCAAACACCCCGTTATTAAGATATTATAAATACAATGGCAATTTAGTCCATTCTTACAAGTTAAAATATATTTAGCTTACCTCCATTTGAACTTAGGTGACTCTCTTTGCGGTACACTCTGCTGGATGCTTTAACTACTTGATAGCGGATAGATATCCCGACCCAACTAAAACGTGGATCGGTGCAGTTTATCCAAATTTCAAAAGTCAAAGCATCTGGAATAGGTATGTAACAGCACTGTATTGGTCAATTGTGACACTAACGACTACTGGTTATGGAGATTTTCATGCTGAGAATACAAGGGAAATGGTGTTCGATATCTGCTATATGTTATTCAACTTGGGATTGACCGCTTACCTCATTGGGAACATGACGAATCTTGTTGTTCATTGGACAGGAAACACCAGAGATTTTGTGAGTTATCTTTCTGACAATCTCTGTGTTTTTCAATCCTTCCATTCAAGTTGTTGAAAATTTATTTTTAATGTTAAGGCACGAGTCATCGTATATGTTAATCACAAGGTAACTAAGCTTTATATAAGGAACAAAATCAGTTCGTAACTATTAATGTTGTAAAGAAAAGTCCAAATTTGGATAGTAATATGCAAGACTATAGACATGTTTAAAATTCAAATGAATTTCAAGTTCTTACAGTTAACAGATCTAATTCCTAATAGGATCTAGGAATGTGCACTGTTTGATGTGGCTGGTTTACACTTCAAAATGTCAGATAAACCGTTAAGCTCGGTTCCTCAATTTTATAAATCAACCTGGCTAGACTACTGGACCGGCCAACCCATCCAAAGACGATGAAGAAACAGATTGGTTTGACCGCCAACCAGACTAAAAGTTTTAGCCAAAACTTCAAATAGAGGACCAAAAAGAAAAACTAAGGCTTCAAACGTTGTCCTTCAAAAACTACCATTAGACTACATATAGGATTTGGTTAATGTTGATATAAAGTTAAAAAATAGGCTTTGGTTCGGACGACCAAACCAGCCAAATGCCTCTATTTGGCAGGTTTAATTGGTTTAAATTGAACAATGCACACCCTCACTAGATTCCAAGTTCCCATAGGAAAGAAAAACATTATTCATATTCGTTTACTATTTTATAGGGATAGCAACCTACTATATTAGTATCAAATGAGGTAACAGCAAACACATTAGTTATCAAATTGACAATAAAAACTACTTTACTTGTCACTTGATATAAAAAAGCAGTTTTACTCAAACTTGTGAATTCTACTTCTGAGACAAACCTTTTGATGTAGAGGGATAAAGTCACTGCTGCTTCAGAATTTGCAAAGCGGAATCATCTTCCCCCACTAATTAGAGACCAGATACTGTCCCACATATGTCTAGATTACAAAACACGGGGGTTAAAACAGCAAGATACCTTAAACTGTCTACCAAAAGCCATCCGTGCAAGCATTTCACGTCATCTCTTTTACCCAATTGTACAAAACGTCCATTTGTTTTGTGGCATTTCCCATGAGTGTCTTTTCCAACTGGTAATCTTCTTTTCCTGATTGTAAATCAACTCATAGCAAAGCCTCTTTGACAAAAGGATGGCTGCAGAACAAATGTGAATCAAGTTCATTGTTCAATCCATGCACATTTCTCATGATTAATGATGTGTACTATACTACTATATTGTGAAAAGGTTTCTGAAATGGAAGCAGAGTATTTTCCACCAAATGAAGTCGTGATTCTACAAAATGAGATTCCTACAAATTTGTACATATTGGTTACGGGAGCAGTGGTAAGTGGATCTAAACATATTACATAGCATCTCAAATCTTCTATTGGAATATGATATACGGGTTGGTAAATTCATTTTCCAATGGCAGGATATAATTGAACAAAAAGACGGACAAGATCAGGTATGCTATTCGTATTGCCTGTGGGTCAGTTCTGGTAACATGAAAACAACCTTACTTCTAAAATGTTCACTTGCAGATCATAGGAAAGGTTGTGTCAGGAGAAATATTTGGAGAAGCAGGAGTTATATTCAATACACCTCAGCCATTCAAATTCCAGACAAGCGAAATTTCTCAGATACTACGAATGGATGGTTCTGCACTACTCCGGATTATCCACACTAATACACAAGACGGGTTTATTATCATTAGCAATTTTTACAAGGTATTATATTTCCCAAGCATGAACCATTGAGGTGGAGTAGGAACCAGAACGGGTTGGGTTGACCAAAACAACCTTTTTCCTACTTTTATCATTTATTAACCATTAACGCATTAAATACGATTACAGGGATAGTTTGGGAGTATCTACGCTTTGGGAGTCTTTCAACCCCTATGACCAGTTCCCTTTTTAGCTAAATACTTTTACTTGGCCCATTAAAAATTAATCCAAAGTTCATGGGCCAAAATTCCCACTTCTACCTTGAAGTCCAATACCTTTAGTTTAATATGAATCTAAGAGAATACGTACACTCTTTTGTTTGTCCATTTGCAGAAACTGAAAGGACTGGAAAGATTTGGACATGGCGGACTATCTACGGAGAATTCTTCTACTGATGTACATAATTATTGGAGTGAAAATCAGGTTACATGGGAACAAAGTGATATAGATTATTTACATTCGGGTGATATAAAAGAACAGGAACAGATAAACAATCCTATATCAAATAAGAATGTAATGAATGCCAATATACCAGCAGAAGAAGGCCAAACTGCTCTTCATGTTGCTATAAACAAAGGACATTTAGAAATGGTAAGGCTTCTTCTAGAAAGAGGAGCAAATGTAAACAAGCCCGACATAAGAGGGTGCACACCAAAGTCTCTAGCTAAACAGCAAGGAAACAAAAGTGTATATGACCTTCTATTAAGTCATGAAAATAAGAGGAATGAACACAAAATAGAATTCGTAGAGCATGAAACTACAGACACTACAAAGAAAAAATGGTACTCACCACCAACAAACAAGGACCCTTGTTGTTCCACTTCATTCACAGTGCCTGCTTCAAGCAGTCCCAGCTGTCATCCTGATGGAAAAGTTAACAAACAGATGAAAAGGGTCACCATTCATGCAAACATCCAGAAGACCAGATCAGAAAAGCAACTTCCAAAGCTCATAGTCCTACCAGATTCATTAGAAGAATTATTGAAAATTGCAGGTAAGCTTATATAATCAATCATAACATGTTTGAGTGACAGTAAACATGCAGCCAAAACTTGATGTGCAATTCTATTGTTTTCATGAGATTATGTTACTTCCTGATGCTTTATCTCTCATCACCCTGGACATTGTTCAACTGCAGGTCAAAAATTTGGAGGCCAAAATTTTGCAAAAGTTGTGAACTCAGAGAGTGCAGAAGTAGATGATTTGAGTGTTATCAAAGATGAGGACCACTTGTTTTTCCTTCCAAATGATTACCAATGTAGGGATTACAATGGGAAGCAATATAATAAAAATTAAGAGAAATCAGATCTTGTAGCTTCAACAGGTTTATATTCAATCAAATCTAACAAAAGTTCAACAATTGATTAAAATGCTGGCTCTTGACAGTAACTATATCCGACTCAATAATCTTTACTCATCATTAGCTTCAAGAGCAGTTACAACAAGATATGTCTATCTACTTTTTTCACCCAATAACTAATATGACAGATAAATAAATGTGATGATAATACATATTTGAAGGTTAAAAAATGCATCATAGGGTTCTTTAGGTTCACAATTAAGCAGATAAAAATGTTTGTGTAGTTGAATATCAATATGGCCATATCCTTCACTTCAAGATGGAAAACTGGAACCATGTACAGTTGTACACTACATCACTATTTCATGATGTACTCACTTGAATCCTCTTGGTAAACCAGGTATTTTGTATAACATAGAAAGACGAACTATCAGCTGCTGAAAGAGAATCATTCTGTTTTGTCTTTCGTAAAAATAGGAATAGGATGAGCTTCAGTGTTAAACACAAACTCTGTTAATGGGATAACGTTACTGTCACTAAATAATAAATATAGGTACTTGAGGGTTTCACCCAAGAAAAACGTTTCCATTTTGTCTCTTCTTCTAGGAGGAAGAACGGTAACATCATCCAGAGAAGTGTAACCACCAGAATCAACCTTTGTGTACTTCTCAAACGCCTCAAAGATTGACCAACCCCATTCACGATATCTGTAATTAAGAAATTCCAAACAAATAGTTAAATATACTAACAAATTGTAGAAAAATCAGGTTCAGCTTATGGTAAAGTATACTATAATACAAAATGGTGTTTAATCATACTTTGAATCTCCTGTAATACGGTATAGGATAAACAATGATTCTACAGTCTCGGGACGCAAAAGGTTGTGGCGATCGGCATGTTTAATAACAATGTCATGTATATACTCTGAAGTCTTGTTTCCTCCATCAAGACCATCCTCAGAATAGCCCTGATTGAAGTAGAATAGTAGGTGCACAAAAATCATAATTAAAAAAAAGATATTAGGAAAATAACATAATTAATATAAAAACAACTAACCTCGGAATTGAAATAAGCAATCTCAGGAGCCAACCCGGAGGATGTGACAGCATACATCTCAAAGCAAGTTTTAGCAAGATCTTCGGCTAGCTTTAGGTTTTCAAGGTCTTCAAAAGTGAGCAAATTATCTTCCATTGCCTTTGCCTTGGTAATGCCGTTGGTGGCTCCAAGTGCAAGAGTGCCAGGCAAAAAGCAGACCTAATCATGTAAGTTTTCGAAATAAAGTATAATCAATTGACTTTAAGATGCTCAGTTTTCAATTACACAGACATGTCAAGAATGCTAACAACAAAAATAAAATTCACCGCTTCACGGAAATTTTGGTTAAATACTTTACTAGCCACAATTTCTCATTGTTTGGACAAGGTTCGGGAAATTAGAATGTGAAGAATTCTTTGCAATGTGAAAAAGACAGAAACTGAAGGAACAACTTCCCATTGTTTGGACAACTTGCTATAATACTTATTAACTTTAAATGAGTAATCGTAGAAAAAACATAAAAGAGCCAGAAGTATAGAAGCCGCCTGCTTAATATCTTGTGAAAAATGACCATCAGAAGACAATATGCAACTTACCAGATGATCCATTTTAGGGCTAAAGCCACCGTCAACCCCGTCAGGCAACTCCCCAACAAAAACCAGCCCGTTTGGCTTTGATTTTCTAACAAGATGATGCTTTATGCCTTTCACTGCTTCAACATACATGTCATGCAAATATGTCCAATTACTTTGTCTCTGCTGAAGCCACACTTTGATAAGATATTCATAATAGCTGTCACCTCGAGAACCTAATCGAATATTGCTTCCAGAAAATTCACCAGATGAAGGGCTGGCATTCAAAAATCAAGTAATAATATTAGTCATGGTGCAATAATGAAAAGGGCTTGTACAGTTAAGTTGGTATATAGATTGGTTTGCAATCAAGAAAAGGTAATTCACATAATGTTCATACCTAATGTAGATGGGAACAAGTCCTTCAAACTTTGGGAGAGTCTTCATATGTTCCAAAACCTTCATTGCTTCAAAGCTGTACTTTGGATCACCAGTAAGAAAACTAAGATAATTAAACTCAAGTTGTAAAGTCGTAGCTTCTGAGGTGCTGCTGAGTCCATCAGGAGCAGCATGCGCTGTGTGATCACGCAAAACGACATCACTGAATGGAATAGCAGTTGGACTTGAAGTGAAGGCCGTTAAAAGACGATCAGCCAAATTTTTAGCATTTTCTAAGTAGATAGATGGTTTGGGTCCCTTGTTTGTAGGATTTGAATTACTCAAATGATAAGCACTCAAAAGACCACCAACAACACGAATGGTAGTTTCAAATAGATTAACTTGACCTTTATGAGAAATTCTTTCTGGAAGATGTTCTTCAATCCAAGAACCTGCTTCAGCAACAACATCATCTAGTCTCATTATCATGGCTGTATCTAAAGCATCAACAACAGTTGCACCTAGACCTCCTAAACCATCAATGCCTCTCTTGCTTATTGGCATAAGTTCATCATAACCCATTGCGTAGTTTTTGTACCCGGACCAAGCATGGACAAATGCCTTCTTAACACTTTCTTGCCTAGCTGTCCACTCCATAGATTTGTTACTATTTACTTCATCAGGTGACAATCTAGGTGGAAGCCTAGGTGGCTTTCTCCAAAATCGTCTAACTCCAATGCCACCATTTATGATGGACTTATCACCTTCTTCAGATCCAACAACACCAGATACATGTTTAGTTATAGAATGTATAGGGCTTGCATGAGTGAGCATAAGATATGTCAAACCACAGATCATTAATAAGGCCAGAAACTTTCCTGTACTACAAGCCATACATTCACGCTTCACCCTTTTGGTGAACAACGTATGTGAAATAACCTGCACAAATAAGAGATCAGGATTAATCAGGAAATGGATGTGACTACAGATCAGTTAAAGAGACAAAGTAATGAGTAGAGATAAACTCATTATGAAAGTTTGATTCTTTCTTTAACCAGCAAGTAATCAAAATTTACAACTTGCAAAATTAAAAACAAAGATTAAAATTTATAATACTATTAAAGTTTATAACTGTGTCGTAGAAATATGTTAGCATTTTGGTAAGTATTGATATCATGTATTCATTAGCTAGGCACTCAAAGTCGATAAGGAAATGGGCCAGCAGGTCATCTAGAGGTAAAAGAAGTGGATGCCCAAGACAAAAGAGAAGGTGCAATAATAGTATATAGAAATTGTTGGCCCAGAACTTTATAAAACAACCACCAAAACACAGAAACAACCACAAGAACACAGAAACACCAGTGATATTTGTGGAACTCCACGACTCTTTACTTGTATTATTATTAAACCAAAACTCACACTTTACAATGAACCCTAGACTCTTCTATATATACTAAAAACTTCACCAAAAAAACAAGTAAACCCTACTACTTATTAGGAAACTCTATCAAATCAAAACAGACTCAATCAATTAAGCAAATCAAATCAAACTACTAAAATAATAACTTGCCTTACTCCTAAATTTCAACCCACCAAAAATAAAACTGAAAATTTAAATCAAGATTAAACTAACAGAAATACCCACCCAAATATGTAGGCATAGAAAAATATTAAAAAAATTAATAGCATTACACATATATTATAAAAATAAAAACAAAATAAGCAATTCGAATCATCAAATTAATACGAAAAGTTCGAACTACTAACAACTCACAAAACATAAGCAAAATTCATTGTTCATCACACCTTTATTGCGCCTGGCCAAAGGCTCGCACCTTTGTTGCGCTTTAAGAGTTCCTCGCCTTGGTCTACCTAAGCGCCTAGGCATGCACTTTTGACTAGTGTGCTCATTAGATGTGTAATATTTTCGGATAAAGTTTAGAAATGGTAAATTTTGTAGGATACAAATTTAAGTTGAGAAGAATCCATAGAATAGAAATTAGGAGAACTATTTCTCATGTTAAATACTTGAATTTGATTAAAGTTGAAATGTTGAATAAAATTAAACTTCAAATTGCAGAACCTAATGCATCTCCCAAAATTCAATTAAACATACTCTGTCTGTTATTGAGTGTTTTTGCTCCAAAGTCCAAACACATATATTCAAAAAAATAAAACACAAATAATGCCTTTGGCCATTTTAATATAATATGGCCATTATGTCCAAGGACATGAAATAAAGTTTTACTGTCCCAAGGAAAGCTAAGCTCTTTAAGGGCTTTCTTCTTTATTTAAGCAACTGATAGGCTTGGGTGGTTTGTTTACATATTTAATGTATGAATCTAAAAGAACTTTATTTATTTTATTATTTGGTTCTAAAAGTGTATATATATAAACATATAGACATACATAAATGCATCAACACATCCTTAATGTTTTAGGGGCTGTTTGGCAGCCTCTTAATCAGCCTCTTAATGGTTCAGATGTCTGAATGGTTCAGCACTTAATGGTTCAGACTGTTTGTTTCGCGAGCACATGTCTGAATGGTTAAGACATTTACCTCTGAATGGTTAAGCATTATACTGATGCTGAGGTTAAGAGGTCTAATGTTGAATGGTTAAGACATATTATCTGAATTGGTCAGACATTTGTCTTTGAATAGTTAAACGATATACTACCTCTTAATGGTTCAGACCTCTTAATGGTTCAGCACTTAATGGTTTAGACCTCTTATTGGTTCAGCACTTAATCATTCAGAAGTTGCCAAACAGCCTCTTAGAATCCTTAAATCCTAGTATGCGTATATCATGATTGTACAAATAGGTACCAAAATATTGCTCTCGTCTGCCTTCTGCAGCTGATTGGAACTAGAATTGCTGAAATAAATACGCTGAGAATAAGAAGGATAGTCAGCCCGATTCGAGAGGGGCTAGTCTTTGATTAGAAAGAAAAACCGATAATCAAAACATGGACAACAAAACAACCGAACAACTAAGGTACTAATAATGAAACAAAGATAAATAACTAGGAACAAATAGGGATCGCATGGGAAACCCATCTGGAGCTGCTCCAACGAATCAATTGGGTTATACGCACCCATTGGGTACTTATCGTTCTTTCCCACCCAGACAAACGACTTGTCCTCAAGTCAAAAAGGAGATTGATGCGCTAGCAAGTCATGATTTTCCCAGAATGGTTTGATGGTGAGGCGGTGGAAAGTGGCAAAACTTTGTATGTTCAATGTCACTCCTTGCAACTTCCATTTTTTACCATTGATGGTGAATATAGAAAACATCTCATTCCAGTTTGCTTGAATCATGTTTAGACTAGCCAACCATTAAATGTCTAGTACCATGTCAGCGTCCCATAAAGAAAATAGATAAAAGTCTCCGGTTATTTTAAGATCAAAATGTTGTAACGCAAAATTCCTGCAAACCTGATTGATTGATTACAACAAATGATATCTCCGGTTTGCACACCAAAAGGAGTCACAAATTTTGTTAGTAGATTCGCTTTTTCGAACGAGAGTTCAGCAACAAAGTTATGAGTTGACGCGCTATTAATCAAAATTAGTACCTTAAGAGAGTTGATAATACCGTGAGGCATTATAGCGGTAGTGTGCGACTTGCCCAGGTTAGCATGTAGACTAATCTCAGCCATTCATCCTGATTGATCGTGTGTTCCTCACCTTCAATGACAATGTGATATCTAGTGTCATTAGCCACCTCTAGTAGTTGAAAGTTACCCAACTTACAGCGATAACCCGGTCCATATTTATCACTTCAACGAAAGAATTCTCCCTTAAGGAAACAAGATTGTTTCTCTGTAAATCCAGGGCATCCCCTTCGAGATGCATGGCAGCAGCATCCACTTTCTCATCATCAAGTATTTGACAGTAATAGAAATATTATTTTGCTTTTAGTATCCAACCTCGTGGGTCTCCATCATTCAAGGCTGGGAATTCGATCTTAAAGTGGATGATATGTTAGTAATTATATATGTTTACAATACACATTTCTTTGCATTTTTAAGTCATTTTTGTTACAAACTTCATTTATTTAGACACTTATTTGTGTTTTATTTGAATTTTGTAGTTGTCAGAGAAGATTCGGTGATTTTTGTGAAGAAAACTCAAGCTTTGAAGAAGTTCAAGAGGAAATATGCTTTTTATATGACCATATCGAAGTTGGATATGCTCATATCAGCTGTCAAACTTCAGTGGGGTTGGTAATGATGGTTTTGACGCCAAGAGCTTTCACCTTCCTCAACCCTTCCTGAACGTCGCCTGGTTTTTCTCGAGTGAGAGAGGGTGTGGGTTTCAAGAGCGGCTACGTCATCTTTGAGGAATCTCATGGCTTCCGGACAGGAAGCATGGCGGCGAGTTGGGCAGCAATTGGGTTAGGATTTGTAGCGTTGTTATCTGGCAGATTTATGGTGCTTCTACCATCTTGCTTTTGATTTCCCGGAATGGAACCAAATGATAGGAACTAGAATTGCTTACATAGATTCACTCAAAATAAGAAGGATAGTAGGCCCGATTAAAAAGGAGCTAGTCTCCAAGTAAAAGAAAAAACACTAATAATCAAAAACATAAATAGCAAAACAACTAAACAACTAAGGTACTAACAATGAAACAAAGATAGATAATTGTCCCACACTCCCACTAGTTTAGCTCCTCCACTAAGTGTCTAAGTGTAGCTAGTTTCTGCTTATCTACCCTAGGAACACATAAGGATCACATGGGAAACCCATCTGGAGCTGCTCTAATGAGTTAGTTGGGTAGACACGACCTGTCGGGTACTTATTACAATCTCTTCCATAATAAGTAAGAAAGTAAATTTCACTCAATTATACTATTTTATCATTAACTCCATTTTCCAATCAATTCGTTTAATTATTGTTCAAGTGCACCATATCAAGATCCATCAGTTATTATTCTAACACCATCAAGTAAAAGTGACTTTGGCCAAAAGCTATTGTCTTTATCATACTTCGTTTATGTGCGAACTTCTTACCAGCAACAATATAATACACAAACTGAGATAGTAAACAAATTCAAACAAGGTTTTCCATATTTCTCCCAATCGACTAGGACTAACCAACAATACACTGCATTCATAAGCCATCTACTATGCCTAATAGACAAACATAATTGTTTATCCAAGCAAAATAGTATGAGGAAGTTCGATTTAATTCTCCAAGTGGGCCTCTGGACCACGTAATCAGTGTTGGGTTAATGCATTCCTACCGTAAAAAACTTGTAATTGTTGATCTCAAATCTATAAGAATCCACATTTTTAAAAGGATCTTTTTTCTGGTACTTGCTATCAACTAATAGACCAACTAATTAGACAAAGAAACATTCTGTGAGTAATATCACTATATTTAGCTTTATACATCACTAATTAGACAAAAAAACATTTGCGTTACACATTACACATACTATCCAACTGTTCCAGCAAAGTGAAAGCAAATCTACAGCTCAATTCGGATCAATCATTCATAACAATGATACGGACATCCTGAATTCCACTCATGGATCCACACTCACATGTGTCAATTCGCCTAAACACCAAACACCTACCACATTCAGACCAAAACACCAACAACTCAGATAAACACACACAAAACCAACAGGATAACAAACGCGATCCAAACAACTACAATCCAACGCCCTCAATACATCCTATTCGACCGAATTTTGACCTAAAATAAGAAAACTAACTGCGATCCAAACAGAACCGCTGAAAATCATGCAAAGTCTTAGATCGAGCTGACAAATAGCATACCTGAAACAACGATCGTCGACGAAACTTCGCATTATCGTACTGTACGTCTCTCATGGAGTAAGGGAGTGTGTTGGAAGACATTGGCCCGATGGCAAACGATCGTAAGGGGATGATCTAGGGTTTTAGATTTCAGATCTGTGTGAGTGTGTGACTATATGACGAAGGTTAGGTGGACTTGTTCGTAATCTGAAGTCAACGTGCAGACCCTCGGTTGATCATGCTATAGGCTATAGGTGCTGGTGCTGGTGCTGGTGCTGTGGTGCGCATCGGCTCGTAACCGACTCGATGTGAAATGTGGTACCGATTATTGGTTCTAGTTCGGTTGAACTTGTATCATTTGTTTAGGTTTTGAATGGGGTTAGGGTGTTTTCAGGGGCGAAGCTTTTAAGGGGGCGGGGGGCCGCCGCCCCTCCTGTTTTTTCGTCCGTAGTGTTAAATTTTAGCCCGATATTGTAAATTTTTGGCCCGGTAGTGTAAATTTTTATATAAATATCGAGTTCGCCCCCCCTAAAAAAAATAATTTCGCCCCCGCCCCCCCCCCCCCCCCCTACCAAGTTGGTTAAGCTCCGCCACGAGTTGTTTTGGTCTCGTTTGATAGGTTTTGATGAGAGTTTTAGGTAGGGGTGTGCATGGTCGGTTTGGTTCGGTTTTGGCCTAAAACCGAAACCAAAAACCAATATTTCGGTTTCTAGGTTTTTAAAACCGTTCGGTTTCGGTTTTTGGTTTTCGGTTTTAACTTCGGTTTCGGTTCGGTTTTGGTTTTTTTCGGTTTTACCATTTGTGCTTCAAGTTTTAGAAAAAAATTGTTTTAAAGTAATGAATTTAAGCCAAAAACTTTGGTTTTACATTATTTTGTTGATCTCTGAATATAATCTATATATTTTTATAATTTAGTTGACATTAAAACTAAATGCAATTCATAAAATATAAGAACAATATATTCAATAAAACATTTTAATCTATCAATTCAAATAAAAAAATTAAATATTATTCTTGAAACCTAAATATTTAATCTCTTTTAGATAACACACGTTAAATAAGTAACTAATAGGCTAATAATTTTTATAAGTATATGATTACACCTCTAAATTTACAAGTTTGATTATATGGTTTCGGTTCGGTTTTTTCGGTTTTTGTTACAAGCAAAACCAAAACCGAACCGAAAAATTCGGTTTTTAAAAAATCATCAAACCAAACCATCGGTTTTCTAGCGGTTTCGGTTTTATCGGTTCGGTTGCGTCGGTTATTTGGTTACAGTTCGGTTATTTTGGTTTTTTGCTCACCCCTAGTTTTAGGTGAAATTGCTGATTATGGTTTTAGAAGTCTATGGTATATATTTTTTCTTAAGATATCCAACACACCTATAGGGGTAATTTCATGATGGATTTTTAATTTAATTTTTACACTTCATGTAAACGCATTAAATATAATATTAATCTATTATATCTATATATGGTTACTAATGTCTTGATCCACAAAGAAAAAGTTCACATCTCATGCGTGTTCTATTTAATAAATCTACTTTTCCTTCTTATGAATTGATACCACCCACTGCATATCATTTTTTTGATAATAACCAGCCCACCACCGCTCAATACTAATTCCCTATCTATCCCACCACACAAAACAAACATACAACTCACTCTCCATCTACTCCTACATCGTCACCCCAACATGCCCAACCAATACCAGTTAGTTATCCTTCTAATACCCCCAAACATCCTCCCTGCCACCTACTACCCTCGTCACCACACCTACCAACCTAACCATCCTTCCTTCCAACATCTGTCTTATAAAAACCCATGGCGAAGACTAGACATCTAAGCCTAACCCGCATTTCGTCGATCCCACCTTCACTTCGACACACATATTGCATTTGCCACGTCCTACCTTAAAGCCTTATCTGATCTAAATTGGCAAGAGGCAATTTTTGATCAATATAAACCTTAGAGAAAAAGAGTACATGAGAATTGTTTTCATGTCGGAATCCTATCTTGTTATTCGTTACATGTGGTTCCCTTGCCATAAATTTAGATCAGATGGTAAACTTGATCGTTATAAGGTCGGGTTGGCTGTAAATAGAAAATCACAAATAGTGGGGACAAATAGTCTTGATGCATTTAGTTCGGTTGTAAAACCGGGCACGGTGCACGCACTTCTATCTCTTGCTCTTTCTAAGAACCGGCCTATACATCAGTTTGATGTAAAAAAATACACTTTTACGTATCGAGTTACACAAAATAACTTACATACATAAACCGTTGAGGTTTGTGGACCCTTCTGACCACAAAATGGTGTCGTTAAGTCTTTATACAGACTCAGACAGGTGCCTAGGGCTTGGTTCACTAATTTTTCTACTTTTATTCGGTCAATGGGATTCAAATGAAGCACATGGGATAGCTCATTATTTGTTTATCGTCACATGGATAACTTGCTTGTCTACTTTATGTCGATGATATTATACTAACCGCGTCCGTCACATACTTACTTAACATGAGTATCAATTTCCTGTCACATGAATTTGCTATGACATATACATCACTTTATTGGCATTATAGTCACTCGTGATAGTAAGGTCATATTTTTTTTATCTCGGTCTCAATATGCTAACCATTTTATATCAATCTAATATGGCATCATGCAAATCGTTCGCTACATCAACAATTTTGGGGCCTCCGGTACCTAACATTTACTCGTTTTAATATATCATATGCAATTCAACAAGTCTATTTGTTTTACGCATGTTCCTCGGGAACTATACTTCAATTTCATAAAGTGCATACTTAGATACATTCAGGGTAGTATTCATTATGGCTTGCAATTAATCCATAATCCTAGTACTTCTTTGATTGTCTACTCTGACTAGAATAAAATACATTCAAGGAACTATTCATTATGACTTTTGATTAACCCCTAATCTAATACCTCTTTGATTGCCTCTTTGATGTTGACTAGAGGGGTTGTCCAAACCCCTGATGATCCACATTTGGTTATTGTAAGTATCTTGGTAGTAATCTTATCGCTTGGTCTTCAAAACGACAAGCTACAATATCTTGATCTAGTGCTAAGGTAGAATACTGTGGCATAGCTAACGTCGTAGCTGAAACAACTTGATTACGAAATTTGTTACTTGAACTTCATGTTTGCCTCCGGCAGCGACAATAGTTTATCATGACGGCGTCTTTGAAGTTTACTAACTTGTTAGAAAATTCCGTTTAACATCAACAAAACGAAGCATGCTGATATTGATATTCACTTCGTTCAGAAAAAGTACGATGGGTCACATTCGGGTTGCATATGCTATCCTTCTACCAGTATGTTGATGTTTTTGCCAATGGACTTTCCGAACAACTTTTCCAAAACTTTCGTGATAGTTTGATTATTTGTTCAAACTCCCACTTAAACATAGGGGAATATTAGAGTATATATATCTTGTGTTGTTTAGATAATGATTGTATTTAGTAAAGTCAAATAATCTTCTTAAGTTAAGAAGATTTATTATGCATATCTAATTATATATATTCGTGGTGTAATTATTTTAGACTCAAGAAATCAAATACCATTTATACTTTAAAATTCACAATATATACATGATTGCATGTTTCTGAAATACAGAAAAAAATTAATAAATGTTTTCAGTTTGCATCAAGGGTAAACCAAATCGTGAACCAAAATATACATTTCAAACTAGTGCTTGTTTATGATTTATATGATTGGGTTGGTGTCTTAATATGTTAACACCCGAAAAAAATTAGTGTATTAATTTGGCTCATGGCTTTGATCAGAAAAAGTTTATGTAACTCCTAAATTCTGTTTTTATATTTATAACGGGCCTATGATATTATATATCTATTACAATAAAAAACGAGATAACAATGAAAATCACTGAGTGTGGTGGTTTGGATGGCGAACCAATCAAGACCTGTCACTTGGTAGGTTGCTCATTTTGTTAATGTTTTTTAAACTTCATTACTAACATCTGTGTAAATAAAATTAACTTATATTAGATATTACCCTTCGCGTTTTGCGACGCGCTTCACCGTTCTGAAGACATTTTCTTGTATGAGTCTTAACTCTTTACAGTTCCTTAAATTGGATACTGCATAATATTTTGATTTGTATTTTCATGAATGTTGGCGCACTTTAATGCTGAAATATATACAAATCTTTAGCATCCCTCTTGCAACAATTTTCATCTACATCTTATCTCCTACAGTTTTTTTCAATTGGATACTGCATAATAATAAGTTAACGCAATATTTCATGGTAAACAATATTACAATTTTGTGAACCATGTGGCTATATTGTCAGCGGGTAGCATGTAGCATCACATGTAATAGTAGGTCGAGGGAACTGCTGTAGTGATTAACATTTAATAACCACTCATAATTTTGGGTTTATAAGTAATGTCATTTTTTAACATGATTGATAGGTAATAAACTATTTCAAGCGTTTGATTAGCGAAATTATCAAGATCAGATACTATATGCAATTAACAAATGCAAACTTTAAAGAAAACAATAACCTTTTTAGTCTTAGATGCAATATTTAAGTAAACTGAAAGTGCCATCTAACGGTCTCATTGCCTCCTTAGAGAAAACTATAGTGCCCGAGGAAGTGGCTCCATCTAAAATGTTATTTTTTTAGGTGCAAATATAACAAAAAAATATATTTTTGATAAATAACTCAAAGAGTAAACTTACATGTATTTTTGATAAAATATATTATACTATATATTACTCCCAGTCTCAATAACTGTTTTTTTAGCAAATCACGACCGTTCAAAGCACCGGGCAGAGGATCCTGACCGTATAAAGTCGACCGTTTCTCATTTTTTCTGCAGTTACCGGCGGTTTCCACTCTTCCCTCCCACGTTGCTTCATCATAACTCCCTCAAGCAAGAAGATCGGCAACCATCATCGTCATATATAGCAGAGACCATTGATTGTTCTGTTATCTCTCTAGTCATTTCTTCATCAGGTAGCGATCGATTGCTTTATCATAGACATCAATCGCCATTCTTTCTTAGTCCACTTCAAAATTTCCCTCCGTCTGGTCACTTCGCCGTCAATTTAAACCTATTTTTTGCTTATCTTTGTGCTTGTATTGTGATTAGTCCTCTTTTGGAGGAGAATCGGTGGAAGAATGAGTCCATCACTACTTTTGTAATAGTAAGTGCTTTTTTGCAATAATTATGTGTACTATGAGCAATTCAGAAGCTTTTGATCAAACGAGTAAGGAGAATAATCGATGTAAGTCAAAACAAGATTTTGCTTAACTAGGGTTCTTTTAAAATTTTGTTTTGCTCAAATAATCAAGGTTTATTTTAATCATTTTATTGAGTTGCAGATTGATGAGGTAGTAGCTTCAGATTGTGCAAGCCTGTTATGTAATTTTGCTAAGTTTGATTTGCATGCTGTTGTTTCTTGAATCTTAAATGTAATTGTAAAGATCTACATGTTAAGCGGGTAAGAGTTGGTACTCTCTTTTTGGTATCATTTACATCCATTTTGTTCAATTACAAGTTCTAATTCTTTTTTATGTGTAAATAAGGAGCAGGTGTTCTCATAATCTATTTTTTAACTCTCCACCAAGACAAAGGCTATTATGTTCAAAGCAATGGACAGAGCAATCAACAAGAATGTAACAATATTGTGGAGTTTATAAAGGTATAAATGCTTTACATCAGCTTTCAACATTTATAGGTCTATCCAATGGTGATATTTAGAATTTTTGTATCACATAGGTAAATTGTTGGTCATCTTTAAGTTACATCCATTGGATCCATAGACATAATTGATACATGGGAAACACTAGAGGAGAGTTTACTTCAAGATGCTCCTGTAAAAAATGGTGTTTGACCATTATATGTATTGAAGCTTTGATTGGAAACAAGTGAAGGATTATTGAGCTCGAATATTAGAGCTTTGATTAAAAATTAGGTTTTTTAAGATGTGTACAAGTCATTGCATCATGGTAAAAAGGTATCTAACGACATTGTTGTCTATACTATCTGAGCTGTGATTCTACGAAAAAATGTGTGAATTAGTTTAATTTGGACAACACTAACCTTTTGATTACAATTGATCAAGATCTTGGCAACTGTGATGTATGTTATATATATGCAAGCAACAATGGAGAGCATTGGTATTGCAGCAAGAGTCCAGGCAGCATTGCGGATGTCTAAAGTTGTTGAAGCATATATACGTCGAAGGGTCGTTAGACATTTAGAAAATGGAAGGGTTGTCATACTTGCTGCTGGAACTTGAAATCTTTTCTTCAAAACAGAACTGCTGAAAGTAAGTTTGTTTTTATCAATTATTGACACTTCACAAGTAATAATTTCTAGCGATTTACATATAGAGGATAAATTTGTTTCTAACGGGTCAAATGAGCCAAATAAAAAATTTTGCTAAAATTAGAAAAGGTTGAAAGTCATGCATAAAGTGTATTTGTAATGCTTACAGTCTCCTAAACCTTTTCTCGCTATTCAAAATTAAATACATGCAGCCTTTAGTATAAGATCGAGTAAAAGCATTACTATATAAGACAGTAAGTTTTGAACAGGTTTGAATATTGGAATATATGATGGGTATTATTGTCAAGAAGATAGATATGGTTGCCTGTTACTTCTAGACTTGCAATTCTACTTATTTATATTATAAACAATGCAATAGATTTTAGTTGGAGGTTATCTTCCATTTACTAAATTATTAGAAACATATTTATAGTTCATCACAAATCCTGATATGCTCCACATGTCAATCTCGATTGCATTACCAATTTAGGGGATTCTTATCAAACATCATGGTATCTTTGCAATTTATTTATTGACTTTATACAAATTGAGTAGGGTTTTCTTTGTTTTTTAAATATTTGGCCTAATATTAAACCTTGTACCACGTGACTCACACATATAAGGGAGCATTTGGATGCCATGTGGCTCTTAATTAAAGAGGTTACATGACTGTAATGGTATGTTTTTATTTATTTTAAGGTCCTTTAATTATATAAATGTACTAATGTATGAAATTAGCATTTAGAAATATGGACCTGGGTGTAAATAGTTGTACTATACTACTATATATGTATATATATACATACATTTAGAGGTTGCTTTCATGTTTATAGTTTATGTGAGTAATCGGTATGGCAATGCTCCCTCACGCTTGCTGTTGTACACCATTTTTTGTGTGAAATCAAATAGCTAATTGTTATGGGCGAACACATTTCAAGAGGCAGACAAATGTGCGAACTTATGTTCAGCAACCTGCAGAGAAATCCCTCACAGTAATGTTGTTTCCTCGCCTTTGGTCAATATATTGTAAAGATAACTTAATGTTTGACACAGTTTATAAGTCTTTATTTTGATTTCATTGAAAGGTGTTGTAAAAATTGTTGAGCAAAACTTCATCAGAGAGGTGAAAGAGTTGATTCAAAAAAAAGGGTGGCATTCCTCTAGAGAAGCAATGGTTGGTCTATGCTGGAAACGAGCTTGAAGACACACATGTCCTGTGAAGTTACTACATCCGAAGGAAGGCCACCTTACGTCTTGTGGATGATGCATTCATGAAGCAAAGGGTGTGGATGAGGATTCACATTCATATTGTTGCCAATCAGAAGACTATTCATCTAATTGTGGAAAGTATAGACTTCACGCTGTGAAAGCCAAGATTCCGGCCTAGGAAAACATTCCTACATGTCAACAGGTTTTGTTTCTCCCCATAAGCGACTACACGAAGACGGCTTTACCCTTACAGACTACTTTATCCAGAATGAATCCACCCTCTATCTTGCTCAAATTATTGGTACGAACATGACAATGGTTACAACAAGGATCATTCAACTCTACTTGTAGTGGTTTGCTGGATGTCTGAGTTTCGTTTTACTTGATTATTATAACTTGACTACTCAATTATTTCAGGGTTGTTTGAATCAAATATTAATAACTAATTTCTTTCAGTTGTTATTATCTGAGTTGTTTAGTTACTTCTGGAAAGATCTAATTGGAGTTGTCAATTTATCAAGTATAAAAACAACACATTACAATAATAGAAAAAGAGGTAGCATTGGGAATCAAATGCAAAATAATGTTAATTTGTGTCTAATAATCAAGTTGAGTTAACTGTTAAAATTAATGTTGTTCAAAGTATATTTCTCTTTTTCTTAATGCTTATTGTGTTCATATTATATTACTCTTTTGTTATGGTCAGCAAAGCTTTAGGGGCTGTTTGATTTCTGCTGACCCGGTCAGCCTGTTTGATATGCGTAAAATTCGAGCTGACCGGGTCCTTAACATCTGACCCAGACCTACATTTTCATAATTCTGACCTGGCTGACCCGCCGAACCCCCCACCCTCCGGTGACATCCTCTTGTCGCAAGGTCCTCCCTCCGCCGCTCTCTCCACCCGCTTCCCTCCGCCGCTCCTTTTCACCGGCGCCCTCGCTCTGATTCCCTCCTCTTCACCGGCGCCTTCCTCTTCACCGCGCTGCCCTCCCTCCGCGCTCCTTTTCACCGGCGCCCTCGCTCCGATTCCCTCCTCTTCACCGGCGCCTTCCTCTTCACCGCGCTGCCCTCCCTCCGCGCTCCTCTTCACCGGCGCCCTCCCTTCGTCGCGCTCCTCTCTTCGCCGCCCTCTTGTGGCGGTGTTTGGGTTCCTTAGTTCGTTGTGGAGAAACCAAATTTTGTATGGATGAAGCTAGATGGTTACAGTGGATGCACATTGGAATCTTCTTTCTATGTGGTTTTCAACTTTTAGTTTTGTGCAATTGTATTTATATTGTTTAAAGAAATAAATAATTTGAGATGTGATGTATGTATCCATTTTGAGTTTTATTAAACATTTTAACTAATGCTTTTAAAATAAAATGTGTGTGGAGTCGCTAGAATTTGTATAATGCTACACGATTATTCAGTAGAGTCGGTTAATTTTTACTCACAAGATAAATGAGTTGTATGTTCATCTTAAACAAATATTGTTTGTATTTAGAATGTAAAGGAAAATAGTTTTGTCATTGTGTCATTAAAAAACCCGACCACCGGACGGGTATAAAACTAGTTTTTTTAGTTCCCGAATTTGACCGTGGTTCGGGCATGCTAATGTTTGTCCTCTTGGTAGGAACATTTTTTGCATTATGTGCAAGACTCATAGAACCACATCTTGTAGCCCTTTATTTTCGTTATTGCAACAAGACTATTACGAAAATAAGTAAAAAGCAATAATAAAAGATCTACATTAGTACAAACATAACTAATCAGTTGTAACAATGGCATATATGAAACAAACAGACTCTTTTACATGCTAATTCATATTCCAAACTCAAAACTAAACATATCAAATGATTCCAGGCACAAAAGCAAACCCATAGACCCAAAACTTTTAAAATTCAGCCTCAAACTATGTAGAAACCAAATGACATTCATAGGTAGGGGTGCAAACGAGCCGAGCCGATCGTGAGCTACTCGAGATCAGATCGATAAAAAGACTCGAAACGAGCCGAGCTTTATCGAGCTCGAGCCGAGCTTTATCAAAAAAGCTCATTTAATGATCGAGCCCGAGCCCAAGCTTCATGTATCGAGCTTGAGCCGGCTCGCGAGCCTAAACGAGCTTTTTATTTTGTATATTTTTATTTAAGTTATTAAATATATTATATAAATAATATCTATTATATATAAAGTTATGATAAAAAATAATTAAATAATATGAATAATGTTATATATTAAATATATAATAATAAATATATATTAAAATTAAATATAAAAATATTAAAAATAATATTTAAATAAATAAACGAGCCGAGCCCGAGCCGAGCTCGAGCTTGAAAAAGTATTTGTCGAGCCGAGCTCGAGCTTTAAAAATAAAACTCGAAACGAGCCGAGCTCGAGCTCGAGCTCTCCTAAGTCATCACGAGCTGAGCTCGAGCCCATACGAGCTCGGGCTCGGCTCGGCTCGTTTGCACCCCTATTCATAGGTGAATGAAAGATGATTGGATAATTGGTGTTGTACATATTCTAACTAAAATTATTACACCCAAATTTAAGTTTAGTTGAACCTTTTTATTTCTCTATGCATATAGTTGTTCTCATACATGATACCGAACAACACTAATCTTCAACTTGGTTTCCAATTTTTGAAATGATAACCAAAATTAAGTTATCAAAAATGTAACAAATGTAGGAAATCTAAATGTTCATATTAGTGTATGTAGCTCGTATTGCACTATTGATCAAAGAATCAAAGAAAAGGTCAGACTATTACCTGGTCTTGCGAAACAAAAAGATCACAAATCAGTTTTTTCGAAGTTCACAGATGATCAAACATAGCCTAACCGGCATGGACGTTGTGCATCAAGAAAGAGAATGAAAAGATTTATAGACTTAAAACTCTTAGACCCGTCGATTAAGTGAAACATTTTGCATTATGCAGCATTGAGTGAGATGAGACTCAGAGCATAACCACATAATTTGATCAAGTCCATTTAAACCTCTCTTTACTTCTAGAAAGTTTAATGAATTAATTTAAAAAATTTAGAGACAAAAACATCTCATAACCATAGAATCAATCTCACTTGATCTTAGCCAAAAGAGATAACCCCTAAATCATACATAACAAAAACATCAAATATAACAAAATCAGATACATCACCTGCTAAATGGTCGGCAACCATCCTTTTCTTTCCTCGCATACATCCTTCTTTGCAATCAATACAGAAACAGATGTGTAAAGATATGATTTTTGTGATTATATACCAAGATTCTTGAATAAACTTCTTTCATGCATTTATCAGAAAAAAAAACAACAAATTAGGTAAAAATCAAGCTATAGAATATGTTAGTTATCCCAAATTAAATCAGAAAGAACCCTAATTCCAACTAGCTTATATGGTTATTTTACTTTTATGTCATATGGTCATGTAAAATAAAAGGATTAAAAAGAGTAAGAAAAGACAATAGATTTTTTACTACAAAACCACCTTACTCGATAAGTTTTAGCCTATAAAAAGATAAAATGCAATGACTCTTTGTGATAGTATTAAGTATAATAGTTTGATCTTTATGTCTTGGTGTAGTAAACATTATCACTTCTCTTGAAACCAAAAACACCATCTAAGATACGAATGTTTAATAGTCGCTTCCTCCCAATATTTATATTATCAACAGTGGAAGATTCGCAGCCGGTGTAAAGATGTAGATCAAGAAAAGAACACCTACGCAAGGCTGGCCCAGTAGCATATGTGGCTCAAGCTAGGACTTTGGGTCTCCTAAAATAATAGGGCCTCCCAAAATAATAGGGCCTCAAATTTTTGAAGAAAAAAATATGTGTATATGTAATATGTGTTCATTGGGCTAGATTTGGGCCTAAAAACCAGTCACCAAAGTTCAAAACCCTCGGTGCCACACTACAGGTCTACAACTTACGTTCTTTTCAGTTTTCAACCACCCAAAATCAATGACCACCTCTTTCATCAGGAAAACCAAAGGTCAAAGTCGATAAAGATTTAAGACAGCTCTCAGATTTCTCGGTAATCATCAAGCATTCAAGCATGATTGCGAGGGTGCAATGATTACAATTTACAAGATCAATGATGGTATTGTTCGGTTTAATAAATTCTCATTGCGAGAGTGCAACGATTACAACTTTTGTTCTTTCTGATTCAAAGTATAATCCTCGCAAAAGTGTTGTGATTGTGTTTCTTAGTGTCTGTGTCTCTGTGAATATATGATTGAGCAACGAAAGGACTGCTCGCTGCCTGCTACGTTTGGATTTTCTTTGTGTGATTCGAGCGACCGATGCCGAACGACTAGGGCCAGGGGTAAGGGCTGTGAACGACCTGGGGCTCAGGAGTCCTAAAGACTATGAACGACAAGGGCCAGGGTGTGAGGGTTGCGAACAATCAAGTTAGTGTTTGCTGATTTTAGCGATTTACTAGGTTAGTGTTTCTAATTTTAGTGATTTACTAATTTGTTTAATTGATTCTGAATTATTTTCTGGTCTAGGATCTAATTTGGTTTATGTTTCTATTTTGATTAGAATCTAGGCTACCGAATTTTCTACTTGAATCTTAATTAATTTGATTATCTCATTGTTTGAATCCAATTACTTCAATAGCTCATTTCCCGAACTTGATCTCGTGTACGTTACATACTACAACTAGGAATTAGAACTTGATTTAGTGTACACTACATACTATAACTAAGAATCAAAAGGCCACATATGTTTGTTTGTTTTGGGTCTCCAAAAATGTTAAGCCGACCCTGCAACTATGCATCAAAAAGTTATACCGTGTTGTGCTTTAGCACATCTGTTGTTATTGTCGCAAAACATCAAACAAAAGAATTGAAATCAGAAGACAACTCGAGCTCCAATGGCAGATTTTAGAGAGAGAAAGCGAGGAGTCACGACAAAAACACGAAGACCTAACCCTCCTGCTTCCATGGCAACGGTGGCGGTGGCGGCGTGTTCTCTCCCTCTTTCTTTTTTTTTTTTTTGATTTCTCACACACACACTTCTCCCTTACTCATTCTTTTGAAGCAAATGCTACGAAACATATCTTATGCTACGTGTAAACCAAAGCAACTAAAAGAACAAAAAAACACTTCCACCATAGATTAAAAAGTAAACGCTCCTCATGCGTTAATTTACAAGTTGGTGGCTTGATGGATTTGTTAGGCTTGCACCACTTTAACCTAATGTCCCATGTTTGATTTTTTGGAACCCTTTACCCACCATCCTTTTGGGTTTCTTTTATGTTTTAAATTTGTTTTTCATTTTTTTTCTTTCGTTTTCCATATAATTTTACGTTTATTGGTGAAATATTTATATAACACGTCTTTCATTATACATATAGTCAATTGTTATGTTTATCTAATACTAATATATGTATTTCTTTTTAAGTATTTGACGATTTATATACCCGACTAATTCATGACTGGAATTTGAAATAATGGTGAAAAGTGTTTGAGTTTGCTACCGAACAATAAAAATAATAATAAATTATACTACAAGAACCGTATAAAATGTGTATATACCTATTAAAAAGAAGATAAAATAAAATAGTTTATTTAATCACCACCGCTTGCACTAGCTTATTCCCCTCGTGTACAAATTTTAACATCCATGTCGTTTCCACATTTAAATAAATACAACCATATTTACGACCATAGATACGCAAGAAAAAAACTTCCCCCTTGTGTAACGCAGGATAGTGATACTAGTTAAATAACAAATTATTGATACATTGAAATCCAAATATCAAACACTTAATACACATTGTAGAACTTAAAAGCATTAGCCTACATGACTTTCCTGATTTAATAGGTTGATTTGGGTTTCAAAATTTAGTTATTATGTTATTACTATAATTAATTTGTATAGTATTTTGTTTTTTTATAAATTAAAAAATATAAAGTTCTTTAAAATTATAAATACACCAATACGACATGCTTATTTTATCTACGTTCAGGCGTAACTTTCGTTAGAAACTGATATCAGTCAAATATAATATATTATTAATTTTTTTCACAACATGGTAATGTTTTTGACAATTTTAAGTATACTATATGTTGTGACATGATAATCTCTACGTATATTTTGATATAATCTTTATTTAAAACCACGCCCACCAAGTGCGGTCGAAACATGGTCCAATTATTATATATTTTAGTATTTTTCAAAACACCATAATTATTTTTAATATTCTGAATATACCGTTACAATGTATTTATTTTCGTCTATGTTTCGATATAATTTGTATCTGAGACGGCGCAACGCACGTGCAAAACACTAGTTTTTAATATATTAATTTTCAACTTTTCTACGCATAAGATGTTGTACCTTATGCGTAGAGTGTTATTAAAAAACAATTTTTTTCTCTTAATCTTAAACTTTTCATATTTGCAATGTAACCTCATAAAAATTGAGTTTTTACATTTTTACCCAAAACTTTTTTTAACTTTTGCAATTTGACCTTACATTTTTTTTACTTTACAACTTTAACCCAAAACTTTTATCTTTCGTAAGTTTCTGATTTACGTTTCGTTCTATATTTTGCAAGTTAACATGGCCCAAAATGCATGTGTGGTTCAACAATTTTACGTTTCTTTTTACGTTTTCTGACTTAATACGGCGCAATGTGCATGTGTGGTTCAACTTTTTTACGTCTAATTTTACTCGTTTGACAAGTTCATTGCAACATGCGGGTCCTCAATCGAATTAGTTAAATTTTTCTATGCTTTACGTTTCGGTCTAATTTCTCCGCATTTACAGAACCCAACTTCAGTGTAGGTGGAAGTTGGTAGTGGTGTGACATTTATGCTATTTGACACAGTTTTACACCCCGCCGCAACGCGCAACGCGGGGACTTAATTCTATCCTATATTATAACTTTTTAATACTTGTAAACGAGCTATGATTTTAAAAGACAAGTTACCACTAAATACTAGTTTAGGTATCATATTAATAGTTTGCCCCCATGACTTTATCCGACAAACATATTCACTACGCGTAAACAATAATTCGTCGAAAACAGGATGTGGCTAATGTGTTTTTTAACGAATTATCGAGGGATCATCGACGGGATTAACAGAGTTAATTACTAGTGATACACTGTGATTGCCATCGTGACAGCTTAACCGATGGATTAGTGACAAAATTATTAGTGATTGTCATGTTAACTGATGGATTGGTGGTGACACAAAATTTCTACTAAGGGGTTACCGATGAAATGTACTATTATGTTGGTGGTTATTATACTTTTTTAATTAAAAGCAAATAAATATATTTCACTTTCTACAAATGCAAATAAAACCTACGGATGATAAAAAATGTAGTAATTAGTTATGATAGTTAGTTAAAGGCTGAGCATATAGTTCAATCAGTAGTTGATTGGATTACCATGCGTTGATGATGATGATTACATGATGCTTTGATGATGTAACATACTACAAGAGTTGCGTTAGTTTTATTTTGTTGTAGTGATACTATATGTGGTAAATTTGAAAAGTTAAGAAATTTGATGGTTTAAGTTGAAACTTGTGGCTTTTGATTCGTCGCCGACATGTTAGATATTTTAATGTAATTGGATTGACTAATGATCAATGTGATCATAATATCCATCAAACAAGTTAGGAGGTGCGGAGTGCACGCTTGTGTTGAGTGTATTATGATCTTCGATATTGAAAACCTTCTTAGGGGCGAAGCCCCTAAGCAACGGGGGTCCGGGGGCAGCGCCCCTGGTAGCGGGGTCCAAGGGGCAGAGCCCCTGGCTGGGGTCGAGCTGCCAGGTCAGCTTGGAAATTTTTTATTTTGGTAAAAATGACTTCATTAAAAAATGCATTCCGAATCGATTTTCCAGAATTTCACATGTGAAATTCGAGTGGAAAATACGTATTATTTTTTAATGATTATTTATAATAAAAAACTAAAAATCTTAAACCGCCAAATGGCAGTTATTCCCGTTTTCTTTCCCTCCAAAATCGAATTGGATGGAAAAAGTTGGTCACTTTTCTCTCGAATTGTTCTTCTTCTGGTTCACGAAAATTCACACACACAACATACGAATTCTTGATCTCGTCTGAGTTGTATCCGATTGATTTATTCGGGTGAACCACCGAATAATTTCGATCTGAAAGTGATATTCACGACTCTCAGATTATCCAAGTTTGATTTTAATTATTCTACAGGACATTGGTATATGAGTGATAATAAAATGTAAACTTGTATTTCGAACTATTGAGTTAGACAAGGATGATAACGTGTAGAATATTAAACGAGGTCAGATAATTTAATTCCATATTCATACTTGTCGCCGTACGGGTTTGCGGGTGTTTATGATTTTTTTTATATTTAATAATTACTCATTGGGATACCTATACCCTAAATCGATATTAAACTCAATTCACATACAGTCATATTTTTACTGTCTTTTTTAAATTATATAATATATTAATATATTCGGCAATCATGTTCGAATAATCAGGCTGGTATCACCTAATTTCATGCCCATCTTAACTCGTGATATTTTCTGAAGTTGTTTGGTTTTACGTTATAAGCATACAGTTAGAGAACAATAGTAGAAAATGGTTTTATGTAAACATTTAATTAATTGTGGAAAACATAATATGAACAAATATGAGGATCTCGCTTATGACAGGGAATATCTCATAGGCAAAAGAGTCATTAACATACCTCCAAAATAGCTAATTGGACACTTGGTACGATGTTCAAATGTGAAATCACAATATTGGATCAAATATACTGTTTACTCTACTAAATCATGTTGCGAAATCACACAACTTAGTAATCAAAGGATAATAATTAACAACTAGAACATAAATACTCATAAAATGTTTGTCATTATATCAGTAGTTGCTTACAATGGAAAATTGGGTTCCAATTTACAAAGCAAAAGTTTATATTTATAGGCACTAACATTGCGTGATGATTAACTAAAATGCCCTGACATATATACATCATTTATTGCATCAGAATATTTATAATATATTAATTACCAACTTATTTATGCATCATGGGTTGTACCATTTGTTTGATGGGTTGTATCATCTTTTTTTATTTAATCTTTAATTTTTCTATTTTAAGCTAATACTTTGATATCTTTTTACAATTTAACCCCCAATAATTTTTTACTTTCAACTTTGGTCTCATATACTTTTCATATTTTACAAATTTTTTGTTTCGTTTTAAATTTTACGAGTTAACACGTTGTGACTTGCACGTGTGGTTCAACGTTTTTACGTCTATTTTTTTCCCGTTTAACGGCCTCATCACAACACACAGGTTCTAGATTGACTTAATTATTGTTTTTTTAATGTTTTATGTCTCACATGCGTGGTTCAATGTTTTTAGTTATACTTTTCGCTTGGTTTCGTTATTTTCGTTTTTATTTATTTATTAATACGAGTTTTACCAGTGTTGGTAGTCGTTGACACTTATGTGATATTGGTACTACTTGCCATGATTTTACGCCCCGCTGCAACGCAGGGGCTTTTTAATTACTAGTTCTAAGTCAAAAGGCAAGATTCTTCAACAACATATGAAAATTCATCATTTGCATCTGGACTTGGTCAACCGCATTTGGTTTGCCTTAGTCCATTTATATCACCCTTATGTGAATGTTGTTCATCCGCATATGATTTACTTTACCCGCGCTTGAGTAGCGTTAGCCAAACTCTTGTCACCCGAATATGAATCAAGTCACCCACATGTGTTCCTTCACCTATATCTCTAAGCCACTGGTATATTAGTGAGCTTAGACAAAAAGTCTTCACTCGTTCCTTCTTTTGTTCACCCATATGTGATGAACCTTGTCATCACACCTGAATGTTATGATATTCATCCCAAATGTCTTTTCTTCACCCCTAACCTCATTTACTCATCCAAATCTGAGCTAAAGTTTATGGTTAACCAAACATCATATATTAGAAAAGTATTATCCTATCAGGATCCAACATGTCCCGTTTGCTTCCCACAAGTTAGAGGTCCCATATAAAAGACCTCAACCTCCGGAAATAACATGCATGTTCTCGTTTAATACAAAAATTGACCAACATAACCAACACACTATTTCTCCCTCTAATGCAATGTATCTATTCTTACACCAGAATAGGTCAGATAGAGAAACTTCTTCTCCCTACGATGAAGTTAATGACTGTTGTATCATTACACCATTTCTCCAGCATCACCATCCTCTTAGATCTCGAGTTAGAAATTATTTATAGCAACATATCATAAGAAAAGTATGGGAAACAAAGAAAAAGTGCATTGTTATAAAGTCGTTATATATAATGTTTTGTTATATGTAAATCAACTTTATGAGTAATTTAGATTGACAAAACATATATTGGAATAAGAAAATTCTTCAGTGATATGAAAATGATGGTGAATCACCACACGTATAATCGCACAATCATGATTTGATATAAAAGATAAGAAGATATGACGTGAATGCTATTTTGGCATAAACAATTGACGTGACCCTATGCACTAACTATAAATAATTCATGAGCAAATGCTACAAATTATAGATAGCCTATAAATTAAATTTTGCCATCTCTTATTTGAAATTATTCTAAAAAAATAATAGTCAGAATCTACGTTTTTTAAGATTGAATTATATAATATTTCCTCTCTATATCTAGGGATTGAGGTACGACTTGCCCTCACATAGCTTTTCGTGCACCCTCTTCTTGAAATGAATATTGCTCTTTATACATGTTTGTTATGCATAATATATATGATGGTATGCAAGGGGTAGAACACTAGTTATTTTTAAGTGACTATATATGTAAGAATGTATATTTTCATACTCATTTAAGAAAAATGATTTTACTAGGGGGTGAGTGTGCCTTCGGGATGAGTTTGGTGTGTGATGTGGCTATGCAGTACCACATGAGAACACCATTCCGTCCTATGAGGTACTGCCTCGGGAAGAGCGGGATTGTTGTATTGATGATGCTCTGTTAAAGTTAATTATTGAATATGTTTATAAAACTAGAGCAAAAACTAAACCACTTTGCATGATTGTGTAAAAGTGGTGTCGTGCTCGCCTAATTGAACGAGTTTGATCACACTTCTTTTTGTCTATTTATCTCTTCTAAGCTTGATCCATTTTAAAATCATATGAAACCAACAAAAATCAAACCATTAAGAAGCTTTTATCATTGTTCATGTTTTTTCCTAAAAATTGTTACTTGCGATGACGCTAATACCCACATGATGTGCAACGTAACATGGCATACACATAAGATTTTCAAAACACCATCATTCATTTCATGGGACAACCACCAAAAAACATCTACACGACTACACTGTCTCACGATGGTTCATATTTAGAAAAACGAACGACGACTCGTTTGCAAGAAACTGCCATATAGGACCTAGTGTTTGATAAAATTTACTATGACTATTTTTCTATAACTTATAAGTGATCATTCTTAGAGGGTGGCACGTTGAAAGTTAGAAAAATGCATTGAAACCATGTTTTATAACATGTAATATCATGTTATGATGTTATCTAGACCACTTCAGCTACAAGGAGTCTTGTTAGTCTATGTATTTGGTCTCGTGGTTTCTTTCGATCAATAATCGACAAATTCAAGACCAGAATGGGGCTTTTGATTTCGGTGATTCTAATTTTTTCAACCTCTAGCAAATACATACCGTAAGTCTCAAAACGCGGTTGACCACGGGAAGTAACGATCAATTTATTTTTGTTTTCATTAGTTTGTTTTATTATCTCAAAATCAATTGATTAATTAGCACCCAATCAGTTAGTTTCTTATCAAAACAACAACGTTAACTCTTCCGACATAACCACTCATACTAAAAGAATGAATTATATTAATCAGATAAAAATTTAAGATAGATTTAATGAGTTTCAATTTAAAGTAAATTGCTATTTGGCCCATGTAGTTTGGTCTTATAACTCTTTTGGCCCAAAAAAATCTTTTTACATATTAGATCATGACGTTGCATCTTATAGCAGTTTTGCCCCCTAACAAAAACTCTGTTAGTTTTGTCAATTAAGTAAAAGGGTATTTTGGTCCCTCTTACTCCAGAGGTTGTTTGAGTTAGAAAATTATTTAACACTAGCTTTAGTAAACTCGTGTATTACACGAACTGAATAAATAAAATATCAAATAGAAAAAAAATTATTAGTTATAAAACGATATTTTAAGATAAAATATGATTGAAATCATATATAAGTACGAACTATAAATAAAAAACAACGATATCAACTTTTTAATATTTTTTTTAATTTTTATATTTTTTTCCAAAAGAACTTTAAATAATTTTGTTTCAAAGCAAACATTTAAAAAAATGTAAAATTTTAAAACTTCTTATAACTCCCAATTTTGTTTATTTTTGTATATAAAAATTTTACTTAAAAACATCAATTTTGAAATATTTTATATTTTTAAAAAGTTTGATGTTTTACGAAAAAAGTTATTTTATAAAAAATTATTTCCTTAGAAAACATATTAATAAAAAGATATTTTTTAATTTAATATTAGTAATTAATTAATAAGATATTTAATATGAGAGAGAAACGAAAAAATTTTGGTGAGGTGGAATGTGGTGAATACACATGTCTACTCTAGTTACCATTTTATTAGAGTAGAAAGATTAAAGGGCTATTTATGTGATTCAAAAACCAATGATCCTTAGCCCAACTATTTAAGATGAGGTACCATGACATGTAAATAAATGAGAGATTATAAGTTCAAGTCTCACTCTGAGCAAAAATACTCAGAGTTGAGCCAGTGAGTTTTTTTAGCAATGAGTTTCCTCCTGAGGGGGTTGGGGGTGCGGTCCCAGTTAGAAAATTGATAGGTGGGCCCGATTAAGATAACACCTATCCTCCGAAGCAGGGTCGTACATTTGCCGTTAAAAAAAATAATAAATTAACAAAAACCAATCCCAAGTTAAATAACTTTTTGATTTATATAAACAAAATTAGCATGATCTTTAATTTTTTTGGTTATTTTAATTTTATTGTTTCATTACTTTTTATTATTATTTAGAAAAACATATTTTAAATATACAATTAATTACCAATTTTCCAAAGAACGATTTTAAAAACAACGAATTAAAAAAAAGATTTTAAAAGAAAAGTTGTTCATTTATCAAAGCTTTTGTTTATTAAAATAGTTTGTTTTTGTTAAAAACTACTCATTTTCTAATTTCTTTTTTAACCTTTTATTTTTCATAACTTTTTTTTAAAGCGTTCATATTTTTAAAAAATAAAACAACGATGATTTTAAAAAGAACGAATTTTGAAAGAACGGTTTAGGAAACAATTTTTTAAAAGAACATTAAAAAACGATTTAAAAAGAAAGGTTTAAAAAAGAGTGATTTAAAAACAGATTTTGAAAAGAACGGTTTAAAAAGAATGATTTTAAAAAGAAAAGTTTTAAAACAACGGTTTAAAAAACGAATGATTTTAACAACTTTTCTTTTTTTAAAACCATTTTTAAAAGCATTATTTTTTAAACATTTCTTTTTAAAGTTTTCGTCGTTTTTAATAAAAAAATGTCGTTCGTTTTTTATTCATTGGAAAATATGTATTTATTTGTGAATTTAAAACACTTTTTATTGAAAAATAATAAAAAAGTCATGAAACAGTAAAAAAATAACTAAAAAAATTAAAAAGATATTGCTAATATTTTTAGATATACAATTAAAAACTTATTTAACTTGTTAGTTTAAATAATTACATAAACACCCCTTTAGTATTAAATAACTTTCTAGCCGTAAAACACCCTCTGGAGTAAGAAAGAACAAAATAACATTGCATTTATCTGAAAAAAATAATAGAGTTACTGGTTAGGGGTCAAAATTATTAAAAGATAATATGTCAAATCATTTATTTTTAGACTAAAATAGTTAAAATGACAAAATCATAGGGGCCAAATAGTTATTTACTCTTCAATTTATAGTAGCAAAGTTTAAATTGCAAAAATGGCCCCTCTGATTTCAATTGAATTAATTACATAAAACCCCTATGATTATATAAGAGTACTAGACTAAATTAAAAATTGTTTTTTTAATACTTTTTATATTGATTTTTATGTTTAATTTTTTAAAATCATCTATATCTAATATTAGTAGTTTTTTATTTATCAATGCTTATAAATTTAAATAGTGTATAATATGAAATAAACTTTCTAAAACCATTCACGTGCATTACATAACTGTTGAAAAATATGGTATTACCATGTGTCACCTCTAGTTAGCCTTTTATTAGAGTAAAAAATATATAATGTTGAAGAGATTAATTAGAATAAGAAGGTTATCATAATATAATAGTATCAAAAAATTATGTCATTCCACGATATAAACAAATAAAGGTAGAATGGTTGAACAGAAAAATAAAGAAAAAATATTAACTTCTAAACAAATTTGATAAAATTTATAAAAGTATGTAACAATAAAACATAATTAAGACAAGATATAGTTAAAATTAAGAATTAACTATTCATAAAAACATAAATACTTATTAGTGTAATGGTATTAAAGGTTATAAAAGATAAGTAAAAGTCATATCAATATAATGTTGTTAAAAATAGACATTACCGAAAATATGAATACTGTCATGAATTGTAAAATCAATTAAAAGGAAAATAGAAAATGACATAAACTTTTATTTTAGTAAAACAAATAGTTGTTAATGGTAATATTATAATTGATAACTTAATCATTATTTGTTAACATAATTAGCAATTTCATATTAAGAAAGATGTCAAATAATTTAAAAATAAAAAGTGATCATAAATATAATATTCATTTTAATTGATATGACGTAATAGTTTTCAAATTAATTTAAACTCAAGATTGAAGAATGTAACGACATATGACAATGCAGATGTGATGCTTAGGTGGACGGGCTAGAAAAAGACCATTTGTACCTATAGTTAGTCGTTTATTATAGGTCTTTTAATTTGGTATATGAAATAGTGTAAATATAAGCTTTATATCTAAAAAGTACATCTCTATATCGAATTGTTTTTAAAATAATGATATAATATTTAAACATAAATTTGTATATAATAGTAATCATTTATATAAGTATATACATACAAAATAAAATAAGCATCATATACATACAATGCTAGTTTCGTCTTACGAGCCGATCGATCTCGACATATGAAGTTCAGGCTCAAAACCATTTATTAAATGAGTCGTAAAATGAGTTCGAGTTTGTTTAAGCTCAGCTTAGTTAGAGTTTTTAGCGGCGGTCCCGAGTGGCTCATGAGACGGCGTGACTCGTTTCTCCCCTAATTGTTGTTGGGAGTCTATGAGCAACATATATGCCCTCGGTAATTAAGGATTACATTTATAGTTCGTAAAATAAAATAAAAATAAACCATTAATTTTTTTTTGTTTCGTCACGATGTTTATGTAAAACATTTTTAAAGAATGCATTTTTTGTTAAAAATAGTTTTCTTATTACATATTTTAAGCTACTTAAAAGTACTTTCAAAAATACATATTTTTAAAAAAGAACAAAAAACACAAATGTGCCTACATTGTATGAAATCGAAACAAAATTAATGAAAAAATGTCAACTTTTCTATATGAAAAGACAATTTAAAATTACGTCAGAGTGAATTAAAAAAACAAAAATAAGTTTTAGAAAAACTTTATGTTTTTAGTTACGACATAAAAAACAAATGATTTTACAATTTTATTAATCTTTGAACTTGACTTTTTTTCAATAATAGTATTTTAAAGTGAATTAAATTTAACCAATAGCATTATAGTGAGTAAAAAAAATCCTTAAACACCTATTTTGGTAAATAAATTTTCTATATATACTATTTAAGAAAAAAAACATTCTTTATAATTATAGCATAATTGATTTTATTCAAATGAATTATGACTAATAATAAGATCAGATACATTTTTAAACGGAAAATCAAAAAATGAATGCCCGAGAAAATAACACGTGTCACTAAAGATATTGTTTTATTAATAAGTATAAATTTTAGTTATTTTACATCAATTTATTAGATCATTTAATGAAAGTTAGCTTTATACCTATACATAGAAGCGTAAAACCCAAACTTGTTACTCCATAAAACTAGTATCCAATATGTATTCCATAAAACTAGTATCCAATATGTATATGACTAACTAAAAACTAAAAGATATTACATAAAAAGCTATTGGTATGTCTCCAAGAAATTTTGTTGAGGTTCCAAGATGGTAGAGATTTACAATATTTACTGTGCAATAAATTATAGAATTTATATTTATATAAATAATAAATACACGGACGATGCATGTCACTTTTAATGATCTTAGCGTAGAAAATAATCAACATGTTCGAAATACATCGTTTTCAACTAATAATGTTTCTCAAATAGTTTTTTTTTATAAGTTTTATTTGGAACTTTTTATTTAAATCATATTACAATACAATATTCTCCAAGTCAATATGAAAAATAAGCTTATTATCAATTTGGTATACACTCGTTTAATAAGGTGAGTGCCGAATCAAAAGCCTCCAACAAAATTTTCACTTCAACTCACGAAGTTCCAATTTTCCTCTTAAAGTTCATAAAGCCATTAAACCACATGTGTTATATATAGTACTAGGCTAAAGACCCGTGTAACACACGGGTTCAATCTAAATATATTATTGTTGTTTAAAATGATTCATAAGTTATAATGTTAACATATAATGCTTTGTATATCAACTTTTATGTATATTTTTTTAACATTAGCTACATCTTGTATTAGTAGGTTTCTCTATTAATGCCTATATGTCTAAATAGTGTATAATATGGAATGAAATGAACTTATTAATAAGAACTTTAAGTAATAAAAAACATTAAATTGAACATGAGTATATTTTGCCTCCAAATGGTAAATCGAAGTTGTTACAATTATCTCATATGAGTATATTTTCAAAGTTCTATCCAATGCTTCAAACGCATGCTTGTGAATCATAGGTGATTAGGTGCTTCATCCCAAATAATCAATGTTGTTTTTTTAATAAACATAATCAATGTTGTTTTTTTTAATAAACATGCAATGTCACTATGAGGCTTTATATGACACAAAGAATCCTCGTTAAGATTTAAAGGAATTAGAAATCGAGAGTGTGTCATTCTACCACCGGTTAATAATAATGATGCAATTCCACCCGAAGCAACGTTTAAAACAATCGTAACTTTTGACCTTATTGCTGTAGATAATGTCTTCCACAAAAATATTTTCCCTATTCCAACATAACCATAAACAAAAAAGACGATTCTTTCTTTATCGTCAACTGCTTTCATATATCATAAAAACGCCTCTCTATTTATTTCTTAACGAAGATAAAAGACCATCACACTCATTTGTCAAGGTTGCTCTATCATAAGATAGCTACTCAGTAATAAAACGATTGTTTGAAGAAGAGACCGAGTCATGATCAAGATAAGGAATCATTGAAAAGTTTTATAGGGTCGAACTATTACGAACTAACTTTTTTTTTCAATTTCAAAGAGAGTCAAATTCTTAATTTGATCTGTATAAAGAGATAAACCTAAAATTTAATTAAAATATATTAGAATTAATAAATACATCAAAAAAATGAAATGCAAATCACAAAATTATATTATTGTATATTTAAAATTTTATAATAGAGAAATATTAATTTAACATGTATAAATATAATAATAAGGATAAAAAAATTGATACCTGGAGACTTTAGTAGATGTTGTTGTTTAACCTAGAGACTTTTGTAAAGATCGGAATATAAACCGACCATTCTATGGAAACACACAATCAAAAAATCTATTACATAGATGAATAGAATCATAGATGATTTATAAAGTTTTTATTGATTAAATATTCAAAGAAAGAAGAACCATGGATGTTATGTCATTTTCATAAATAGATTACCTGCAATTTAGGGTTAAATTTCCTAATTTCCCCCAAATTGCTCTTGTACCATAATTAGGCGGAAAATGAACCTAGACTAACATTTAGAATAGATACATAATTAGGCGGGAAATGAAAAAATTAGAGCCCTAAGAGAATGCCATGTGTCACTAAAGATATTGTTTTATTAATAAGTATAGATATGCTTAAGCCATTAATTTATTTTACTAAGGTGAGTTTTCTTCAATAACTTTCGTTCATTAACTAAAAAAACTAACTTGTAGTCGTGTTTAATTTTTTCATTGACGTCCCATATGAATTTTGTTAAAAATGAATATGTATTCAAAATAGGAATTTTTTTTAAGGTATCGATGTTATATCGACTGACGATAACTCGTCAGTACCGTGAACCAATACCGACCGAGAAACATCGGTATCATTGTTTTCCATTATGTTCTGATCTCCAAAACCAAGTCGCCGCAACTTCATACGTCTCCTTTATGTACTTAATCACGTTAAAGTTACCATGACAACACATATAACGAAATACGCAAAAGCGTGCGGACTAATTTCTAACTTACCATCAATAATAAGATATTTTATTTGTACATAGAATCAATTAAAGTCAGTCAAAATATCTTTAGTTTTGTAATCCAAAAATGATTTTATTCAACAATTATAATAAAAAAAGTGTTTCTTTTAGATTTAAATATAAAATCTTTAGATGACTTTTTGTCGACTTGTGATGAATGAAGATAGGTAGTACCGTGTTAGGACCACATTGCAATCTAACTCAAGATTCTGGGTCCAGCAAAATCTTACTCCCTAGTGCAACTACGTATACTTTCTCTAGTTGCCACCAAAAATATTTCATTTTAAATATTCTTTTTTATATTTGATTTAACGTAATACACAAGAATGTTAACTTCTTACAAGTTTCAAAACATGACACAAATATAATATAAAAATAATCAGGTTGGGGCATCGCATCTAACCTTCTTTTAATTAGATAGATCGAAGGACTACCTTTTTATCATAGGCGGGGTCAAGAAGGTTTGTTGACTCTTCGATCACTAGAATTGGTTGTGTTAATATCTAAAAGCTTAGATTTTTTGAGGAAAACATAACTTGGAGATGACCTCGTACAAGAAAGTTTTCGTCTTGCCACTATTCATTTATGACCTGTTTAACAAGTTTGCAACTTGAGGCCGACCCATTCAACAACTATGCAATTTGTTTAAAAATATGAGATATACGGACCATATGTATAAGCTAGGATTTATGTTTTGACATAAATAAATACATGACTCGTATTCAGATGCAACGATACTAACTCTACTCGATTAGCACTTCTAAAGAAACCAATAACATTTGGAAAAAGAAAGTTAAAGTTTAAGGTTTTATAGAAGATCAACTATACAGTTTTAAGGTTTCTTTTATAATTTGTGCTTTTATTGTCCTGAATTTGTTATTTAAGTTCCAGAAAAGAGTTGGGCCAAGAAAAAGTTTAATGGTGATATGTGATGATTGATTGGGGGGAGTGAAGAAAAATAAAAAAAGAAAAAGAAAATAGAATATAAGGGAGAGTACTAGCAACAGTAACATTAAAGTTGTGTTCAATTACAAGAAAACTGTTGAAGAACCCTAAAGCTCCAGCTTTGATCTCATTCAATAACTACCACAAAAGCACACAAACAGATACACAAGCATACATATATGGTATCTAGGTGCTTGTATCTACAAATCTTGATTTTCAATTGAAGAAACCATTGTTATTCAAGTGTTTTAGCTTCAAAGATGCTTGATTTGTGACTTCAATACATGAATCTTGGTGAAAGAGATCTGGGTTTTGTTTAAGATTTCTGTTTATGCAAGTTTCAAGATTGCAAAAAGCTTTCAAGATTAGGGTTTTCATGGGGTTGAGATCTGAAGTGATTCTTGCAGCTAAATGAGCTTGTTGGTGTGATTCTTGGGTGAATTTGGTGGTGGGTTTGTAACAAAAACAAGAAAGCAAGAAAATTGTTGTTAGATGAAGCTGTTTGTGGCTACTTTTTGGTGTTATTTTGGGGTTTGGGTTAGCAAGATCGAAATTGAATGAAGTGGAAATCGTTTTTGTTTTGTAGTAGCACCGGTTTCGGTTGAAAATCTAGTGGAATAGTGGGGTTTAGTTGTATGAATTGTTGAAAAGAAGCAAGAATCATTAATCTTGAAGGGAAAAGTGGTCCCTTTTTGCAGGGTGGTGCATAGTTTTAAGGAAATTTGTGGTTAACAGTTGAGATTCTTGATTGTTTGTTGCATTTTTATTGTCTGGAGCTTTGATTATGAAGTTTTCTGCTGTTGGGTTTGATCAGCAATTGCCTGAAGGTCTGTTCTTTTCACCTTGATCATATATGTAGTCAACTTGTATCGATTATGCGTGTGGCGCTTAGTGATGAGATTTTGTTTATAATTGGTTTTTGATCATATGGTTAAACACTTAAACAACATATAGTGAAGTGAGATTTGATATTAAGTGTCATCCTATCTCAGATCAGTGATATTAATAACTTCCATCATGATTATTAGGTCAATATCAATTTATAAATTATTGATTCTTGGTAGTTTTAAAAGCTAGATTTTTGTGATTTTGATTTCAGGGGAGAAAAGATGTTTGAATTCTGAACTTTGGCATGCTTGTGCTGGTCCTCTTGTTTCACTTCCCACGGTCGGAAGCCGTGTGGTTTATTTCCCGCAGGGTCACAGCGAGCAGGTTAGTTCTAGCAGACTTTATTTAACCGGTTAGGGTTCTATTTCGACCCGTTTACTTATGAATGGCTTGATTCAGTGTATGTTACTTTTATCTCAAACGAGTGAAATAGAAAAACTTAGCTTAACGAAATAGGATATCAGGCTTTTAACCGCTGTTTAATAGGATATAATCCATTCAAAATCATCCACTTTTTATTGAGCCCTCCTATTTTGCCACCTCTAAATGTAATCCAAGTGGAAAATGGACTTTATTCTGTGAACTGTTAATGTAATGTTACTCAAATTATTAAATGCTTAATCAGTTTGATTATTTCTAATTGTATCTCATGTAGGTTGCTGCATCAACAAACAAAGAAGTTGATGCTCATACTCCTAATTACCCGAGCTTACCTCCACAACTCATTTGTCAACTTCACAATGTCACGATGCATGTAAGCGCCCGTAAACATTAATTTGTAATAAATTCTATTTTTTTTATCTCTTTTGTTTATATCTTCATCGCATGACTCAAAAATTTGCATCAGGCAGATGCGGAGACTGATGAGGTTTATGCTCAGATGACATTGCAACCACTGACCTCCGTATGTTCTCCCCCTTTTATCGTTATATGAACGTGTGGAGGTTTATTTACAACTTTCTTTGTGATGTGATCTTTAATTAGTTTTAACTTTGCTTTGTGATTTATATAGGAAGAGCAAAAAGAGGCATTTCTTCCGGCAGATTTGGGTGCCCCGAGCAAACAACCCACAAATTATTTTTGTAAAACGTTAACAGCAAGTGACACTAGCACTCATGGTGGATTTTCGGTTCCTCGTCGTGCAGCTGAGAAAGTGTTCCCCCCGTTGGTAAGCCAAAATACGTTCCAACATGATTAAGTAAACAAAAATAAAATAAGATCAGTTCAATATGTTGTGGTTCATCAAGCTTAAATCTTGACTTGTGGTGGTAATTTCAACCCGTTTATTTTTAATGGGTCGATTCGGGCTGTGATAGATGAGTTTGTTTATATTATAGAAAGCGGGTGAAATTGGTCAACTTGGTCCAAAGCATATTTTAAATACATAAAACATCCTAAATCATTTTATTCATAATAGTATATTATTACTGAAATAATATTGTTCATTTTATCATAATGGGCACTAATATTTATAATTTTCTTTCTCAAGTTTAGGACAAAAAGTGTTTTAGGTCAACCTAACTGGCCTGTGTGGAAGATATTACCAATTTGATCCGACCCGTTTTGAACTGTTAACTGATCACCTGCGCCTGTTTGGACCTGATTTTATTTTGTATGGATTTGCAGGACTTCACACAGCAACCTCCGGTTCAGGAATTAATCGCCCGAGATCTACACGATAATGAATGGAAATTTAGACACATATTCCGTGGTATGCTTGCAACTTGATTCATTCTATGATATCTTAAAGCTGTTCTTTATCGAGTACTTTTTGTAAGTATATAAATATGAGTTCTGCTAAAGATAAACTGGAAACCAAATTATTTAACAAAACGGAATTCTACAGCTCAAATGTCTCAAAGTAACGAAAATGCCATAGAAATTATCTATTTTGTAAAACTATTTCAGGACAGCCAAAAAGGCATCTTCTCACAACGGGTTGGAGTGTTTTTGTGAGTGCAAAAAAGCTCGTTGCAGGTGATTCAGTCTTATTCATATGGTAAGCACTTTGTATCTGAACAGTTCAGATTGTAGCTCTGTTGATTGAATGTAACAGCTGCATGACGAAACTAAGAGCGCGTTTATGATTCACGTAGGAACGATAAAAACCAGCTGCTGTTAGGAATCCGGCATGCAAATCGACCTCAAACCGTTATGCCTTCTTCGGTTTTATCTAGTGAAAGCATGCACCTTGGTCTTCTTGCTGCTGCTGCTCATGCAGCATCGACTAATAGTCGTTTTACCATTTTTTACAATCCAAGGTATGTTATTTTCATAACATCTAATCCGATAATAACATTATTTCACTAAAGTTGACATCCTCCACAGGGCAAGTCCATCAGAATTTGTCATACCTTTGGCTAAGTATGTTAAAGCCGTCTATCATACACGGGTTTCTGTTGGAATGCGCTTTCGAATGTTGTTTGAAACCGAAGAATCAAGTGTCCGCCGGTATGTTTAAACAAAACTTATGTTATAAAGAATGTACTCTCAGTTGGTTTCTATAAACGTTGATTCTAGGAATGTTTCCTAAAATAGAAACCGACTTAGAGTATATTTCTCGTATGTGAAATTTGTGCCTATTTATGTATGCAAAGGGTTTGTATGTTTACTTATATTGCATGTGTTCTAGCTATATGGGCACTATAACGGGCATCAGCGACCTGGACCCAGCCCGGTGGCCCAACTCACACTGGCGGTCCGTGAAGGTTGGTTGGGATGAGTCCACGGCTGGGGAGAAACAACCAAGGGTTTCACTATGGGAGATTGAACCCCTAACCACATTCCCGATGTACCCTTCTCAATTTCCCCTCAGACTCAAGCGACCATGGCCACCCGGGCTTCCGTCTTTTAACGGTAACATTCTAAACCAATAACGGGCTTTTGTCATTTTTCAAAATTTCATATTGTTAATATGGTTTGTTTGTTGGACTTAGGGATGAAAGAAGATTTAGGAATGAACTCGCCGTTAATGTGGCTCCGTGGCAACGGTTGTGACCCTGGGGTCCAGTCTCTTAACTTTCAAGGACTCAATGGTTCACATTGGCTGCAACCACGGCTCGATGTGGGCATGCTTGGTATGCAAACCGATGTTTACCAAGCTATGGCTGCAGCTGCACTACAAGAGATGAGGAGTATTGATTCTTTAAAACCATCAAACCCGTCACTTCTGCAGTTTCAACAACCCCAAACCGTTTCAACCGGTTCGGGTTCGATCGGGTTGGGTTCAGCCCAGATGGTTCACCAGTCTCAGTCTCAACCCACATTCGTTCCTGAAAACCTTCCCGTTTCACATCAACAGTCTCATCTTGTTTCACAACCGTCGAACCACCAGAACCCGTTCAATAATCAACAACAAACCTTACTCCCAATGATCTCTTCGATCCAAAATCAAAACTTTTCTGATTCAAACGGGAATCCCTTAAGTCGTTTAGGTTCGTTTTCTCATGCTGAAACTTCACATCATCTTAACATGCCTAGGTCCACCTCTATGTTAACATCCACGGGCTGGCCCGCTAAACGGGTTGCGGTTGATCCGCTTCTCGTGCCCAGTGCATCACAGTCTCTTCTTCAGCAAGTTGAACAGTTGGGCCCACCGTCCCACACAAACCTCTCTCAAAACACTAATCTTTCACAAAACGCGGTTTCCTTACCACCATTTCCGGGAAGAGAGTGTTCTGTTGATCAAGAACCGAGCAACGATCCTCGGAGTAATAGTTTATATGGAGTAAACATAGATAACTCGAATCTTTTTATGCAAGGTGGTGCTGGTGATTCATTGACTATGCCGTTGACTTCTTCCAATTATAACACGAGTAATGTGGGAAACGGTTATTCAATGAATCCAACAACAATGACACCTTCAAGTTGTATTGACGAGTCGGGTTTCCTGCAGTCTCCTGATAATGCAGGTCAAACGGGTCAAACAAACCCGCCCGCCAGAATGTTTGTTAAGGTAATCTTTTTGATTGCTCGTAGATGTTTTGTTGTAACGGTGTTCATTGATGTGGGATTTTGGTATTGTTTATAACAGGTTTATAAATCGGGTTGTTTTGGGAGGTCACTCGATATAGGCAAGTTCAGCAGTTATCATGAACTGCGAAGCGAACTGGGTCAAATGTTCGGGCTTGAAGGCCAGTTGGAGGACCCTTTGAGATCAGGCTGGCAGCTTGTATTTGTTGACCGGGAGAATGACGTTCTTCTCCTCGGTGATGACCCTTGGCCGTAAGTTCTCTTCTTTTTACAAATTTACGAACACCTATATTCGGTTACCTTTTAGAGGGGCGACAATTCCTGACACAACACGAATATAGTTAATTTTTGGTTTTATATCCAACCGATTTACTTAAACATGTCGGCCCATCCGTGTGTTTACGATCTGTTTAAACCATTTAACACATTTACAACTTGATTACAACCATTTACAACTGTTTGCCCTGTTGTCAATAGCGGCTATAGCGATCGCTATAGCACACTACATGTCCCGCTATTTGTGTTTTGCGACCAGATACCAACAATAGCGAGTTTTCTTATTTATTGTTATTTTTTATAAATATAAAATCGACCTAAATAGAGCGTTTTAGCTATTTTGTTAGTGTTTGCTTAAATTCTTTACTACCTTATCACTATACATGTTAATTTATTGAATGTAAAACATTTCTTAGATTTTCTACTACCTTGTCACTAAACACAAATAGCGGGTGCTATTTACCGTCATTCGTTACGTAGCATATAGGTGGTTTGTCGCTATTTACTGCTATTCACTATTGACAACTGTCTGTTTGACATGTTTGCTAATTTGATTAAAAGGGTTGTCTTTAGGCTACATAAATTTAAGTGTTGTGTATCTTTGTGACATGCAACAAGAATTTCGTATTTCAAAAACCGGGTCAGGTCGGGTCAGATTTTGGTGCATGTTGGAAAGATTGTATAATCTTTGAATAGACATGTTTTATTACGTGTGATTATCTAATTGTTGTGTATCATGTGTGGTGGCCCTCTCCCCTCCAATGAACAGGGAGTTTGTGAATAGCGTTTCGTGTATCAAAATACTGTCGCCGCAAGAGGTGCAGCAAATGGGGAAACTAGGGATCGAGCTGCTTAACTCGGTTCAGATGCCAAAACCCTCAGATAGCGGCTATGAAAACTATACTCCAAGCCGCCAAGAGTCTATGAGCCTGAGCAATGGGGTTGCGTCAGTTGGTTCGCTTGAATACTGAATCAACCCCATGCTAAGGTTCATCGTTAGCAGCATTTCATCCGCCTATGGTGAAATGCTTGATTATAAGCTTTAGGTACTTATAAAAACCTGAACATCAAACTGTAATTAATATGATCACTTTATATTTATGTATTTGATCTATACATGAGACTTATCAACAATGTTATGTATCATGCATTCTAATCTTTAGGTACTTATGAAATCCCATGTACTTTTCATGTAAGTTTTTATATGTTTGGTTTTTCTCTCTCTTTCGAGCTTATAAAGTCGGTCTTTATCTTCATGATCATATATGTAGTTAGCGTGTTTATTCATGATCATATCTGTAGTTAACGTGTTTATGCTAGTTATCTGTTCTAGTTTCATATCAAGAACATGTTCAGAAACATCTTTCAAAATAGTATTAGTATATAAAATGGGATGGGGTTTGCATAAATAGTAATTATCTTTACTTTTTCTATTTTTCGTTATGCACTTTACACTTTTTAAATTGTTATTTTAGTCTAATGAACTAAAATCATTTGTTTTTCTGTTAAATTTTTCATCAAATATTAAAACAAGGTATTCGCGGCATCGTACGCGGAGTGATGACGTTTAGATTGCAATAGAGCTGACTCGGTTCCAAATTAAATTTGCATCAATACGTAGAGCGACTCGAATTTAAATCGTTGAATGAAAACATATTATATTTGATCTGATTTTTTCCAAACAAAAATTATGTCGAGATATACACTTACAATCACTCCGATTTGTTTCCGAATTAAAGTTACGTCGAACCATATAGTAAATAAAAACATATTACATTTGACCCAAAGTGTGTCCAAACAAAACTTACGTTGAAACGTAAACCAACCCCTAAACGTACATACAAATAAACACAAAATATTTTATATTTGACCCGACTAATCTCTAAACAAAACTATGTGAAAACGTAGACGTATGTCTAGATGTAAACTGTGTAAAAACGTATATAAAGTTAAGCATGTTAACATTTTATATTTGACCTGTCATTTATGATTACAACGTAAATGAACTCGAATTTATATTGTACATAGGTAAACCCAGAATTTTAGAAACTTGAGGGGATCAAAGTGATATTTTTTTAAAGTTTTTAAAGGAGTTGGGGATGAAAGGGCCAGAATTTAAAGTTGTGGGGGGAGTAAAGGCCGGTGAGAAACCCCACCGACCATTACTTTTAAGTTATAGTTAATACCCTTGATTTTTAATATATAAATATTAGTAAACATGTAAAAACTTTGAATAAAATAAAGCTAAACATCTTCATATCAAATTTCAAGTAAAGATATTATTTATTGTTGTTAAAAAACTCTTTAAAAAACATACAAATACACGAGTTTGGATATCGTGTTAACGTCGTCGTTATAATGTACAAGGTAATCTACAATATGCATATTAGACAATGTAATGGTTGAATAACACATCTTGGTGCAATGCATAACCATATTGAAGCTAGCCCTATTAAAAAAAATGGTTCATGTTATCATTTTAACATCTCTATGGTGTATTGGAAGTCCTGAAATATGTGGTGTTTAATGCTAAAAGTCTATCGATAAATAGGTTGTTGGAGGAGACAAAATCTTTTAGCTTTTTTGGGTGAAAAATAAAGCTACTCTTGGAGCAATAAAGTGGGTGGAATGATGTAAATTTCACTCGAAAATGTTCATGTATTGTTTATTTGTTTTGGGTGAAAGACTTTGGTGTACTTGGTGGTTGGGTTGAATGTCTTGCTGGTTATATTTTTGTTTAATGAATATTAAGTTAGTACCGAATGTATTACACGAGTTAAATAAATAAAATATAAATTATAAAACAATATTTAAGATAAGAAATGATTAAAATTACGTATCACTAAGGACTATAAATAATAAAACAATGATATCAATTTTTTTCAAGGAAAAGTTAAACATTTTGCTACAAAACAAACCATTTTTAAAAAAGTTCTTGTTATAACTCCGAATTTTATTTAGTTTGGTTTATAAATATTTTTTTTTTAAAAATACATTGATATTAAAATATCTTATATTTTTAGAAAAGTTTGATATTTTGTAAAAATTTCTTAATTTATAAAAAAGTTTCTTTTAAAAATTAGATAATATCATTAATAGTTAAATGTAATTAACTAGTAGGAAAAAGAAGTGTGAAAATTAGAATTAGAAGGTATAAAATTGTGTCAAGAATATACTCATATTGAGCTGGTAAGAGATTTCCGACTACAATTTGCATCAAATATTTTAATATCTCATATTGAGCAGTCACGAATTCATAGTGTGTTTGAAATGCAAATTATAATAATATAGTAGTCCTTGCAAAAAAACCTCGCTGCAACGCTGGGGGTATCTAGTTATTTTTTATAGGCCATTCATAAGATGAAACCTAGAAATTAAACGCCATTAGAGCCTTTACACGGGCATACGTCTTATTAACTAGAATCGTCAAAATAAAGCTTTTGTTTATAAAGTGTTTATAAGGCCATTGAACTAGAATCTTCAAGACAAAACACACATTTGAGTGGTTAAAAGTGTTATACAACCATCTTTTTTCCGAACATCTCTTAATCTACTCTGTTAACCATCTATATTTGTTTTTTGTTATATTTAAACTCTCAATCTTTATAATAGAGATGAAGCTTCTTATCACCAACTCACCAAGATGTCCTACAGAAGACTATTACACGACCACTTTTTTTTTTTCAAAAATCTTCTAATTAACTCTTAGTAAACACCTACACACTATAGAAATTAAATTTTTGACTTTTAGTATAGAAATAATACGCCTTACGTATGTCTCATTAAAAGTGTTACCGGACAAGGACCATAAAAGAGTAATCAAATGCTTTGATTGAAGTTCATATATAAAGTCAATAAACAATCATAGCAAATGCAAGATTTTCAAAATTTTATGTATTTATTGCAACACACCAAATACTGACAGGCCCCAGGAGGTTAGACTAGCAGCTGATGACTAGGTTTTAGGTTTATTTATTTTTTGAAAATAGAAAATTGAAAACTAAGGATGAGAGGGTTGCCCGTAGGGGGTGTCATTCGAGTTTTTTTATCGGGTTTGGATTTTTTGGGTTTTTAGGTGTAGAAAATCAATCTGAAAACCAATTCAGTTAAGTAATATCTGATCGGTTTTTCGGGTTACGGTATTCGGGTTTATTCGGGTCGGGTTAATCGGTAATTGTGTTTAGGCTAAACTATTAAGCTTTAAATTATATGTTATCTCAACTTTTGTGTAATCAATATATATGTGGTCAAAATGCATGTATGAGATTTAAACATGAGATTCAACACGTGTTATCAATATAAAACTTTGTTTATTATCTTGTTCCAAGAGTTTTTGCATATTTACGTTTACTTTATTGTACATATTCAAATGTTAAAGACATTATATTTTGAGTATTCTTAAAGTTCACATATTAAAGCTAAACCACAACTGAAATATAAAATTTAAAAAATCATCTTTTCAAAACTATAAACGGTAACATAATACACACATATAAACACACACACACACACATGTATATATTAATCTTGGAATTGAAGACTAATATTCGGATTATTCGGGTTGACTTGAATCTCACAAAATCAACCCAAATACCAAACCATTTATAAAAATCGGGTTCGGTTTAATGTAATAATCGGGTTGGGTTGCTCGGGTTAGTCCATAATCGGGTTCGGGTTGACTTTGTTTGGGTTTGGGTAAAAAAACACACACTTACCCACACACACACCACACCGCACCGCACCATTTCGGGCAGGAGGGGACCCACAGTCCCACACCACACCACATCAATTTTTTTAAATTACTTCATAAAAACAAATAATTTACAAGTTAAAATTTAGAGTAAATTACGTTTTTCGTCCCTATGGTTTGGTGGTTATAACCATTTTCATCCAATAGTTTAAAAGTGCTCGATTTAACCATTATGGTTTGATATTTGTCACAATTAAGTCCAAACCGTTAACTTCATCCAATTACTCTGTTAACTTTTTTAAAAATGACAAAAATACCCTTGAATTAAAAGTGTTATCATATATAATCATAAACATCTCTCTCTCCTCTCTCTCTTTTTTTTCTCACAACACACACACACACACACATACTGCAGCTACCGAGTAACAGTCACCAACAACTAATCTGAATGGTCGCATGTTCTTATCTGTAAATTGAAGAATCTCTCATATCACTGTTCTTTAATCTCCATTGATGACTGTTTAACACCTCACGATTTATAGTGTATTCAATCAAAACTGAGATCTGCAAATTGTTGACGTTTTCTGATACATCACCTTCACCACCATGCCTGGATTAGTCTCCATCAAAACGCCACCACGAATCACCATTCCTGAAGACAACAACAACAACAACAACAGCAACAACAACAATCAGAACCATCAGATCCGGCAGACTCCGGAGCGTTCGGACTCGATTAACCCACAATAACGTCACCGGCGCACCGGAGGCCTCCGTCGCCGTCGTCGTCACGCGCGAAGCCGTCGCCGGATCGGGGCTCCGGGAAGAAGAAATCGCCGGAGAAGCTGTCTCTGCTTGATGAATCGTCACTGGATACCCAGATCTAGGTCCTTTTTTGCTTAAGCTCGCGCGTGATACGATTACGTCCAGTGATGGACCAAGTAAGGCGTTGGATTATGCGCTGCGTGCGTCGAAGTCGTTTGAGCGATGTGCGGTTGAAGGTGAGCCGAATGTGTTTGCACGTTGTTGCGGCGATTTACTGCAGTTTGGGGAGGTTTGAGGAGGCGATTCCGGTGTTGGATAGGGGGATTAAGGTTCCTGAGGTCTCGAGAGGTGCGGATCACGCTCTTGCTGCGTTTTCGGGGTATATGCAGTTAGGTGATACTCAATGGTGGTGGCCGGAGACGGTGGTGGGAGAAAAAGGTTGCCTTTTTGGATGTAGTGGCAAGATAACATGGGGAGGTCAGAGGTGGAGAGTTGGAGGTCTGGTATGGTGGATTTGGTGGTGGGAAAGACGGTATATTTGGTGATGATTTGCGGAAGCACCATTGATGGTGGTGGTGATGATTCACAGGGCATGGTGGTGATGGAGGGGGAATAAAGGGTTGTGAAGAGGATGAAGGGAGAGAGTGAGTGTGTGTAAGTAACAATTTAAGTCCAAGGGTATTTTTGTCTTTTTGCATACACTTAACAGAAAAGTTAGATGAGAGTTAGTGTCTTGGACTTGATTGATACATATTTTAAACCACAGTGGTTAAACCGGACGTTTTTAAACTATTGGATGAAAAGCGTTATAACCACCAAACCACAGGGACTAAAAGCGTAATTTACTCTAAAATTTAAAACTACATTGACCATGATTGTCATTCACGCTCCTTAAAACCACAACTTCAAATCCACCGGTTGCCACGTCACATTTTCGTACTATCCTTTTTACTCTTAATAGTTTCGTTTTATTCAATTCACCGATCTTCTTTCAACTCCAACAACGGTGGAATCGAAACATTAGTCAACATGTTCTTGTGTGTGGTGCCGATTTATTTGTGGTCGGAGATGTGATCAGATGGTTCTGGACACCGCGGTGGGCCGGACTCGTTTTATTAGGTTTCCGGTCGAAGTTGTAAGGGTTCGCATGGACGGCTCCACTGGGATTCGGTGCTCGACGGTTATGGTTAGCTTTTTGCGAGGGTGGGAGAGCCAACGACTCTTTTAAAGATCAAAAAGGGGGCGATACTCGGTGTGGGCACGCCGTGTTTTGGACATGCGGTGCGACGTAGGGGATCGGCAACAATGTTGTTACGTGGCGCCGATCTCCCTCATGGGGTTTGGGCGTGAATGCTTTAATATTAGTGTAATTATAAAGATAAAAATGTGAATGCTTTAATATTATATAGTATGCTAAAAAAGGTGTAATATGAAAATAGGAAGTCGAAAACTAAGCATGTCACTAAAACCAAATGTAACGAGACATTAAAGGGTATTATAACACCTTAAAGCGTCCTTACACCACCCCATGGGCATATATAGGAGCGTTATAGGTGGATGACGTTTTATTTAATAACACCATAACTTCTCATAAATATCATAATTAGCTAATGATTAAAAGATATTAATTAAGAAGCGTTAACCATTACTTATTTTTGGCCTAGAAGAGTGATAGATGAGTTTGTGTTTATGTGATAGAAAATGCTCATTAACCGTTACATTTGGTCTAAGCGTCGGTGATTAGTCGCTATTTCACTTATAAATAATAAAAAATGAAGACGTAATTTGGAAAAACATATTGGATTCAAATACATCGAAACTACGTGAATAATCAATTCGTATAACGTCAATGTTTTGGAGACCGGATAGGACCGACCGGTTCGACCGGGGATCGGTCCGGTGGCCGGTCCGGTCTGCTATGATTCGGTTTTGGGAGGTCGAACCGGCCAGTTCGTCTTGAACCGCTGGTCGGACCGGGAAACCAGACCGGTTCAGACCGGTTTTTGGTATTTTTTCTGATTTTAATGAGTAAAAACATGATGTTAAACCACAAATTTGTACGTTGGATATACAAATATAGTTAAATTTTATATATAACTATATAAATCATATATAAATTACTTATATTTAATTACATATATAAATATATATAAATATAGTTAAATCCGGTCCAACCGGTCCGACCACCAAACCAGTAAGGCGTCCGGTTCGACGTCCGATCCGGTTCTGAAAACATTGATAACGTCAATTGAAATGTAATAAGACAAACTATTAGCTGCCAACTAATAATAATTTATACTAACAATTTAACGGATAACCCTTTCAACTTTAACTTTTATTGCAAATAGTAATGAGAGTAGCATAATTATCAAATTTACACTTAAGTAACTTTTACTTAATTTTATTTACAATAATGATTACAAACAAAATGGAGGAACATATATACGAAATCAAACAGAATGTAGGTGCAAAATCGAGTTTGTATATATGATATTACGCTATTAGATTTGTTGTTGAAAACAAAAGTGGAAATCAAAAGTATTATTGGTTACGTTGCTAGTATGAATTATTATCAATCTGGTTGTCATAGTTTAAAAAATGTAGTTTTCTTTTATACAAGCTAATTCACTTATAATATTATTATAGACAAAAGAAAATTATTAAAAATGCACTAGAATTATAATAATTGCTTAAATTTGATTCATATTATAATATATATTAAAATGTTATGTCGGTAAGTACAAGGGTTTTTTAATTGTTTATAAATTGGCACAAAAGTTTTGATAATTTGTAAAAGATCACAAAAGTTAAGATACATAAGAGCTCTAATTGCATTGAGATATGGTTCAAGCAAGTTATTTAGGTGTTTGTTTGGTGCTTTTGCATGATTAATCTGCAAATTGTTTAGTATCATGGTTTGTATTAAATTGATACTCCTTTAAGTTTTTGTCCGGCTAGCACACTCTTTTCATTTCACGTATTTTACTTTTAAAATCATTACACTTACACGTAGAGGTGAGCATGGTCGGTTTGGTTCGGTTTTAAGCTAAAACCGAAACCAAAAACCGATATTTCGGTTTCTAGGTTTTTAAAACCGTTCGGTTTCGGTTTTTTCGGTTTTTGGTTTTCGGTTTTCACTTCGGTTTTGGTTCGGTTTCGGTTTTTTGCGGTTTTGTTTTTGGGTTTCAAGTTTTTTTTGTTTTTTATTTAAATTGGTTCAAAGTAATAAATTTAAGCTAACCTTTGAGCTTACATCATTTTGTTGATCTTTAAACATAATCTATAGATTCTTATAATTACTTAACATTAAAATTAACTACAATTAATAAAATACAATAACAATAAGTTCAATAAAAATAATTTAATCTACAAAAACAAAAAATTTAAAAATTATGCTCGAAACCTAAACATCTATCTATTTTAGATAGCATAAATTAAATAAGTAATTTATAGGCTAGTCATGTTTATAAGTGTATGAATATACTTCAAAATTTACAAGTTCGGTTTTATGGTTGCGGTTCGGTTTTTTCGGTTTCTATTACACGTAAAACCAAAACCGAACCGAAAAAATCGGTTTTTAAAAAATCATAAAACCAAACCATCGGTTTCTTATTGGTTTCGGTTTTTTCGGTTCGGTTGTGTCGGTTATTATGGTTGCGGTTCAGTTATTTTGGTTTCTTGCACACCCCTACTCTACTTACACGATATGATATATTCACAGACAACTATATAACGTTAATTGAATTGTAATAACACAACCTATTAGCTACTAACTAATAATAATTTATACTAACAATTTAACGGATGACCCTTTCAACTTTAAATTTTGTTGCCAATAGTAATCAGAGTAGCATAATTATCAAATTTACATTTAAGTAACTTTTACTCGATTTCACTTACAATAATGATTATGAACAAAATGGAGGAACATATAAACGAAATTAAACCGAATGTAGGTGCAAAATCGAGTTTGTATCTATGATCTTATGCTTTTAGAATTGTTGTTGAAAACAAAAATGAAAATTAAAAGTATTATTGATTAAGTTGTTTGTATGAACTATTATCAAACTATTAGTCAGAGTTAAAAAAATGTAGTTTTCTTTTATACAAGCTAATTCATGTATAATATTATTATAGACAAAAGAAAATGATTAAAAATGCACTAGAATTATAATAATTGCTTAAATTTGACTCATATTACTCTATAATTAAATTTCAAGCGAAATGAATAGTAAAGTTTTGAATTTTAGATTTTAATCACATCAATTTTAGTAACCCTAATTTTTGGTTATGTGATTTTAGCCATTGAATTTTAGGATCTTATAGATTGGTCACTGAACTGTTTATAGTAAAATTTTTTTTTTTTGAGTTTGGTCACTAAAGTTTAAAACTCAAAGCCAAAGTTTAAGATCTAGAGATTGGCCAATAAACTGTTTATAGTGAAACTTTGTTTTTTGGTCACTAAAGTTTAAAACTTTTGAGTTTCTCAATCAAACTTTGATTTTGTGATTTCTGGCAATAACAACAAAACTAATTCGGCCTTCGTGTGATATATTGACTGGACACCCACCGCATAGTGTGTGACTTTGGCCACTAAAGTTTAGCATCTTATAGTTTGGTCTCCGATTTGGTTTTTAACTTTAACCATTAAAATTTAGGATCTTAAGTGTGACCACTAACTTAATTATAGTGAAGTTTTATTTTTCGAGTTTGTTTATGAAAATTTAGAATTTTCGAGTTTCATCACTAGACTTGATTTTATGATCTGCGACAAGGCAAATAGATAATGATTAAAGTAATGCAGTGTTGTATGTGAAAAAATTAAATGGACTCCCCGCGTAACGCAAAGAGAAAAAAACTACTTATTTATTATTAACAGAGAGAAACAATTATAAAAGATAGATATTTTTATTATATAAAAACTTATGGTTGATAGTATCATGGTTTGTAATTAATGTGTTACTCCTTTTAAGTTCTCCGGCTAGCACGCTATTTTAATTACACATATTTACTTTTAAAATTATTACGTTTACACGATATAAGATTTTAACAGACAAGTATAGATTTGAAATACAAATAATAAGTTTAAAAAGTGTACCTTAAAAAAATTTACTTCTGTTTCTTTAAGTACGTGGTATACAGAAGTATTAAAATAAGTATACATTTTTTTCGTGTTTTTGGTATAAAAAAGTATTGAGGACAAATATATTGATTTCCGTGATTTTATTCTGAAAACGTGAGGAAGTAGTCAAAGGGTAATGTAGGCGGTCAAAAAAGGATTTTCTTGAAAGTACAACTCACATGCCTTCCACATTGACCACCACCCTGAAAGGGACCATTCTAATTACCTAATTTTTAATTTTCAATATATAATATATTAAAACAAAACAAAATACTATATAACAAAAAACAAAATTTAATAAAAAAAATATAAATCTAAATTTTTTTTTATATGGTGCATTCAACTACTAAGAAGTAAGAACTCAAATTTTAACCTTCCTTTATGTGTGGCTGCTGGATCATTAAATCAAAAATAGAAATTATGCAGAAATTTTAAGTCAATCAACACCATTAATCACCAAACTGGATTTTAATTAGTAATTATTAATTACAGACTATTTTATGACCAACCACAGCAGCTGTTGGGAGACGATGGCGGAATACGACCCGTCTGGCGGATGTATTCCGCCTGTGCGGCCGCCCGTGCCGCCTGCTTGCTTCTCTTTGCTTCTGCTGCTGCTATTTTTGTTTCTGATTTTTGCCTTGCCAGTGCCATCTTTTTCAACATCTTTGCTTGTGCATGGGCTCTCTTTTGCTCAACTTCAGCCTGAACATACATACAATTTTGAACACTTCATTACAATTTTGAGTGAATTTTATAATTATATTTAAATTTAATTATTTAATTAATTGTGATAAAAATAATTAAAAAAATAATTATAACAAAAGTAACTAAATAAAATATAGTATGTTATAAATATAAAATTATAACTATAAAAACAATATACATATATACAAATAAAACAACTAATGAATAATAAAGTCAAGCCAGAGCCGAGCTTTAGCTTTGGATATAGAGCTCGAAAACAAGTCATGCTTAAGTTCAAGCTCGTTAAGATAAACAAGTCAAACTCAAACTTAGGTAAGCTTGATATCGGCTCGGCTCGTTTACTCTCCTGGTACAAGCAACTAATTTATGATCTTATACTCAAAATTTGAACACTTTATACTTCACTAATCTTCCCTACAGTCTAAGGGATAGAAGATATTTATAAGCAATGACATTAAAATCGGGATTAACTAATTTTTTATCAGAACATTAACTTGAATAAGATAACATCTCCGTGTAATATAAAGAAATCCTAATTATTTATTAAAATAAATAAAAATCTTGAATATAAAATGTTTTAGTGGGATATGTACCAAAAAATTATGTATTTTTTCGGTTACTCAACCTGCCTATTTTACCATTCAAACATAAAATAAAAAAAAAGTTTGACATTATATTTACCTCTATTCTTCTCATTTCCGCTTCAAGTTTGGCCTTCTGCTGGCTCTCCCAAGCTTGAATTTTGATCTCTTCGCGTAAGAATCTAAACATAAAAATTTCAACTTCAATTAAAAAACGGATGAAACTAGAGAAACTTGATCAAAAAAGTTAAATACACACCTTGCATTGTGTTTAGAATTTTCAGCATCTTCCCAAGCAGCAGCGCGTTTTTCAAATTCGATCCTCAATGACTCCTCTGCCGCCTTGTCATTGTCACCACCCGATACTTCCTTTTCCGTATCTTCTTTGCTTGCCCAAGCAGCAATGTTCATCTTCCCGAGCTGCATCCCAAGGTGTAAGATCTCCTTTCGGGTTCTAAGTTTGACTTCTTGCTCGGTCAACTCTTTTGGATTACGTGAGTCATCGCTACCTATGTGTTGTATAGGTGTAGATGTTGGTCCACCTCTAGGAGTAGATGGCATTGAAGAGTTTGGACTACGAAGAGGCGTTGTGGCCCCAACGGGCGTGGACGTCATTGAAGGCTCTTGGCTTGGAATCGGGGTCATTTCCGTTCCCATGTCTCTCATTGACACTGATCTAACTTCATGACAACCTAATTCATAAGCAATAACACACTAATTAATAACAAATAAATTTGGATAAACATTGTTTCGGGTTAACCAGCCCACGCCAAAAAGTTAACCTTTACCTTTACCCAACCCCATGTTTTGCCACATTTAGGTAAAAATGATAAACAACCAAATTGTAAATGCAAAATTTGAAACAAATGGGATTGTAATTTGAGTAAAGGAGAGGAAGGTGTACTTTACCTGTTTTATCCTCATTTGAACTCTGACCACACGATGACTCCCTGGTGTCGATTTCTTTTAGATCTTTACTTTCAAGACATGAATCGAATGACTTGTTTCCTTCATTTGTTTGACCAGAAACAGGGTGGTGTTGTGGTTCAGGGGGTGTAAATGAGAACTTCTCTGTCCCTGTTTGTAATGCGGGTTGACAAAAGTCAACCCGTTTAACAGAACTAACAGACTCAGAAGAACCTCTAATCGCATTTACTGTCCCTCCCCGGTTCACTCGGTTTTGCATAGTGTTTTTTGGATTATGATTCAGCATACTTTGCCTATTTATTATCCACTTTTCAGCATCATTCCATTTTGAAGACATAGGTCTCAACAGGGATCTTGCAATAGCATTATGTGTCGACCTCTCGCCTTTATGAAACTCAAAGCTTGATGAACTAGCATTACTATCATAATCAAGGTTCTCGTCTTCTAATGATCTTATTGGATGAACAGAACTTGAATTACTACTTTCCATCTTTTGAAATTGGTGGGATTTCACACGACCCTCTTTTGTATGATCTTTAGTTTGCCCAATACCCTGATCAACTTGTGTATTATCGAATGTCACTGACGAGATCCCCATGCTAGAAACTGCAGGTTTAGGCCCACAAATCCATAATCATAAACCAAACTTACTAAGCATATGTCAATGTCATTGTTCTTTAGACAGATTTATAATTGGGCCCAAAAACAATAAGAATTTACACTCATAAAAGCTAATCTTTGTCTTGCAAAGTATACTTTACCAAAAGCTAAAGATGTCACCAAGCCAAGATGGTCCAACTTATTATGGGGTGTTTGGATGCACTTTTCAAAGTGATTATTACAATTAGAAAAAAAGATAACAAGTTACTTAAAGCCATCTTGCTAATCAACTTTCTTATCCAAAGAAAATCATAATCATAATTAGTTTATTCAAACTTTCAAAATTGACATGAGATTTATTCTCATATCCAAGCACCCCTTATAAATCAAGAAACCTGCAACAAAATACTATTCCCCATCTAAGGAGAGCTAAATTTTAGGGTTCAAATCACATTAAATAAGTAAATGTTACTGGTTTAAAAAGATATTCAGAACACATACCTTCCTCATCAAACACTCCAGAGTTTGAAGCTAACAAACTGCTGTTCACAAACTCTGTATCTTCAAGTTTAGAAGGAGATGTTCTTGCAGAATTGCTTTTCGAGCCTCCTTCTTTCTTTCTCTGACCCATCAGCTTCATCCTCAATTTACTTGGAGATATCATACCAACCTACATTTCAAACAAGCAATTACAAGATGAACAGATTACAAGATTCGTCATCAGACCAGATTGCAATAAGAAAAAAAAAAGGGTTAAATCTCTTCAAATCTGCAATCGTTTGGATCAAATAACAGAAGAAAGAGGAACCTACAAAACTAGCCTAATCGTTGATTATTAGGTGGAGAAAACAATCAAATTCTAACTTAAGTCAACAATCACTAGACTAATTTAGCAAATCTCGATTCGAAATAATTTCACAAAATTCGAAGATTCCTAAAAGTGAAAGATGAGCTTCAATCAGAATAGTACAATTTCTCACCAAAACACAAACAATTAAATGAAAAATGTTATCAATCTACTGTACGGACTTGCGCGTATATCAGATTTCAAACGAATTCAACTATCCCTAGGCAAACTTAGCAATCTCGATTCGAAATAATTTCACAAAAAACTGAAGATTCTAGAGAGCAAAGGATGAACATCCATCAAAACAGTACAATTTCTCACCAAAACAAACACAACAACTGATTGAAGAAATGTTAAGTCAATCAATCTACCACACGGACTTTGCGTGAGTATCAAATTTCAAACGAAGTCAACAATCGCTAGCCTAATTTAGAAATCTCGATTCGACATAATTTAAAAAAAAAAGTGAAGAAATTAAAGAGCAAACGATGAACATCGATGAGAATACTACAATTCCTCACCAAAATATAAATCAATCTACCGTACGGACTTGCATTTACATATATAGCAAATGTGGAATCGAAATAGCTTCACTGAAGCCTCTAAATCACAAATAATGAAAAACAATCAGAATCGTACAAACACAACTGAAAGAAGAGACGTTACATCAATCAATCAATGAATCAAGTGTGGTGAGTTAGCGTGTATATGAAAACATGAGCAGAGAGGATCAGAGAGGAATCATCAGTGGTTTTATCGATTTGTGAAATTGTTTTTAACTCATTAATCATTATTGAGAACAGTGGTATGGCGAGAAGAACACAAGTACCTGAAGCTTGTGATTATGAATCCTCTCGTAGTCCATTAGATTCCTGCAAAATCAACAGTGACCTAGAGAAGAGAGAGAATATAAATGAATTAATGAATGAATTTGGTGTGAATATTTGAAGATGATGGAGTGATGAGATGAAGGAGACAAAGCTTTGACAGAAATCCCCCAATAATTATTAATTATTAATTATTAATTAAACAGCTATATCAATATGTGTGACGTCGGCCATCTTTTACCCGTATATTATCTTCTCAATTCCCCCGTTTTTTCAACGACTTTCTTTGCGATTTATGTTACGTGATATTTGTACCACAAGTGTAGAAACTAATATATGAGTTTTGATTTAAGTAACAAAAATTGAACTTTAATAATTTTAATAATTTAAATTGTTGGTTGATAATAATTTATACTATCAATTTGGTTGATAATACTTTTAACTTTTACTTTTATTACCAATAACAGTACAACAACACAATTTTTATTTTTTTACGTTTGATTTGGACTTGATTCGGTTCGCAACATTAAGTATGAACAAACATACGAGCTACATTGAGATTAAATAGATACAAATTGAGCGTAAAAATTTGAAAATTATGTCACTGCACTGTTGTTGGTTATAAAAATGAAAGTTGAGAGTGTTACCATCAGCCAATAGATAATAGTTTGTATTATTAAAATACATTTTGCCTTTAAGTAATGAACCATGTAACACGCATGGAAAGCGTCTCGATGGATAAATTTGAATATAACCAATGATTATCGACTTTTTTTTAAATTTCTTTAATTTTTTAAACATGTATGAAATTTTTATTCAACATTCTTTTTCTAAAAAATTACAATATAAAATCAAATATATTATCTTTAATTTGAGTATAGTCTTATTATACTTATATTAAAAACAACATTTTTTAAAAAAAAAACGCATGCGTATTGTGCATTTAACTTGTGTGATTATTAACTAGGTAGTTATGAATATAACAATGTAATTTGTGTAATTGATTTTTATAACTTGAATAATTTTTATTGCGTGTAACAATAAATATAACTTACATAATTATAAATACAACTTGCGTAATTATGTACATTATATATGCATAATTGTGGTGAGAATAAAATTACCCTATGCCCAAAAGACACGTGTATGCCTTGATAGCTTTGTACACATCTCACCTAAAACCCAATTTGTATAGTAGCCTTATATGTTATTTAAATATAATAGTTTTAGGAAAAGTTTATTATTTTCTAAAAAGGTTTCAAAATACTTTAAAACAATAAAAAATTCTACAAAAAAGTTAATATTTAACGTTTTTGAAATAAAAAAAATTGTATAAAAAAATTAAAAATGACTTTTATAAGTAATTAAAAAGGTTTATCTTTCAAAAATAAAACATTTTTAAATAAAAATTACTATCTCTAATACTTTCAAATTTTTATTGTTTCTAAATTTAATGTTCACGTAAATTTAGAAAAAATTCTTTCAAAAGTTCATACATAAGCTTGACTTGGGGTTTATTTGAATCGATCCCGATAACTCACAAGTCGGCTTGAAGTTTAACATTCCATTACTATATATATTTTTTAGTACTACAAATAAAAACAATAAATGACAAAATTAATAAAAACTCAAAGACAAATAAATAAATATAAACTAAAAGATAAAAGAAATGGATAAAATGGAAAGTTTTTAGTTTAACATGAGCATTCACAGAGGTTCCTAATATTTAAATGATGTGTTCTTTGTATTTTAAAAATAATTGTAAATGGTAATGAGTGGTGTTATTTATCTGTATATTAAATCACTGTTCAACTCTTATATTAAAAATGATTATGAGTAGATGATAAAAAAATATAATGATAAAGGTAAATGAATGAGAAACCTGATATGAATGGTCTAAAGGGTGCTATACTAAATAAAAAAATAAAAAAAGTTAATTATTTGAAAATTTAAGCGGAAATGTATAACAATTAAAAATAGTTTGAAGAGATATAATTTTAAAAAATTCAATAAGTTACTATATGTTTTATAATCATATTAAAAAAAAGATTGTGGTATAACTTATGTTTTAAGATAATATAATAATCTTTTAGGCTACTTCAATAATATTGGGGATAATGAGTTTATGAGAGCTAATTGGTATAACTTTTAGGCTACTTTATAAATGATATTGTGGTATAACTTATGTTTTAAGATAATATCTATTTAATTGTTGTCCTTAATGAGACATAGTTGCTAAGTGATGTATTTTTACATTAAAAGTTATGAGCTTTAGCATCGCATGATACGATGATCTTGTTTTTAAAATTTAGGTGTTTCAATAAAAAATGCATTTAATTTTTATAATAAATTTAGTAAAAATGTATTAAAACCATATAGAAAGCATAACCGTACTAGGAAATTTTAATTTTAAAATCAAAGTACGTAGTCCGGTTTTTCTTCTTCTTTCTTTTTTCTTATAATCTCATATCCACTGAAAAATCTCCTTTAATTCTGGGGTACTACATTGATTTTCTTCACAAAACAAAACCTTAATATTTTAGTTTATAATAATAACACAAAAGTTGTTTACCTTCTAATGATTGATTGTGTCTTTTGTTGTTTTGATTTCAAAAAGGTTTCTTGGATTGTGGTCCTTATGGATTCTTTTTCTTTAACCATATTTATTAAAATTGTTGTAGGTTTAGACTTTTGTTCAAATCGGAGTTGTAATATTATATGGAAGAGTTTAATTAATATAGATGTAGCTAGAATATTAATAGAAGACTAAACTCTAAAAAGAAAAGGAATATAAAATGTAAATACCGTTAGAAATAGTATAATAATCAATAAAGAGAATACAAGCAGCAGCGAAACGAAGTCCTGCAGAAGAAAAAAATGAACAAAACAGAAGAACCGGGCTTGTGTTTGACACCTTGTAAATAAACAATTCTGTTTAAGGGAATTTTAGTACAAACAGACGACAAACAGTTCTGATTATATTTCTTAATCAATAAACAATTCGTCGTCTGTTCCCAGGGTACACCTTGTAAATAAACAATTTTGATTATATTTCTTAATCAATAAACAATTCCCTTGAACTGGATCGTACAAACACCTTGTAAATACAATTAACAATAGTAAAAGAAATATAATCTACTTATTATTAACATCAGATTATTTTTAAGCAACCAAGTATCATCTATTTAAAAACAAACTTTCTTTCGATAAAAACTTGTTAAAAATAGATATTAAAGTTTCATATCAAACGTATCTTTAAATGTATCGTGTATGTTTATGCTATTTCATATTAACCTTCAAGTTATGAGATGAATGTAATATGTATTGAGGGGTTTTTGTTTGATGATAGCATGCTTTTCTCTTACGATATTCATGTTTAAAAATAATTAGATGGGTGCATATGATACACTCAAATCATCAGTTTTAAAATTAAGTAAAGATTACAAAAACTATTTTTGTTGTACACACATATCTATAAAGGGATCCAATTATCCAAACTTAAATATATCATATCTGTTACATATATTGATGACATGAGTATTAATTAAAATCATATTATGATGCATTTAATTAATGTATAAATGACGTGGATAATCAGTGGTGGAGCTTGAAGCCTTGAACATCCCCGTAAAGAGGGGGGGTGCGAAATTATTTTTTTAAGAGGAGCGAACTCGATTTATATAAAAATTTACACTACCGAGACAAAAATTTACATTACCGGACTAAAATTTAACACTACTGACGAAAATAAGAAAGGGACGACGGGCCCCATTATCCTCCGCCTATGTGTGGATTATAACTTTCTAATCACTTCAAACAATATTATAGTTGGTTTTTCAAAACGTACAAGATCTTGATATGGTCAGAACCTAACTCAACCTATATTGAGTTGTAAGCTCATGGGTAGTACCGAAGACTATGTAATTTATAGATGTTAATAAAGTGTTTGGTCTACCTTTTAATTTCTTAAAAAACGTATTTAAGTTGATAAAAAAACCCTCAAAGGTGGGTACAACACATCAAAACTAGTATACAAATCATAATACAGAAAAAGGTTGATATTTAATAATATATAATGAACTAGCTTTAATATACTCGTGTGTTACACAGGTTGAATAAAAAAATAATTAATAGAATAAAATTTATTAATTATAAAATGATATTTTAAGATATGATAGGACTGAAATTGCGTATGAAAAATTACTATAAGTAATAAAACAATGATATCAACTTTTTAAAATTTTGTTTATAATTTTTTTTCAAAAAAATAAACATTTTGTTCTAAAACAAACAAAATAAAAATGTCATTTTAAAAATTTCCTTAGTATAACTCCCAAATTTAGTTATTTTTTTGGTTTAAAAAATTGACTTTTTAAAGATACCAATAAATATCTTTCTTAATTTATTAAATCTAAAAAATGTTAAATAATATTATTAGTAATTAAGGTAATTATTTAATAGGAGAGAGAGGCGAAAAATTTTTGTGAGAATGATTGTGGTGTTGTCACGTGTTATTTTAAGATACTCTTTTATTACCGTAATAAAAATAAATTTGATAGTGCACAAGAATACATATTACATACATACACACACGCCTACATAGATACATGCATACCATGGATTCATGTTTGTGTTGGTAGTGGAATTTGTTGATTAATTGTCACATATCTCAATTCTCAAAGATAAAAAGGATTGAGTAATATATAATTTATTTTAAAAAATATATAAAGATAATATTACAAATAATAGCCATGAGTATCTTATACATCATTTTGTCTGCATGTAGTTGTGTTTTGATAAATGTATTTCAAATATTTAGTGCAAAAATAAATACAAATTAATATTGTCATGATGCCTTATGCATCATTTTGTCACAAGAGCAGAATTTGAATTCGAACGTACCAAATCCTAGAAACATCTTAGACTCAATCTTGTTCAATGTCATTAAGTTTTCATACTTTTTTCTCTATATTTAATAATCATATCATGTTGAATGACTTATTAATTTTTTAACGTTGTAATTGACAACAATAATGATTTAGGGGTTAAACTACTGATATCAACAACGTCAAATTCCAATATTTATAAAAAATTTGGTCGTGTATAGTACAAAAGGCTTGATAACATGTAAAACATTGTTTCAATTCATTCATTCGTACATTAATAGATAGGATAATTACGGTTAGTCGAGGGTAAATAGAACTCCAAATCCTTGCAATTTCATTTCAGTTCTATCAAAAACCAAATTATCTAGTATAAGTCACATATGTTTGTTATAATTACTGGATTGATATTTTTTTTATCACTTTAACTAAATAGTACTAAAATCAAATATCGTCTATGTTGTAAACTTAACATAAAATTTCGTTATAAACTCAGAAAGAAAAAGCCGACTAATTTAATGTCCTTGAATTTTGTTTAGAAATCTTCTTATTATAATAAAAGAGTAACTAGGGATGTCACATGACATAAAATGATAACTAGAGATGCCACATGGCAACACTATATTCACTTTTAACAAAACTTTCCCGCTTCTCTCTCCTATTAAATAACTCAATTAATTACTAATTATATTATTTGATTCTATTTTTTGATATAAACTATTTTTAAAAAGATTAAGAAATAGATCTTTTTATTAATGTTTATTTCTAGAGAAACAAATTTTTATAAATTTTTTTTTCTAGAACGTACATCATACTTTTTTTAAAACATGAAATATTATAAAAATGACATTTTTTTAAATGTGTTTTGTTTTGAAATGAAATGTTTGATTTATTTTTTAGTAAACAAAGAAAGTATAAAAACAAATTTTTAAAAAGTTGATATCATTGTTTTATTACTTATAGTACTTACCCATACATAATTTAAATCACATATTATTTAATAATTAATAAATTTTAATTATATTTAATATTTTATTTATTCAACCCGTGTAATACACGGGTTCACTAAAGCTAGTGTTAGCCATAAAATAAGAGATCTTTTTCATTTCTTTGAAGTTTATATATTTTTTCTTATTCACCAACACAGATGACAATTATAGGTTTATTAACTTTAGTAAATCCGTGTATTACACGGGGTTAAATAAATAAAATATTAATATAATAAAAATCTATTACTTATAAAATAACATTCTTGATATGATTTAAATTACGTATATGTAAATACTATAAGTAATAAAACAATGATATCAATTTTTTTAAATTTTGTTTTAAAACAAACCGTATGAAAATGTTACATATAAAATTTTCCATATTATAACTACCAAATTTAGTTATTTTTTGTTTTTAATTAATTTACTTTGTTAAAAACGCAAATTATAAAATATTTCATATTTTTAAAAAAGTTTGATGTTTTAAAAAAATTTATTATTATATACACATTTGTTTCTATAGAAATAACATTAATAAAACAATTTATTTCTTAATTTATTAAAAATTAATTTTAATCTAAAAAAGTTTTAATTAATATTAATAATTAAGGTAATTATTTAATATGATAGAGAAGCGGAAACATTTTGGTGAGAAGCATTGTTGTGTTGTCACATGTTATGTTAGATTACTATTTTATTAGAGTAGAAAAATTAATAAATGATATTGAAATAGTTATTTAAAAAAATTGTCTAGTTTTTATTTTATTTTATATTATTTTTTATGAAACCTCCTTAGAATAAAATATTGTTTGGGACACCAAAATTAGTTGAGGCTCCCGTGAGTGAAGATGATCCGAAGTTAATGAATTTAAGTTTCGTATCTATTTAAGATGAAAAGACACTATTTCATATTATCGAACCATTATTTGTTGTTTTCTTGATTTTTCATCACGTTTATAATGAAATCCCCCGGTGAAAGTACATACATACAAGAGGTTGATACCTTTACTCAACAACAAACCATAGAAAATGAAGGCAAATACCTAAAGTGTTTTAATAAGCGGATATCCAAAAATTTCGGATAGTGAAAGTCACTATCCGTATGCGTATTCGAAATTTCAGATATCCAAAATTTCGGATATCCAAAATTTCGGATACGGATACGGATAGTGATTCGGATATCCGAATTTCATTTTTTATTTTTTTATTTTTTATTTTTTAGTTTCTTTTACAATAATTAGACATATAATATTATAAAAATAATATAAAAAACAACTCATATCATAAAAGTCACAATATACACTAAAAAATCTCAATCTAAAGTAAAAATATATCTAAAATTTTAAAAAATAAAAAAAATATTTTTTAGTTTTTGGATAATCGGATATCCGAATATCCGAAACTTTTGAAAATTACTATCTAAATCCGAATCCGAATTTTTGGATATCCGAATTTTCGGATATACGAAATTTCGAATGTTTCGGATTCGGATTTTCGGATTCGGGTATTTTTGAACACCCCTAGTTTTAATTTTATGATGTTTAGTATTTTTAGTTAAGCCAGGTGCCAATATATGTTATGTATTTTAATTATTCATCGTCGCAGTTTTAACCGACACTCTAACAAATTAACTAAAAAATGTTGTACCTTTTATCTTTATAATTACTACCTAGATATACTTTTAATAATACGATTATGTCACGCGATATAATAAAGAGACACTTGGTCGATATTAACAAGACTTGTGTTAAATATGGTTTCTTCTCCATTCGTCTCATATCTAACATATCATACGAGTAATGTCTATTTCTTTTCACAATAAAACACCACAAATATATATTTGATAGAATGTCTTCAAAAGGTATATTGAAAATTTAGGGGTACAAAATCTATACTTATTAATAAAACAATATCTTAGTGCCACATGTTATTTTTTTAGGTATTCATTATTTTGATTTCCCGCCTAAAAATGTACCTATCCTTATTCATAGTTATAATTCATTTGAATAAAACTATTGCTATAAATACAAATGGAGATTTTTTTCCTTAAATAGTATATATAGAAAATTTATTTATCAAAATAGGTGTTTAATGAATTGTTTTCTTTTTCTCACTATAATGTTGGTTAAATTTATTTCACTTTACAAATATTATATAAAAAGAGTCAAGTACAAAAGTTAATAAAATTATAAGACCATTTGATTCATATGTCGAATTAAAAATAAAAAGTTTTTTTTTATTTTTTAATTAACTCAAACTTAATTTTAAATCTTCTTTTCTTAAAGCTGATTTTTTCACTATAATTTTTTTTTTCAATTTCACACAAAAGTAGGCACATTCGTCATTTTTATTTTGTTTAAAACTATGTATTTTTTGAAAATATTTTTAAGTGGCTTAAAACTATGTAATAAGAAAAACTATTTTTAACAAAAAAAGGCATTTTGTTTATACATATTTTACATAAATATCATAACGAAACAAAAAAAAAAGTTAATGATTTAGTTTTATTTTATTTTACGAACTATAAATTTAGTCCTCTATCACCGAAGGCATGCATATTGCTAATAGACTCTCAACAACAATTTGGGGAGAAACGAGTCACGCCGTTTCATGAGCCACTCGGGACCGACTCGCTAAAAACTCTAACTAAACTGAGCTTAAACAAGCTTGAACTCAATTATCTATACTTATTAATAAAACAATATCTTAGTGCCACATGTCATTTTTTAGGTATTCATTATTTTGATTTCCCGCCTAAAAATGTATCTATCCTTATTCTTAGTTATAATTCATTTGAATAAAATTAACTATTGCTATAAATACAAATGGAGATTTTTTCCTTAAATAGTGTATATAGAAAATTTATTTACCAAAATAGGTGTTTAATGAATTGTTTCTTTTTCTCACTATAATGTTGGTTAAATTTATTTCACTTTAAAAAATATTATATAAAAAGAGTCAAGTACAAAAGTTAATAAAATTATAAAACCATTTGATTCATATGTCGAATTAAAAATAAAAAGTTTTTTTTATTTTTTAATTAACTCAAACTTAATTTTAAATCTTCTTTTCTTAAAGCTGATTTTTTTCACTATAATTTTTTTTTCAATTTCACACAAAAGTAGGCACATTCGTCATTTTTATTTTGTTTAAAACTATGTATTTTTTGAAAATATTTTTAAGTGGCTTAAAACTATGTAATAAGAAAAACTATTTTTAACAAAAAAGGCATTTTGTTTAAAAATATTTTACATAAATATCATAACGAAACAAAAAAAAGTTAATGATTTAGTTTTATTTTATTTTACGAACTATAAATTTAGTCCTCTATCACCGAAGGCATGCATATTGCTAATAGACTCTCAACAACAATTTGGGGAGAAACGAGTCACGCCGTTTCATGAGTGATAATAGAAGTGGTCATATATACAAATCTCGATTGCAATAATAGAAGTGGTCCGTACGATTCAAGGATTTCGATTTTGATTTCAATTCAATGCTCATATATACAAATCTCGATTGCAATAATAGAAGTTATCCGTACGATTCAAGGATTTCGATTTTGATTTCAAGATAAACTTTATATTTTGGTTTTTACATTAATTTGACTGATATATGTTTTTATTTATGATGGTATAAAATTTTGATTTAGTTTTAATTTATGTAAGTATGAAATTAATTTATGTTATTGTTCAACAAAAAGAGAAAATTACATAAATGGTCCCTATGGTTTAATCAAATGGTATGTTTGGTCCCCAAAGTTAAAAATTACAAAGATAGTCCAAACTTTTATGTAATCATTGCATGTTTGGTCGATGACATCAATTCAAACTCTATGTTGCATTATCTCGAGTTACAAGTAAACATGAATTAAAATTATTAATATTAGACAATGATGGTAAAATTAAAAATAAAACATCAAATTTGGTATACAAAAAAGTTTTCTGATGTTTATGGATATTCTCATGTTTACTATAATTTGTTTATTACGTAAAGTTCTTATTTATAAGTTCATTTTATTTCATATTATACAAAATTTAGACTTATAAGCTTTAGTAAAAAAAACTACTAATATTAGATGTCGATAGTTTTAAAAAAATTAAACATAAAAATCGATATACAAAGTATTAACAATAATATTATGACTTTTAATCAAAATAATTTTTAATGACTGAATTGAACCCGTGTATTACACGGGTCTTTAGTCTAGTTATACAATATATACAGAATATAACATTAGTCCTAATTAAATGTTTGCTTATTTGATGTAGAGGTGCTACTACAATACAATCATGTTTACTAATTAGAGTTACTTTGTCCGAGCAAAAAGGTTGATGCGCCTTTTTTGATTTTATCCAAAGTGAGATGATTTTGTCTGCTTCTAGTTGTGTTACTTTTCTTTTGTTGTTAAGTGGATTATCTTATTTTGTTATCCAATTTGTAAATTATAAATATATCCACATATATCCCTTTTTAAACTTGTAAAATTATATATTTTTTCTACAAACACAAGCTTTTAATATATAAATATACAATGTTTTTACAATCATGATTTGTCAAAATATGTAATTTTACAAGTTTAAAGTGAGAATATATGAAGTTGCTTCTAATTTTTAACATACTATATATTACTAGCTTTAGTAACTCGTGTATTTACAAATTTAATAAATAAACTTTGAATAAAATAAAATTTTATCTCTCTACTATAATAAAAAGATAGAGTTAATTTTAATTTTGCTCCCTAAGGTTTGACAAAAATAACTATTTTTCTCCAAACGATTAAAAATATCAATTTACCTCCAAAAGTTTCATATGTTGTTTCAATTTCACTCCAAAAGTTTTATTATTATGGATTAAGTTGAAACAACTAATGAAACTTTGGACTGAAATTGGAACAAATTATGAAACTTTTGAAGATAAATTTATGTTTTTAATATTTTAAAGGAAAATGGTTATTTTTAACAAACCTCAAGGAGTAAAATAGAACTTAACTAAAAAATATATCTAGAAAAGACACATGTAAACACCATATTTTTCCTCATTAATTTTTTTCCGCTTATCTCTCCTATTTAATAATCATATTAATTACTAATAATATTATTTAATTTTTTTAGATTAAAATAGTTTTTTAATAAATTAAGAAATAGACTATTTTACTAATGTTATTTTTGTAGAAATAATTTTTCATAAAATTAGAAAATTTTTAGAACATTAAAATTTTTTAAAAGAAAAAATATTTTATAATTGGTATTTTTAAAAAATAAAATTTTTATTAATAAAAAATAATTAAAATTGAGAGTTATAATAAGAAAGTGTTTAAGTATGATATTTTTTAAATGTTTGTTTTGAAATAAAAATTTTATCTTATTTGTTATAAGAAAGATTTCAATCATATTTTTTTAGAATAACGATTTATAATTATTAAAATTTTATTCTATTTAATATTTTTTATTCGACTCGTGTAATACACGAGTTTATTAAATCTAGTTAATTATAAAAAAGAGTAGAAATGTTTTTCTGTTAATACACTAAGGCTCAAACATCAATATATACACATGACACAACCTAACTGAGGAAACTAAATAAGCTAACACTAAGACCATGAGTAATGGTTAATGCCCATTAAGGGGTATTTTCTGTCACATCAGCGTCAAGTCATCATTATTTTTTTATTAAAAACATAAGTAATGTTGATGCCCTTATAACGCCCCTTCATCATTATGGATTTGGTGATTTGTGGCGTTATAATAATAACGCCCCTTTAAACATAACGCCCTACCGTAATGGTGATGGGGGCATTATGTGACGTTATGTATGGGTTTAACGCTCCATTAAACATGGTCTAATATTCTATAGATCCCTATTCCATGAATGCATGAGTGGAAAAACTCTAACACTATCATGTATTCATGTAGTGCTTTTATTATTCTAAGAAATATATGATTAAAATTGTGTATGAGTAAAGACAATATATAATAAAATAATGATATAAACTTTTTAAAATTTTATTTTAAACTTTTTATTTGTTTTTACAAAATATAAATTAAAATTTTGTTTCAAAGCAAATCATTTTAAATAATGTCATTTTAAAACTGTTACTTTTAGTAGCTCCTAATTTTATTTATTTGTTGTTAATATAAAATTTACCTTTTAAAAACACCAATTTTAAAATATTTCATATTTTTAAAAGAAGTTTGAAATTATTTACAAAAATTTGTTTGTTTAGAAATAACACTAATACATATATCTCTTTCTTAATTTATTAAAAAATATTTTTTAATCTAATTTTTTTTAAGTTAGGTTATTAGTAATTAATGTAATCATTTAATAGAACAGAAATTAAAAAAGTTTTGTGAGAAGAAATGGAGTTTTTTTTTCTTCCAATATGGTGGTTATGGAAAATTATTTATTAAAATGGGTGATTTGAAATTATTTATCAAAATAAGTATTTTTAAACTTTTTTTTTCTTTCACTTCTAATCTTATAATATTAAGAAGTTTGTGTTTAATAAATTATTCCTTAGAAAGGTGAAAGAAAAAGTTTTAATATATTTTAATTTGTTGGAGTGTGATATTTTATAAAATGTTTTATAATTCTTTTTTAACCCATTTCTTTAACGTTTTCTTTTCGAAACATTTTTCTAGAATAAAAATGTTTTTGTTCCTTCCATATAAACTCTTTTTTATTTCATTTTAAAAGAGGTTTGTAATGTTTTTGTTTTTAATCTTTTATATAGTTTTTCATTCATATATGTTTCTTTAAATGCTTTTATTTAATTTATGAGGTGTAATAAGGAAAACATTTTAATAGAAAATACAAATGAAGTTTTTAAACGTTTTTGTCCTTCAAATATACTTTTATTTATTTCATTGAAAAACATTTGAGTTAAATAAGATTCCACTAACACCGTTTTGAAATAAAAAAAAAAACTCAAGAGAAATATAATACACTCGTATTAGAGTAAAAAGATAAGCCACCATACCTATTTGTTTGTTTAAGTTATTATGTTAATCTGTATTATTTATTTACACATATTTTGTTCCTCTCTTATTAATTTAAAAATATAATGTGTCCACCGTTGCGATGTGTTTATTATATATATGTTTCAGAATAATATTACTTAAAACCAAGATCGGCCGAACATAATATATTATACTATATTCATATCTACGTTTCATAAAAAGTTTATCGAAAACTAAACTACGTCAAATATAATATATTTTAATTCACTTGTTGGTTCTTTAAGATTTATAACACAACAATATAATGTTTTCGTAAATTATTAACATACAATAAAAACGTGTTTATTGTTATCTATATTTTCATATTTATTTTATTCAAAAGCGAGATGTCACGAAGCCGGTACAACCCGGTAGTAATACTTGCTTATCAAAAATTATATTATATTATAATATAATATATAAAATTATATATATTTTTTATCAAACACACGTTTATCTAAAGATAAATAATATATGAGTATTAAAAGTCGTTTACTAAATGTTTTTCTTATTTTTTTTTTTTGCCGTTACAACAAAAAAGATAAAAAATTAAGGTCTACTTCATGTCCGGAGCAATTATGGCGATGTTTTAAATGGAATGTTTGACCAAATATTAAACTCACGTTTGAAAACCGTCCACGGCGTTTTCAACCCTTTCCCACCATTTGAACGCAATCATCATTATTCATTTCTGATTGATACATACTTCTTATTTATTTCATCCACAACCCCATAAATTATCGGTTATCTTAGAATAATAAAAATATTAATAAGCGTGTTAAGTTATCTAGACTCTACAAGAATAGCACAAGGCAATTCGCTATACGGTATACCCTAACGTCTGAGGCGATAAGGGTGACCCAACCCTTTTAAAGGGCCTTAAACACCGCTCTTATAGGGGTGTGAGGGATGTTAAAGGATTCACGCATTGAAGAATTCACAGACATGAGTGGTGTATTTACACACATAATATAAAAAAATTAACATATTAAATATAAAAAATGAAGTTACAGAGGGAGAGAGTATTTTCATGGTTTAGTAAATGGTTGAGGTGAAGTGAAATGGATGAAATGAGTGATGTGTTGCCTAACCTCCTATTAAGCGGTGTGAGAGTATACTCATGGGCCTAAAATAAGAAGAAACACGTCTGACTAAAAACGTAAAACTCTTTCAATGAAAACACATAAGTTGGATGCACTATGCTAAGAAGGGGTTTGACTAGTTTAAGATATCGTAGAAGAACACACTATTCTATTCTTTAGATATCTATGAAAATCAGAACAGGTTACTTGAATTGCTCAAAATCATATAACACCATACAATTTAAGATACAGAAATACACATAGTCGTAATCACATAAATATTATTTCAATTGCACTCGCGCAAAATTCATAAAACAATTTCAATCACTCCTACACTCTTTTTATTGGTTTACCATGTTTGCGTGTGAAAATATGCGGTGTTATCATTTGATATTATCCAATGTTTTACTGGACTGTTAAATACAAATATAATACATACATTAATTTTTTTTCACTAATGTCATGTTACATGTATACTCCCAACACAAATTCTCCGCATAGCTAGGTTAATTATTTTTTTTTCCTTTTTGAAGGGCATATGTGATTAAATATCACTCAAGATATTGTAAGTTTTAAGATTTAATGAAAACAAAAGAGGGTTGAACAAAAAATAATAATAGGTAGGCTAATAATCATGTGGGGTTTGATACAATTCTCTTTTGACTAGTATGATGACATGTGGCTATAAATCAATTTGGCATTTTTAAGCATCATTGACTTGTATGTGTTTGAAAGGTCCACAGATATTTTTAGTAGATATAGTACTTTTAATTAATTTCAACTCGAATTTGAACCAAATATAAACAACCGACTAATACTTTTCTCTTTTCCAACCTAAAGTTGACCCAAAACTATGTTTAATTCTATAAATATTTTTGTAATTCTATAAAGTTACTAGTTTATGATACGAATGTGATCCTTGATCTATAAGATCTTTCCCAAACATATATTTTTAGTAAATTACTATTTTGGCCTTCGGGGTTAGGGCCATTTAACCTTACAAGTTCAAAAAAAAAAACTTTTTGCATATCAACACCTAATATTTTATTTTTTAACTGTTTTAGCATCTTACACTAACTCTATTAACTTTTTTCTATTAAGTATGATAGTACTTTGGTTATTTTCTTTCTTAAGAACTATTTATGTATATGTTAAATCTCTAGGGTTATTTATGCATATTTTTCAAATTACCAGTACAACCGCCACACACTACCACCACCTAACACAACCACCATCGCAAAATGCCATCAGAGTGCCATCAGAATTCAATTGACCCACGACCACAAAACCCCACTAGACTGTCGCATGCGCCACCAAAGCACCATCATCGGAGCCCGAGCACCTCCCATGCCCCCTCGCGTTATGACTCCACCAACACCAAATTCTACTACTACAACAACTACAACTTCTCCCAACCCCGTCACCTCTGCAAAGCCTATCATCGGTACTAGACCCACGCTGGCACCCTTTGAGACACCCCCATCGGCGGTAGCAGCAGGAAGAACGCCAAACGCTCATGCCTCTCCAACACCACCGCCACCGCCACCACCACCAACACCCTCGAAATCCGCCACATGCAGCCCACACCACCACACCCATCTTGTTCCCCTTCGCCTGAGACCATAGCGTCAGTGGGTTGCCGACGGTGAGCATGTGCAAGAGCTTTACTGACAGTGGTGGTTGTGTTGATAGTTTTGAATATATGTATAAATAACCTTAAAATTTTAGATTTTACATAAGCAATTTTTAAGATGTAAAATGATGAAAATATCTTTACATTTAACTGGAAAAATCAATAAAGTTAGTGTCAAGAGCCAAATAATTTAAAAAATAAAATGTTAACGGTTGATATGTCAAAAGATTTATTTTTAGGCATATAACGTTAAATAACCCTAACCTCCGCGGCTAAAATAATAATTTACTCTATTTTTCAATTTATATATCCAATATATATTAAAAACAAATTTGTACTGCTATTCTTTTAGTATAATAAAAGGACAAGGGACCAACGTGTACAACTACCCCAAGTGACAAAGCGAGGTTTGTCGAATCGACTTTTTTTCCTTTTATAAAAAATAAAAAGTCTCTTCCAACATTAATATTTTAATTACAAAACTAAGGTTCGATTACTTCAAATATTCTAAATAATCATAAACTATAAAATAATAGATTATTTAAATAAAAATCAACAACAAAAACTACTCAAGTTTTTATGTTGTTTCAATCTTGTAAAACCTTTTTATAAATATTATTATATTTAAATGAAGCTACCCAGATACAAAATATATGCCATTGTTTTTAAATTGACTTAAATAAGACAATTATGTAAGCCCGGTTACCCACGGTAAACGAATTTTTAACGTCCAATGAATACTTTTAAGTTTGGTCACCTGGGTATACCTATTGACGAAACACCACCGACGCTCATGAACATAGACTAGTGACTCGGCCCGCCCATCATTTCAGTAGAAACCCACCACCCAAAAGCTCACTGTGATAAAAACCCCTAGCTCAATGAAAGAATATTGTACCAAGTGAGATTCGAACTCATTATTTTCAATTTGAAAAATCATGAGGTATGTACTTTCAAAACAATTGATCTAAAACTTATTGGCTTGTAACTTGTTTATTATTTAGAAAACAATAACGTTTCTAAAAAGATTTAATTAGCTTGGAATTCATTAAAACTTTAATAACTTTTTATTGTGAGAAAAACTCAAAAAAGCATAGTAACTACAATGAAAGATATTATGTGAATATACCAAGACTAAAAAAAACTTTTGTTATGTTAAAAATAAAAGGTAATAAAATAAATACCCATAAAGATTTAAATTTTCCTGACTGGTGTGATGGGGGTGGGTAGACTCATCTTTTGACTAGATATCTGATTATGGGAGTTGTTACATTTCTCTTTGGTCTTCCGTTTTTTCTTTCAAAAATAATAGTGCGATAAATAACTTTGACTTGTGTCTACTTTTCTAATCAATATATTTTGACGTTTTAAACATTTTTTTATTTCTGGAATAGACAAGTATGCCGTGGGGCCCACACGAACCGGTCTATTATGGTTACTATATTATGTTTTTCAACCCGTTATCCAGCGCGTTCGTTTTAACACTTAGGGTGCTCGGGGCGTATCCTGGGTAGGTTTTTGCGTAGCATGGTTACCTTGTTACAAGCCCTAAACCGCTTGGTTTCGGCAAAATATTTGGGTGGGGAAAGCCGAGTGAGGGTAGGTTTATGTAAACGTTGGTAACAGTCACAGTATGACATGGATGTTTAAGTTACTTAGGGTAGTATCTCTAGTGATTTTGATAGTTAAAGATACTTTGGGTAAAAAATAGGTGGATGTGTCTGAGGCTATGTGTTGTGGGATAGAGACCTTCTTCAAGTTATAATGTAATATTACGATATGTGACGCTGACTTAACACTGGATAAAGTCCTTGATCATGTAGTCTGACTCTGTTGTGGATCAGGTGATCAGTGGCTCTAACAAATTACTTCATTTATTTAATTTTTTATATGTAAAACAGTAATATAGAATTACCCGACATTTTTTAGTTAGAGGATTTTTGAAATCCTTTAGAGAGGAAGAATAAAGGATTTTTGAAATCCTTTAGAGAGGAAGAAGAGAAAGTAGATATAAATATTATGATTTTTTTTATTAGAAGTGGAGTAGTATTAATAGGATAAAATGTAATATTTTGAAAGAAAAAATTTATTTAAAATGAGCTCAACGACTCTATCTCTCTCCCAATAAGCCCAAAGGCTAGTTTCTTCAGCGAGTGCCCCAACGGCCGGGGATCACACCCCTCTATGTGACCAGGGTGGCCAGCCAAGTGGCTCGCGCCCTGGATGACGCCTACACAACACTCAGTCTGATTGGTTGAAGCAATAAGGGTTCTTGAGGTATTCAGGGTAGTGCCATATTATCGTTAAAGATAGGTCTATCATGTTACTTCCAATCATGTTTTTGCTTCCAATAAAAGACATGAGTGTTTGTTTAAAAATAAATAAATGTATATAACTTGAGAACCAGTCCAATAGATGTTTTTCTTAATTTCATGGCACACACAAAACTTTATTTCATATAGGACAATCTCTGTAATAATAAACGTCTAATTTTTCTCCTAAAGTTGTTGAAATCATTCTTAATAACTAATAAGACCAAATGTCAAGTATAAGACTATAAGTTATAATCTATCTGATCCTGTTAATGATTATTCCGGCAACAAGTTCTCATAGTAAAAAAAACCCACCTGTGTATATGGAATTTGTTTTGTATATAAAAACCCATAAACGTGCGTACTTGTGAATTTATTTACAAATTAATGACTTGTTAAGTACTCCAAAATACCCTACACATTCTCCTAAATTACTCCAAACTAATGTATTTCATGTCTGGATTTAAAACTAAAACCTTTCATTTAAGAAACAATAGCCTTTATCGAATGGGTTAGTTTGAGAATTGGGCTAACACTCCAATATAATCATATACGTGAATACTGGGCCACTGGGGGAGAAGATAACCCAAACATTTCAAGCCCTTTAAGGCCCGATCTACCTATTTTATAACTTCTTGATTTCAAGCCCATCTTTTAGTCCATAAAGCTCTCATTAAGAGATTCTTTTAACAAAACCTTATATTTTTATTATATAAACAACAGAGGTTTGACCGTTACAAAGAAAGAAACAAGAATGACATCAAGTCCATACCTTCAAATCTTAAATAGAGGACCAATGAGCACAACATCATGAATTTTTGTTATGTTTTTTTTAACGGGTGGTTCTAATTATACCACAACTAAATTACACCAATCGTATTAGACGGGGTTAGAGGAGCTGCACCACCTAAACTCTAAAGGCCTTACCACTGGACGCAACTCATTACCAAAGGGTTGCAAAAACTTATATAATTTATTTTGTTTTGTTCACCTGCAAATGTTGACAAGAGTCATAAACATGTAGTGACAAACCTGAAAAAATACCAGAAACAAAAACCAGACCGAATTGTAGTTGCTCGGGTGGTCTTTGATACGGATTCGTATTAGTGGAAGCTAGGACCCTAGCTTGATATCTTCTTCGGTCGACCGAAAGGAGAAAAAAAAGAACCCGAAACAAGAACTTGTTCGGAAAGTAATGAGAGAATATTTCTTAAATTGCATGCCATTCCAACCTTTGGTTACAATACTTAAATAGGAAAAGAAAAGAGATAAACAAAGGAAAATCCCAACAACTTAAGGAAAAGATAAAGTTTCAAAATTCAAATAATACTTAAAATAGGAGATGGTTGGAATGGGTCTTGATAAGGACTTGAAAGTCCAATGCTAGCCACGGATTATAACCGGCCCAACACTTGTATGACTAGGGTCGGGTGGTTCTTCAAGCATATCCGGATCCGTATCATCCTCCCCCGCTAAAAAAGGACTCGGCCGCGAGTCATCCGCACCGTCCGCAACATAAGGAGAGAGGTCAGCAACATTGAAAGTGGCGGAGACGTTGTAATGACCGGGGAGATCAATTTTGTAGGCGTTGTCGTTAATGCGCTTAAGGACACGAAAAGGACCATCCGCCCTGGGGTGTAGCTTTCCAAACCTGCCTTGCGGGAACCTTTCACGATGCAAATGAACCCAAACGAGGTCACCTTCATTAAAAACGACCTGCTTCCGATGCCGGTTGGCACGAGTTTGATGTTGTAAGTTGTGTTGGATAATCTTCTCCCGAACCTGCTCATGCAGTAACTTGATTTGGCTGGCCTGTTCGTCACCCTCGGCGCTAAAATACGTCAGATCGGGAGACGGAGCCAAGTCAAGTGGGGTAAAAGGGTTGCGACCATAGACAACGAAAAAAGGACTGCGACCCGTAGAACTATGATTTGACCGATTATAAGCGAACTCGGCCTGGGGTAAGGCAAGATCCCATTGTTTCGGATGGTCCCCAACAAGACTTCGAAGTAGGTTACCCAAGCTTCTGTTTGTGACTTCTGTTTGACCATCCGTTTGAGGGTGGTGCGAACTACTAAACTGCAACTTTGCGCCCAAACGTTTCCAAAGCGTGCGCCAAAAGTGGCTAACAAACTTGACATCCCGGTCAGAGGTGATTGTTTTCGGAACCCCATGCAACCGAACAATCTCCACGAAATAAAGACGCGCCACTTGGGAAGCATCATATGTCTTAACACAAGGAACAAAGTGTGCCATCTTTGAGAAGCGATCCACCACAACCATAATGGAGTCTTTCTTGCGTTGAGTGAGTGGTAAGCCTAACACGAAATCAAGACTAACATCCTCCCAGGGACGAACCGGTGCAGGTAACGGAGTGTAAAGGCCTTGGTTCGTGTGGCGGGTTTTTGCAATATGGCAGATGCGACAACGAGTCAGAATTTTGGAGACGTCTTTGGACAACTTCGGCCAATAAAAACGATCCCGGACAAGTGCAATAGTTTTATCCCTTCCAAAATGCCCCGCAAGTGCACCCTGATGACATTCCAACACGATAGCTTCCCGAAAGGATGAAAGGGGAACACACAACTTTGTACCCTGATATAGTAATCCCGCTTTACGAAAGAAGCACTTGTACGGGCCATCTTTAGTCTTCTGCCACACGCTACAAAAATCCGGGTCATCTTGATAAAGGCTCGAAAAGGAGTCAAACCCCACAACATCGAAAGACATAATGGTAGTGAGAGCTGGACGACGGCTTAATGCGTCGGCTACCGAATTTGCCGACCCCGCCTTGTGACGAATGACAAAAGAAAAGTCTTGTAAGGTTTCCACCCACTTAGCATGTCTTGGGTTCAGTTTGGCTTGCCCCTGAATGAACTTGAGAGCCTGATGATCCGAAAAGAGGATGAACTCATTGGGGAGTAAATAATGTCGCCAATATTCAAGACTACGAACAATGGCATAGAACTCTTTATCGTATGTGCTATAGCGGCGCCTTGTGTCACTTAATTTTTCGCTAAAAAATGCAATCGGACGTTGTTGTTGGCTGAGTACACCGCCGATGCCTACGCCCGACGCATCACATTCAACCTGAAAAACGTGTAAAAAGTTGGGGGGTGCCAAAACCGGGGCCCGTGTAACGGCTACTTTTAAGGACTCAAACGAAGATTGTGCTGCAGGAGGCCACACGAACTTACTAGTTTTGAGACACTCGGTAATGGGAGCGACGATAGAACTGAAATTCTTGATGAACCTGCGGTAAAAGGATGCCAGCCCATGAAAACTACGAACATCATGAAGGGACGTAGGGGTTGGCCAAGTTGTGATGGCCGAGACTTTAGAGTTGTCCATACGGATGCCGGAACCCGAAATCAAGTAGCCCAAGAAAAGCACTTCGGAGGTCATAAAATGACACTTCTCCCCATTGGCATAAAGTCGTTGATCACGAAGCACTATGAAGATGTCGCGCAAGTGGGATAAATGGCTTGCCACGTCCGAACTATAAACCAAGATGTCATCGAAATAAACGACGACGCACTTACCGATAAATGGTTTAAAAATGTGGTTCATTAAGCGCATGAAAGTGCTTGGAGCATTCGATAAACCAAATGGCATGACCAGCCACTCGTACAAGCCATCCCTTGTTTTAAAAGCGGTTTTCCACTCGTCCCCGGGCCGCATACGTATTTGGTGGTACCCACTACGTAAGTCGATTTTAGAAAAAACCTGTGCGCCATGCAAATGATCAAGTAAATCGTCAAACCTCGGAATTGGAAAGCGATACTTGATGGTGATTTTGTTGACGGCTCTGCTATCGACACACATGCGAAAAGTCCCATTGGGTTTGGGAACCAAAAGAGCGGGTACCGCGCATGGACTCATGCTTTCCCGAATGAGACCCTTCTCAAGAAGTTCGGTGACCTGGCGCTGTAACTCGGTGAATTCTTTCAGGTTCATACGGTAAGCGGGTTTGTTTGGGATGCTCGCACCTGGTAAGAAGTCGATGCAGTGTTGGATGTCCCGAACAGAAGGAAGACCCGCAGGAATTTCCTTCGGAAACACATCGCTAAACTCGGATACTAAGGGTAGCACTGCTGGGGGAACCGGTGGTGCAACCGGATTTTCTTCTGCAATCAATAACCCAAAAATAAGTTGTGGCGGGAGGGAGCGAGCCAAAGCAGAAAATTCGGACTTGGTGATTAACATGGACTCAGACCCATCTTGTCGTGGATCGCATGGAGCAAGGGTAATGTTGACACCATCCTTTTTGAATGTATATGTGTTCCGGAAGCCATCATGTTTTGCGCGACGATCATATTGCCATGGGCGGCCCAAGAGGAGGTGACATGCATCCATAGGGAGAATTTCACACCAAAGTTCATCCGAATACTTGTTACCAATCGAAAACTGTACAAGGCAACGCTGAGTGACTTTGATCAAATTACCCTTCTTTAGCCACGTCAGTTGATACGGTTCCGGGTGATCTTGGGTCGGTAAATTAAGTTTGTCGACCATGGACTGACTAACAATGTTCTCACAGCTTCCCCCATCAATAATAACGGTACAAACTTTACCTTTTGCAGTGCATTTTGTGCGGAAAATATTGTTACGAAGCCATGCCGTGTCATCACTTGTGTCAGGAACATTGGTGCTTAGAATTGGGCGAATAACAAGTGCCTCTCCACGATCAGGGTAAAGGACCTCGGTTGGTTCATCCGTGTCATTGTCAGGTTCGGTATCATAATCGGGACGATGTCGTCAGTGAGTCCGACTACGTGCTTGTTAGGGCATTCTCGCTTTACATGACCAAACCCGTGACATTTGTAACAGCGTGTGGTGGCGTTCCCATGTGTGGTGGGCGGTTGTGAGGGTGAAGGGGAATCCTGTGTTGGTCTGTCGACCCGTGTTTGTGGTGGTGAAGCTGTCGGTTTGGCTGAAGAGAACCGAGTGGTGGTTTTTGGCTTGGCCGCGAACTGACGTTCCACTCGATGAGCCAACCCGCACACATCAGAATAAGACCAATATTGTTGCAGCATAACGACATCCGCTATGTCCGGACGTAGGGCCCCCAAGAAGCGAGCGATCGTTTGTTCCTCCGCTTCCTCAATGCCACACCGCATGTGTAATTGTTCAAACTTGGTGATAAATTCCTCCACCGGCAGAGTAGCTTGTTTAAAGTTGTGGTATTCTAAAAACGAGTCTTGCTTGTGGTTTACAGGGACAAACTTGGAACGCATTAAGCGTTTCATCTTGTCCCACGATTCAACCTTGTGTTTACCCTCCCGGGAACGCTGATTCTGGACATGTTCCCACCATAAAGAAGCATATTTACGGAAACGAATAGCTACGAGTTTTACCTTTAGGTTGTCGGGGATTTGGCGGAGCTCGAATATGCGTTCGACGGTATGTAGCCAATCGATGAAATCATCTGGTTGCATGCGGCCCTCAAATTCTGGAATTTCGGTGCGAATACCAAGAGCTCGGATGTGGTCAACAAGAGGTGGTGGTGGAGTTTCTTGTCTGCGGGGCTGTCGAGCAAAAATGTTGGTGAATCGTTCCTCGTCGTCCTCATCCCAGAGGACGGTTTCGGTTGCCGAGTGATCATATGGATTGTACCTATCAAATCCTGGCTGTTGGTTGAATTCGAGTTCACGAATCCGTTGTTGCAATCGCTCAATCTCGATGTCACGGGGATCACGTTGTTCCGGACCACTGCCTCTGGCGGCGAATCTGTGGGTCGGTTGACGATCTTTCCGAATACCGGACATCCTGACGAACCTGAAGCTGCTGATACCACTTGATACGGATTCGTATTAGTGGAAGCTAGGACCCTAGCTTGATATCTCCTTCGGTCGATCGAAAGGAGAAAAAAAAGAACCCGAAACAAGAACTTGTTCGGAAAGTAATGAGAGAATATTTCTTTGATAAAAATTGCATGCCATTCCAACCTTTGTTACAATACTTAAATAGGAAAAGAAAAGAGATAAACGAAGGAAAATCCCAACAACTTAAGGAAAAGATAAAGTTTCAAAATTCAAATAATACTTAAAGTAGGAGATGGTTGGAATGGGTCTTGATAAGGACTTGAAAGTCCAATGCTAGCCACGGATTATAACCGGCCCAACACTTGTATGACTAGGGTCGGGTGGTTCTTCAAGCATATCCGGATCCGTATCAGTCTTTAGTCCCGGTTTCGATTTGAACTATCTCCATCTTGAACCAATTTTCCATAAAAAATACCGGCTACAAAAGTTATCCCCTTCTACTAAAAGTCCAAAACAATCTTAACTACAGCAACAAGAAGAAAAAAAAACGACACACTGCCCAGGGTCCTAGCATAAAAAGGAGTAGGAGAAGTGTTGCAAAAATGGCGCTATAATCGGCGACTAATCGCAAATCGGGAGTGCACCTTGGCGATTTCACGTAATCGGAGGCACTAATCGGTAATCGGTCAAAATCGGTGAAAATCGGACCTAGGTGGTCTTAGTTGGCCAAAAATCGGCCAAAAATCGGTGATTCCGGCGAGTTCCGGCGGGATTCCGGCGACTTTCAAAAATTCCGGCCAAAACTTGGAAAATCCGGCAAAAACTTAGAAATTCCGGCCAAATATGTATATTTATATATAAAACTGAACATTTTTATTAAAATTACATACTAAAATGTGTGTATTTATATATAAAACTAAAATTACATATGAAAATTCCAATCCGATTAATCCCGATTAATCCCTAGTCCCTACCTCGCCGCCCGACTAGCACCTAGCGATTTTTACAACATTGAGTAGGAGCAGCAACAAGACAATCAAACAAGTCCAAGAGTTCAAAATTCTATAGAATTGGTTAAAGCAATTGAATAATTTGCAATATGATCAAAGGTTACAATCACCACTTATGAACTTGGTTTGTTTTTCTTGCTAGTTAAACCTAGATGGATTCAGTAAATGCCGAGAAGTTATCCTGTGATGAGCCTAAGGGAGGGGAGAAAAGGAAGTCCCAACGACATATTTAAAAAAATCTGTAAAAAGAGAGGTTCTAAAGTTTGGAAAGATTTTGAGAAGTTCAATGCAAAAGACGATGAAGCGACATATTAAAATATGTACAACACCCTAATAAGGTTTTAGAAAAATCAAAGTAACTTATTTGTCAAGAAGAATGACGATTTTGAGGGTGATAATAGTACAATTATGATTTGGAAATTGCGTGAAATAACTTGAAAAACTATAGCTAAGATGATAATACTTTGATGAACTCCCTTTTTACATCCGTATAGCATGAGGATTCTGAAAGGGTCATGAGAAAACTTTTACTAACCTACTACAGTTGATGTTACGGCCGTGCGGCCGCTGGCACAAATTTCAAATCTTTCTCTCTCCCTAGGAAAATTAAGAGAGTAAATGTTAAGGTGTATTATTTAACATATGCACACATGTAATTCTAAGAATTTTACATTATCGCCTAAAATGTAAAGAGAAAATTTTATAATAACCGTGAAAAGGAGATATACCAAGACATAAGGAATATGTTTGAACTCAACCACCACCAATGCACTTTGAGACACAAAAACTCTTCATGATCAACCAGTTTTAAAACAAGAGATACCGAAACATAATAACTTCCTTCAACTGTATACATACATAGATTCAGAATGAATACAGAAGAATGCCAGAATCTAAACATGAAAATTGACCACATCAAAAATATATGAAACTCAGAACATAAGTATTCATTCTAGACTTTTTTTTTTTAATTCTAGAAGATTCCATGTACCCTAATCATCCATGGTTTTAATCTACCTATTCACACCAATAATAAAAAGAACACCAAAAGTGGAGCGATGAGAATTCATCAGAAGAGCATAAAGAATACACAAAAACTATAATAAAATAAAAAACCTAGAAGATATTGGGAACCTGAGAATCCAATCTGTGCTGCAACTCCTTCACCTTTAATGAAAGCTCAGATTTCTGCTCCTTGTAATTCTGAAGCAAATAATCTTTCCCCTGTATCAATTCTTTCAACTCACCTACTTCCTTCTTCAATATCTCACCTTTATCAACTTCATTTCCTCCTATCCCTTTATTCAAACACTCCAAGTCTTGAACCCCGTTTGAATTTTCGTACGGTTTCTCATTGCCCACGCAAATATCAGCGATCGCCTTTCTTAGCCTCTGAATCTCCCTCTCTGAATCAAAAAGGTCGCGGTTTGCAGCTTCCAGGAGCGATTGCAGATGGTCTGAACGCGTACGTTGTGAACTTAAGGAATTCTGCAGCTCTGCGATCTGATCTTGCATTTCAAGAATCATGTCATCCCGCCTCTTTAACTGTTGTCTCAGTTTTTGAATTACTTCGCGTTTGCTGTATATGTCTGAACCTGATTCAGAGACACATGGAGAATCAGGGTTGTTTGAATGGTGAAATGACTTCTGGGGTTGCTCGAGTTTGTCTGGTGAGGATGCCCACATTACACCGCTCTCTTTGTTGTATGCAGGGGCTGAAACAGTCGTTAAAGGGAGCGCCATTTCAGGTTCTGTATGTAACCGGCCACTATGTTGTGGCTCTGTGTCACCTTCAATGCCTGTTTCAAAAAGGCCAAAAAAAGCAATGATACCACTATAATCTTCTAAATTAATACATCCTCACACATAATATCATATAAACATTCATTCATTAAAGGGATAACTATACTATACTATACATACCCAAGATCCCACTCATAGCAAACTATTCGTAGGGTTTTGGCGGTAGGCTGGAGGCAAACCTTTACCCTGTCCTAGAGGATAGAGCAGTGTTTTCAGAACCGGACCAGACGGTCAAACTAGTTGGACCGAAAATCAGCCATAGAAACGGTCCGGTTATGCCTATTCGGATCGTTTTTAGCTGAATTGCCGGTTACCGGTTGGACCGGTGACCGGAACTGGGTGGTCAGACCGGATTTTTTTAAAAAGATATTATTTTTCATTTTCTCTCTTTCAAAATCTTATTTTCTAATTAAAGCATATTACATGATCCATATGTTAGTTTTAATATAGATATATAATACTAACTTTTAATTTATACTATTTATGACGTCATCCGGTTTTATCATTCAATCCTTCAATAAGATTTGTCAAACACAAGCATCTTATTATATGATTATACAAATTCAAGCAATATTAGGCTAGAAGCACGTCCAAACATTAGCTTTAAGAGCCCATATTATTACTTCTGAGAGGACTAAATGTTAAATATCATATATCACTTTCAAAACACACATTCAAACATACCATTTTAAATGGGCCTAAAAATTTCAAACCTGATGTGCCATTAAAGCAACCATCATCCTGTTCAAAACAATACAAGTTTGAATGCGAACCACCGTTTCCTGGCCTCTTTCTAGCTTTAAGCTTCCCATTCTCTGTGTTATAAACAACCGGAAAATTTGATGTTGTACAACGTAAGGCCAAATGAAGGGACTTGACAGCTCAAATTACCTTTTGAACCACTGCTTCTACTTTTTGGCTGCTTCGAGTCCAGAACCTGTTTGAGCCTGTAAACAACACGAACCGATAGTGTACTCAACAACGCACCACCTGCTATGAGAATCCAGTTTGGGCTTTGACTTTGAAACCTTTTTCCCTTCTGTGCACCCAACATCTCAATATTTGATTTCATTTTCAAGTTTTACTGATATGATGCATGAAATAGTGCGTTCATCAGATAAGACCTACAATAGAATTGGTCACAATGTCAAAACCATCAACACTGAAAGTGTGTTATGTCAAGTGTGTCAACAAAGTAACTAATAGTAATGAAAGAAACAAAATTCACACTTTAAGGCATAAACCACATAAGAAATCACACATCATACAACAAGGAAAAAATTGTTGTAACTACATATCACCTAAAATTCCCAACACTCTTTGGATATCACGCAGATCATGGACACACATGCAGCTTCAACATGGAAGATCAAATGTTTCCTCAATTTAGGTGACTTCTAAGTTCTACCATGCTTTACACTGTAAACAACTTGCATACAGCAAACCACTACTCCCTGTCACTAAATTCACCAACAATCAAGACTACAACACATAATCTCATAAACATTCATCCAACAAACAATGCAATTGAATCCAAATCCACCAAACTCCTTGTAAGGTAAGCCAAATCATCCAACAAAACCTAATAAACAACTATACACATTAATCAGCTAACTCAACACAGAATACACCTCAAACTTAACTTTTCAATCAAAACAAAACCGAACACAAAACCTACATATGTTTCACTCATAACCTAACGCCGTACTACAAATTAAACCAGTTTAAACTTCAATCACCGGAGAACAACGATAGCTGAGCGAATCAAACAACAATCACGTAATACAGATACTAAAATGATAACTCCGTTACGACGTTTGCAAATTAGGCAATAGTTACAGAAACTCACCGGAGAATGAGACAGCTCGCCGGAGAAGCGATGAGTAGGGAGGTCAGGTGCGGCGGCGGTGGCGGTGGCGGCCGCCGGTGGCCGGAGAAGCGGAGGTGGGTGGATAAGAAGCGGCGGGAGGAGGAGATTTTAACCCTATTGGTGGCATAAGATAACCGTCGTATAAGGTACATTCAGTGAGTGTTGTTTGGTCTCGGTTACCTAACATAATATTATTTTTTTTGTAAGATTTAAATATAAAATTATAAACTATCCTTGTTATAATAAATCCTTATTATTATCCTGTTTTTAAAAGGCAGTATGATGAATCATATTTTTACAATGAATAAATAACTTGTCATATCTAAGATAAAAAGAGCTTGTAGAAATTGGATATTGTAGAAATTGGATAGAGCTAAATCGATAAGTCTGGATAAAATATTTGTTCAGGCTTGAAAGTGTTTAGGAGAGGAAAGATTTAAGTGCCATACAATATTGTTTAATATTATACTTGAAACAAGTAAGATGTCGAATTAATATAAAAGTAGTGTCGTAGTCATCTATACAAAAGCAAAGAAGACGTTTGGAGTTGTGGAAACTACAAGGGGACAAAATCTTTAAGTCATACTATGCATAAATAACCTAAAAATGATGTTTATAGACCTAGAAAAAACATCCGATAGTGTGCTCCATAGAGTGATTTGAAAGACTCTTGAAGCTAGAGGAATTCCCGAAATATATGTTATGGCTATTAGGAATACGTATGACAAAGCTAGGGCAAGCATCAGGTTGTCGAGTGGTGACATGGAAGCCTTCAAATCAGTTTGAGCCACCACTGGTAGAAGTCATTGTGAATCAAAAACCGTTGAAAATTATTATCAAACCAAACCATACACTTAGTAACGATTTGGTTTCACTGAAAACAACTATCAAAATACAGAAGTGGTAATTTTTAACACTTACAACTTAAAAGATGAACTTACTATATGATGTTATTACGTAAAGTCTAATCACAAGAATATTGCAACTTGAGATCATTAAAGACTAAAATAGAATATTATATATTATACAACCCAATTCCCATTGTATGGTTTGGTTATATTCAATCGATTTCGACTATAAACTGTAAAAATTACATAGCTCGTATTCATGTTGTCCATGAGCCGTTTCGAGTTATGATGCATGTAAAATATGAATTAACACAACATCTAATGTGTATATCATTTTTGTCAATATTTGATGTGTCTCATGAGTCCAGATTGTTGCTCTTTTTAAGATGGATCATTTTTTAGTCCACCTAATTTTATTAATTGCTCTAAATACCAGTATACTAATTCTCGGTTTGGTTTCGTATCATCAAGAGTTCTGATGTACGAGCCTATTTTGCTTGAAAAAAGCGTTTGGTAAGTCAAACAAAATGTCTTCACCATCTCTTCTTTAATAAAAGTTTTCTAGCTTGTACAAATAAAAAACCGTTAAAAAATATTTATCATTTTCTTTTGAAAATGGATATATGGATATGATACGTTAAGAGAACTTGAGCTTGCTGTAATATCATATCAAATGTGTTTTTTTTCGTATAAGATCGATTTAACTCTGATACCACAATTGTTAGTAGGTTTAAGTGTACAATTAATAACGAAAAAATGATATTTATTTGAACAGATTTAGTCAGAAAACCTAACATATATATGTATACACTCTACAATAACTAATTGAAAACATTATAGCACATGCCAAAAATCTTTTGAAATGATAATTAATGAACTCTCATGTTAAAAATTACATATATGTAACTACTCCATACATTTGTGCTGTAATTTACATATGAAACTACCACAACATAAAAAAGCAAAAAAAATGTCTACCTAGGATATTTGAATCACTTTAAAACCTCATATTCTTGGTTTTCTAGCAACTTATGAGGAGGGTAGTATTGTAAGCTTGATACATTGTCCGCACTTACATACACAACTTTAAAGATATCGTACTTAACGAAAACCGTAGCATCAAGAACCCAATTTTGAAGCGCTTCACGAAGTTCGTTCTTGAGTAGAAACGAATAACATGAATGCAAATTCTTCCATACAAAGAAATTTATCATTATAGGCCTAGTTTCACACTTTAAGCAAACACCAGCAGTTGTACCATCCATCTTAAGGAAATAAGATTGAAATAAGGAAAAACATGTGTAAACAAACTCTTGCTCCTTTATTTTTGTGTTAGAAAGAAGACGAGTCGCACTAAAACAGACAGTGTCACCCGTTGAAAATTTTGCAGCTAGTGACCCGTCCCTTGCCTTGCCACCGTATGCGACCATAAAGTTATGGTCAATCAAAACAGCCATGCTTTGTAGATTCGCCAATGCCGAAAACTATTTGTAAGAAAAATGTGTATGAGAGTTGTGCCTTGAAGATGACAACCAAAAGGTGATGCATAATACTTGAAATATGCAATAATATGCATAATACTTGAAATATGCAATAATATAGATATGAAACTCATGGATCATTTATGTTCTTTCATCTTATAGCTATAACATCTTTAATGGATTATATTTCAAGAAAAGTAAATTGCATCGGAGTACAAGCATTTTCACCGGGTAACTTTGTTGTGTATATGGTGAATCACGTTACTCTGTGTACATTACACATAGGAAGCTGGTACTGAATATCAAATAACAAATAATAATACTTTTTTAAGATTAACTTGACTTCAAACCTTTTTACAAGCCCATGGGTAAAGATATATTGGTAGGATGTGTTTGTGTATTGAATTTTTCATTGTATCATAGTTGAGTTAAGATATATGTAGCCGACTAAAAAAAACTAAACTATTGCTAAAAGAAAATCACCCAATGATCATTTTATCAAGCAATATTAAAAATAACCCATCTGTGCTAAATTAGCACCCGCGTAGTCTTTGATTTTAGTGATTTCAACCGTAAACCAATAATAAATTGACAAGTCCTTGTATCATGATAGACATTTTTACAAACTTATAGTATAATTTAACCAAAAAAATATGCGTCTAAAAACCGTGTTCTACACTATTTTATGCATTATTGTAATACAATCCAACACATAACAACTCGATACATGTCTAGTAATCACGTATAATTAAAAGCTAGATTCGCATAAAAGTGATATGACCAAAAGATTAAATCACGTTTAAGTCGTATGGTAAAGCTAAAATCATGTAAAAGTAGTACAACAACAAAAAAAAGAAAAAGAAATCACATAGAAGTGTTAGAATCATACAAAAGTTGTAAGGAATACAAATGTAAAAGGACATCACGATCGGGATTATTAAGGTAAAAACACTACGGGTTATAGGCGAAATTGTATAGTTTGAAGTTAAAAAATGCGAATTCAAAGGCTACACAGGTGATTTTTGGTTCTCAACTTTATTGAACTTGTTTGATCAATTAATTAGTAACTATGGTAGTATTTGTGTTATAATCTATAACTCATATAAATTTATCATAAATAAACTTACAAGTGCTTCATGTAGGATTTCCTTGTTATCACTAGATCTCTTGATCCATGCTCCATACCATATAATCTGAAGAAAGATGCATCAACTAAATTTTTTTAATTCAAATTAAACAAAATCTTTTGATAATCATTTGTTCTCTGAGAGAATATATAACATTATAATTTTCTTATATTTTTATGTCATATCGATTATTGTCTCACATACATTGTATATTACAGACTATCATTTACCCCAAATATATTAACAATAGTTCTCCCTCTATTCAGATAAAGAATAGCGGACCTACACTCAACCCTTGGAATATCAGGTTAAGTGTGCTTAGGTTGTACTAGTATCAGGACGAGTGACACCCTAAGTCCGTGAGAGACCACAATGTCATAAATTCAAATCAAACACGCGGGTGTTGGCCAATGAATCATCATGAACATTGTGTAATAAAAAAAGCAACCCAACACACACAATACACAAGTACATACAAACATACACACACACACATTATAGAGAGATCATATATATACCATATTGCCATGGATACTTTTGAAGATGGAAGAATGAATGCAACCAAGTCTTTCGGTGAACAAAGAGAAGTGTTTCAAAGCATCCACAAGGTCATCGACAATGGCGACTGTCGGCCTCAAAACACACATGAATATGTCAAGCTTCTTGTTGCTAAAGGGCATGAAGGATGCCATGTGTGTGCACGCGCGTGTGTTTTGTTGATAATCGCACTATTTTGTTGATAATGAATCTAACATCAAGTGTCAAGGAGAAGAAGATATAGAAGAGAAGGAGTGTACAATTAATGAATCTAACATCAACTTGTTGAATTCCAGAAAGGAATGCTCTTCTGGTCGCATTTGGCTTCTTTGCCTCCACTCAAATTATTATATTGATCACTTTTATATCTCAAATATTGTTTTCGTTCGAACCTCTAATTATTGGTAAACTCACGAGACTTAATACTCAGATAAAAATGAGATAAGATAAATCCAATTATGTATTGGTGATTTTGAAAAGTTTATGACAAAAATCAATGGAAACCAGATTCGAACCTAAAAAAGCCTAGAAAAAAAAACTCCAAGCTAATTCCAATTTGTTTTTTCAGTCCACAAGCATATTAAATTATGTAATCCAAATTTATATATACGAATTAGACAATTAAAATTTAATCTTTTGTTCTATATTTTATAAGTATTATTATCAGTGCTGTGTTATTATTAAACTTAGTTTTTTGCTTAAACACACTTGAAAAAATTAGAATGTACTAGATATAAATGAGAGGACTCTAAAATGTTGAATTATATAAAAATGGTCCTCAAAGTATGTTTGTTTACTTAAAAATTTATGAATGCCTAATGACATATAATATATGGCATATTTACCCTTTCAACGTATATAAAATGTTTAATTTCTTATATAACTTACTTAAGTGGTTTGAATATAGGTTAAATTAATGTTAAAAAGTCTTTTAAATTAATGTTAAAAAGTCTTTTGGTATGGGAAAAAAAGGTTTTCATGGACTATTAGTTATAGGCACTATTTTAATAAGCATTAAGGGATACATAGATACAATATATTATAAGTTTATCTAGAGAATGTTTATTATTCTTAAAAAACAAATCAAATATGAAACTGTTAAATAAGAGTCAAACAATTTCAATAATAAAACAAAGGACAAAAAGAAAGAATCGTTTGACCATTCTATTAGAAGACTCGTGTTATTGTTGCCAACTAACTCGAGTTCAATCTTGACCATTGTTTTACAATTAATATATTCCTTGTAACGGTTTTTTTAGAATGTATAACTTAAACACATTATAAAACTACTTGTAAATCTATACTAATCTTTCTACTCTAATTAAAGGACAACTAAAAGGGACACATGTCATCACCACATTACTTCTCATCAAAAAAATTCCGTTTCTCCCTTATATTAAACTAGGTTAGAGCCCGTGTGATACACGGTTGATTTAAACAATCGGACTTTCATTAAACATTGTTCACCAAATAAGCATTACGCCAAATTAATAACACTATTTAAAAGTTTAAAAATACAATTAAAAGTATATTCATCCTCTCAAAACTTTTCATAGATGTCTAAACACTTCTTTGTATACAATGTTTTATGTCTCTTTGGTAATGTTACCATTTTGATCTAAAATAAGTAATTTTACTTCGTTTGTAGTCTTCACCTTTAACAAAGCTACATATAACTGCCAATGAGTAAAAAACTGGTTCTTTTAAATACAAACCAACGCTCACTAAGGTTGGTAGGTTATAACACATTAACACATAATAACACTGTGGTCAAATTGCCCGTTAATTTTTTATGGGCCAAAGCCCTATAAGCTTTGTGGCCCTACAACCTATTAGGGTTTGATGGGTCCATGCCCATTAAGGTGTGTGCGTATGTGTGAGCCTAAGCCAATATAGTTGGATCCATTTCATGAACTTTCCATGTCTAGATCAAACCTAATATTATTGTGTGGCCCATTTTAGTTTCTTAAACAAAAACTACGGGTCTAAAAATCAAGGTTGTCACATCAAGCGTTCCTTGAATCAATGCAAATGGAGGTCCAAAAAATCATGGAAAAGATATATAGATCTCACTTAATGTTACTCATTGTCACAAATAATATTAAGAACAAACATTGACTTTTTATCAAAATTGTTTTAAATGAAAAGGTAATATATAACATTGAAAGACATTTAAAAGTCTTACATATTTTAAATGATGTGCTTTTGGATCCCAAGATAGACCAAGACCTTTAGCTTGATAAAACTAACAACCTGCTTAATGGCGCATGGTTAACAACTCACAAATGTACATGACTAAATGCAGGGCATAGTCAAGCTACATTAAACCATGTGTTTTTTAAACAATATAAAGGAAAAGTATATAAAAAGCAACAACATAAAAAGGTTCCAATTACTATTCTTTTATCTCACTCCAATATAAGTCAGATGTACCAATATATAAGTTTATATAATTTATGAGCTTCTCATAATTTTTATATAAAAATAAACCAAAAAATAAATTATGTTCTGTACTTCTCATAATTTTTATATAAAAATAAACCAAAAAATAAATTATGTTCTGTATTTCATAAGCTGCACCATGGGAGTTCAGTTCACAATAAATTTCACGTAAAATTTAAGTTCAAGAAGCACAAACTTTGACCTTAAAAGTCAAAGTTATCAAAAGTATATGAGTTATTTTTACCTTACGTTTATGTAAAGAGTGCCGGATTAGTTTTTCATTTTCATGATGCACAGCAAAGAAAAAAATGAAGAACAATAAAATCAAGATGTATTGTTATTCACATGAATTAAGCCTTACAATATACACAATTAATCAAATGTAACTTAAGAAGCATGCACATACAAATTATAAGCAAAATGTTAAAAATCTTAATGAAATCAAGTAAAAGAAATAAGTTTCATTTCTCTTATATATTATAGTAAAAATATTAGAACATCTGACTTGGAGGTTAAATGGGTTGATTTTTAACTCAAATAGAGGTTTTACATTTTCATCATAAAGTTATACTTGATAAACCCGTTGAACTTATAATAATGATACACATTGAAATTTTTTACCATTTTTTACCATCATAGTAGTAAAAAATCTCTATGTTGGATTAGAGAACTCAAATTTGAAATAAGGGTCAAAATCCATAATTCTTTTGTATTTTACTAAAAAATGCATGAGAAACATATTCTTAAATGTACTTAAAATCTAGAACTGTACAAGTATTAACAAATACTCATTTCACTTAGTGATCAAATAGTCTGCTGTTTAAGCTACAGCTGAGTACTGATTCACATTCTTAAAATTTTACCGTATATACTAATGACCACATTAAACTTAAAATAAGATCTACCAGTAGAAATACTATGGGCATGAAGTTGTGAAAAATGTCCTGTCACTTCTGAATTTGAGACTTCAAAATTTTGACCTCCAAAAGGAAAAATAATTCCATATTTCTTATGTTGTGTACCAAAAGAATCCATGAAACAACAGTCCTCAAATGCAAAGTACTAATTAGTAAAATAATAGTGTTGCTGAAGTTTATCTGTAAGTTTGTAACATTACCTCCCCTTTTCCATATATAAGGCCAAAAGTCCAGATTGTATCGTCTCCCGTTTGTTGTTTATTAGGAGTCAAGGGATCATTTTGTTTCTTTAACCAACAACAAGGCAAGAAGATATTACATTCACTCTCAAATATTTATACAAGTGTTAACGCGAACATTCATGTACTAATTTTTTACACCATCATCCTAATGGATCTCATAAACTTTCTTTTCAAATCAAGTAAATAAGACCCATATATCTATAAAATTTTATGATTTATAATCTCACACAATCTTAGTTGCAAGAATATAAAAGGCTGAATCATTAGTGGTTTAGCAAGAAACATATATCTATTTTTCTTGCTAGGATTTATTCGATGATTTTAAGATTTGAAATTGGCTAAAATCAATTAAAAGATGAAACAGAACAACAATCATGATCAACTCAGCTCTTAAATAACTAACAACTTCAACTTCAAATGGGCTCATTTTCCAATATTATTAAACAAACAAACGTATATATGAATAAGCTCACTCATGTTGTAGGGTCTGAAAAAGATAAGATGAAAGCATACCTTGCCTCTATCCCATAGTATAATTTGCATACTTGTAAGTGCAATTTCACGTCTATAGACAAACAATTGTAAAAAGTAAACCACCATTAAATAGCAACATTAATAGTAACAATCATGTTTAAGAATGTTACATTCAATTGTGGATGTTAAAATTGCAACAGAATAAGCTTTGTGAAAAACTTCAACTGCAGACTGATTATTCAAAGAAGTGAAAAGAACAATACTTTAAAATTGTGTAACGACAATTAATAACACATCATCACACTATTCTTCAATAAGACATAACAAAATTAAATGATCGTAAAAAATAATAATGGATAAAGAAAAAAGATCAGGAATATCCTTAAGTTGGATGCCTTAGCCTTATATCAACCGAGACGAAAGTGTGAAAACTAATTAGCATTTGAATTGAATTTCAAAAAACATTGTAACATTACGACGGATTCTCTAGCAACTTACCTTTCCAACTGACAATGGTTTGGGAGTACAAAAGCGTTTGAATAGGCTTTGTGTACCGTTCAGCGGTCTTCCTCTCTCTCTTCGGCCAGTCGACCAGCGTAACACATTATTATTCACTTTATTCAACCTATTGCTTACTTTATTTGCATCGTCTTTTCTCCACTTTAGATGTGGGAAAACAAAACAATAAATAGATTTTGAGAGACAAAAAACAAACTATACTAAAATGTATAAATTTATTAATAAAACTATGTTAATTAATTGGTTGCCTTTGCCTAGAGATTTATTTATAGCATCACCACTAAGCATTGAGATCATCAGTAAAAGAATCACTTATATCTAAGGCAAATTTCGATAGCAACCCATCTGTACAATGTTTGCAAGAAATAAAACACAAAATAATATTTTAAAGTTATAGAAGGAATTTAAAAATCGACACATAACAGTTCAAAGTAAGGCATCAATTCATCATGAAATGTTAATTTATAATCATTAATCTAACAATCATAATTAAGGCATCCAATCAGACAACACCTGGTCCTAGAAACAACTAAACTCAATATTGCATAAAAATATATACAAAAAACTAATATGAGAACCTTCAATAGCACAACTATAATTTAAGAACCTTCAATTGTAAAAATAAGCGAACTCACAGAACATATGCACAAGGTCAAATACAATAAGAAATTAGTAACAGTGAATGTTGATCCACAGAACAAATTATAATTATGAATCATGTTGCATAGATGATGTTTAAGTAATATAATTTACCCATCAACTCCATGATTATAACAATTCAAATAGAGATGGACAAAATAGCAATATAAAGGATTATGTTTGATGACGTAAAGTAAAACAAAAGATGTAGGGTTCAGGTTTTAAGATTTATGAATGTGAGTAGCATGAGAATAACTCAATTGAAAGTTGTAGTGTTAATCCTAACAATATCTGAAGGAACACAAGAATGAAATCAGCGAAGGGTGTTATGTTAATAGGTAGTTCAAAAACAATTTAAAAGAATCAGAGGTGAAAAAGTTGAAGCCGTTTATCAGTGAGGAATCTTACGGTTTCAAACTGGTGATTGATGATCCATGGAACTCCAATCTGTAATGTTAAGAAGATGAATCTTGAGCAATAGAGTTGGGGGTAGGGTTTCGTTAAACAAAAGGCCTTATCGTAACTTACCCTTCCACTCAGAAACATATGCAATCGAACGAATGACTTACAACATATTACAATAGATGAAAGATTTAGGAAGAAGATTGAAAGATTTAAGGAGATATAGGAAGAAGATTGAAAGATTTTGGGAAGAAACTAACCTGGTGTTCGAACGATTGGGTATGAGCGATGATGGAAGAGGGTAATTTTGATCTAGGGTTTTTCTTTAGAAAGAGGAAAAAGGGATGGAAGCAACCGGGTTTAGGCGGGATTCGGAAGTAGATGTGTGTTAAGAAGCTGACACGTGGCATATAGGTGGTTTAAAATAAGGACACGTGGCTTCAAAAATCTTCTTTTATTAGAGTTTATAGATACTAGATTATAGTTCATGTATTACATGTGTAGAATAAATAAAACATATTAAAATCATTAGTTTTATGAATATTTCATTTATAGATGTTATTATCAATTGGTGAAATTAAAAGATAATGAATATGTAAAAGTTATAACGCATAATGAATTAGAAATTACTACTCTATATTTAAAGAAAATATGTCAGATATCATATAATTTAGTATGTTTTAATAAATTATTAAAATAAATACATTTATATTTTAAATGTTTAATAGTTTAGTTTACTTATTTACAATAATTATCATTTAATATGAGAGAAACAAGAAACACAAATATAGATATAATTGTTTTAACATATTTTAGTTAAAAAGAAAAGTCAACGTGTTTTTATAATTTTCGTATTTATTATGAGAGAGACGGGAAAATGATTTTTCTGATATGCTAGAATGATGACACGTGTCATTTGATATGTTAAAATGATGACACGTGTCTTAAAAAAATTCTTTATTATATGTTATAGATTTACATTAGTTATTAATAATATTATTCTTTATTATATGTTACAGATTTACATCAATTATAAATAATATTATTTGGATTTTTTAGATCTAAAATGGTATTATAAATAAATGAAGAAAGAGATTATTTTATTAATTTTAATTATAAAAAAATACTTTTTTATAAGATTAAGTTTTTTCTAAAACATCAAACTTTTTTAAAATTACAAAATATTTTAAAATTATTGTTTTGAAAAAGTAAAACTTATATAAATCAAAATAATTACAATTGGAAGTTATAATAAAGAAAATTATTAAAATAACATTTTCTTAAACAATTTGTTTTGAAATACAATGTTTATTTTTTTTTAAAAACAAAAACAAGTTTACATTTTTTTTAAAAGTTATTATCTTATTTTAAAATATCGTTTTATAATTAATAACAGTTTATTCTATTTATTATTTTATTTATTTAACCCGTGTAATACACGAGTTACTAAAGCTAATGCTTAGTATAAAACTAAAACTTCCAAACACATAGGGAGAAACATATTTATTACACACATTGATAACGTTAAGACTACACATTAATGCTCTGCCACACTTACCTGACCGCGAGAAGCCTTAGGGTAAAATAATCTTTAACAATAATTTGAGAACATCTTTGGAATTAAAAGAATGTTTTAACATTTTCTCTAACATGTAATTATTGGATACGGTTTTTGAAGTGATAACACCAAGAACAGATATGACAAAACACGAGTTCTAGTCAAGGGAAGTCCTAGACATAAGTCTCAATCACCGGAAGTACAAGTCCTCACTACAAGAGATACAAATCTCGAGACAAAATATATCACGGCACAATTCTAAGTTAACATCGACCACCCAAAATACATAAACTTAAAATGGAAACATCACAACGATATTAAAGCATAATAACCATAAGTCGCTACACAAATTTAACGTATGAATACAATCGATAATTTCAGGCATCTCACTTACTTTCACTACTTTTTACTTTAAAACTTGGACCGAGCAAAAAACCAATTAACCGAACCAAAACCGAAATAACAAACCCAATCTAACAACTAATGGTTTCAATTTTGTTTTTTTTAGACCTGAAAATTATAGTTTGATTTCGGTTGTACCTTGTTCCTGAATAATGACCCGCCTAAACTTGTTTGATATTGAATTATGGACTAAATTTATTATTGTGGGCTAAAATCCTTAAGCCCAAATTCATGATTAAGTGGGTAACAAAAGTTTTAGGCTAAAAGCTTAAGGTTTGTATACGTTATATTGGGCTAAATTCAACTTTGAAGCATTTCAAGCCCAAATGTAAAAGTGAAAACCAACCCATAATCAAACTATACCCAAACGTAAAATCGAACACTGAAAACCAAAATTTTGATTTTGGTTTAGTTTGAGTCTAGCCTAAAACCGACTTATGCACGTCCTTACACAAAACTACAAGTATTTATTCTTATGTTGGAAGTGGTTACAAGGATAACTTTTTTCTATCCATGACGCGACAGTCATTTTCCTCTTGAACCATAAAAACTGCATAAACTTTACAGCTTGCTAAACATTTGTTTTGATCCAAAGATAGATTTTTTTTATCCCTTAAAATATTTAATAACTTAAAGTTCAATTGACATACACTACGCAGTAAAATAAATTTGATAAGTAATTATACATATGGTGGTTCATTATATATTGAAAAACAATTAGCCACAAAATCGTACGGCCTACGCACAAAGTTTGATTAAAACTTCATTGATAGAATTGATTTAAAGATAGAGATCACTCGTTTTGAGATAAATGTTTTACACTTGTGACTAAGTTATACAAAGTACATGTATACTAGAGGTGCACAAGATTTTTTTTAATCAGTTTGGGTTTGGAACCGAACTGGTTTGGTCAAAGCTGATCAAAACCGGTTTGAGGTAAAACCGGTTCGGGTGTTAAACCGGTTTCAGAGGAGAAGAACCGGAACCTATCCCAATCAGTTGGGTCGGTCCCTAACCGGTTAAAAAATAGTTTTTCTTTTTTTAATTTTGGTTGTTTAAAAAAATTGAAGATAAAGAAAAAGATATAACTAAAAACTCACTTATATATTTAAAAATTACAATCTTGAAACACATAAAAATGACAACAATATAACTAAAAATTCACTTACTTTAAGATTTTAAAAAGTAGAAAGTGTTTTAAATTGTGGTTCAACCTAAACACACATTACATATTTATACTAACTTAAAGCTTTAAAGAGTGTAAACTAGTAAAAAACACAAAAATGGTCAAAACGGTAACATGACCATTGGGCAATGGCTAGTCGAAACAGCCGGTTTGGTTTCAAACTGTTTTCAACTATAGGGATGTCGAACAAGTACTGGTGGCCAAACCGTTTTTATTTTGGGAATCGGGTCGGTTACACCTCTAATGTATACAACTCAGAAATTCAGGGACTGCTGTTGTAAAACTTGACAAGTCAAAGGGCCTACATGTGCATCAGGCTTATACCAAGTGTTTTGTGGTTCTTTCTCAAAAGATTGTTAGTAACCTCATCCATAATATCATCCAACAACCAATAGCTTTCTAGCATAACTATCCACCTCACCTTCCTCTCTTTGCACCAGATATATGCATACACAATTACACATATGCACCACCAACACCCACCACCCACCACCACCACCACCACCACCATGGCAGCAGCAGCAGCAGTGACAGCATTCCACTCATACCCTCCTCAAGAACAACACCAACAGCAATCACCACAATCACAACAACCAACAGACCCCCCTCAACTTTCCAAGAAACCCAAAACCCTCCTCCACAAGAACCCTCTCTACACCCCACTCCACTCAAAACTATCCCTCCAATTCAAAGAAAAGATCTTGTGTCTTGAAGTTATGGGTGTTGATTCAGGCAAAGCCTTAGCTTTAAACCCATTGATCCACTCAACACCACTAGATTCAATCCACAAGATCATCACTTTCCTCCAATCTAAAGGCATTCTGCAGAAAGATCTTCCAAGAATCATTGGCATGTGCCCCAAGATCCTCACAGCCAGCATCAATGATGAACTCATACCAGTTTTCAACTTTTTATCACATGATCTCAATATCCCAGATCACAATTACAGGAAAGTGATCAACAAATGTCCAAGATTGCTTGTTTCGAGTGTCGAAAACCAGCTAAAGCCTGCTCTTTTTTACTTAAAAAGATTGGGGTTTAAGGATTTGGGGGCTTTAGCTTATCAAGATTGTGTGTTACTGGTGTCAAATGTAGAGAACACATTGATGCCTAAGTTGGATTACTTGATTAATCTTGGGTTTTCGAAATCGGAGGCGATTGATATGGTTTTGAGGTGTCCAGGGCTGTTTACTTTCAGTCTTGACAAGAACTTTAAGCCGAAATTCGAGTATTTTGAGAAGGAGATGAAGAGGGATGTGAGGGAATTGAAGGATTTCCCACAGTATTTTGCATTTAGTTTGGAAAAGAGGATAAAGCCTAGGCATTTGGAGTGTTTGGAATGTGGGGTTGAGTTATCTCTACCAGTTTTACTCAAAAGCACAGATGAAGAGTTTGCAGAGTTGTTGGGACAGTATGACAAATCAAGAAATATGTAAAGGGACACACTAATCGCTAAACGTACCCTTTATATGCGTAACGTACGCTCCCCTTTGTAAGAGAGATGTGACTAATTTAATAGAAGGAGGGCTCATCAAGATTGTGAGAGGACAATTGAAATTTGAAGGTTGAGCGACTGATTTGCCCAACAAAAGTTTGATAAATTCCAATTTGTTTTCAGTAATCACAAATTAAGTGGTTGATTGAATCTGATTTGCTAAATCTTTGGTCAATTTTAGTGAATCGATGTTTGATTTAAACAAATCATTGGTCAAACTGATAAAGGTAGCAAATGCACAGCTTCAGGCGAGGTGGCGCCTTGGGCATGAATCAATGCCTCAACACCTTCATGAAATCGCTGAACATCACCTACCCTGACGTGTTTTCCCACCACTCAGTCGCCTCATGCATCAGGCGCGCCTGAAGTGTTACATTTTACAACCAAGTGAAAAATATAAAAATGGCTGCACATAAAAAAATATACTTTTTACCAATTGCTTGTAATTTTATCTTGCCAACAGTCAAATCTGATATTACAATTTTACACAGAGGGATGAAGAGTATGTATCAAGGTAACAACAATCATATAAGTTAATATTACACTAGAGTTTATAATTGAAATTATTGCGGTATAATGTGGAATCAAACAAGACGATCCAACTGTATTCAATCTTTTGTACAAAGAAATTCTGAAGAGTACCAATATTACAGCAAGGCAAACGATCGATTTGCCCTTAACCTCCAAAATCTTACTATGTATGTGGTAATTCAACACCTGCTACAAATGGAAAAAGAAAATTGCAATCATAAAACAGAGGATAATATAAAATAAAAGGTTTTGGTTAGAAACATAAAAAAATTGGCAAAAAAATAAAATTTATTGATCTAATTTGAATCCAACTAACCAGGTAAATCACTATTCGCCTCATCTCCACTTCTCCACACAATATCCTTCAATCCAGTTGAAAGATTCTTGTAGAACTGCATGATCAAGAAAAAAATATAAGGTTACAGCCATAGTAGTCAAAGGCGCCAAAGGCACGTGCCTAGGTGCCCAGGCAAGGTGAGGCGCAGGTAAACTGGCTTGAGGGCAGCAAGGCACACTGAACCGGACAAAACTTGAACCGGTAAATAACTTGTTTGCCAGTCTGAAATAGCTAAAATGGTCAAAACCAGCCTGGAACCAAACTAAAATAGCCTAAACCAGTTTAAACCAGCCTAAAACATGTCTAAAACAGCTAAAAATGGGCTGTTTGTATTAATGCGCTTTGCTTATCTAGAACCTTTCTTTTTAAGGGTCTCATGCCTACATGACAATCTCACCCTTTGAGTGCACCTTGAGCCTTTAACTACATAGGCTACAACACTTCCTCATTTCACTTTTAGGCAAAAAGAATTATTTAATTTCCCATGGTAGAAGATGGGGAAATTACAAAATGAAAGATGATCGCCCCTTTGGTTTCATTAACCAAAAACAAAAGCAGATTAACTATGAATGTAAAAAAGATAAGAAAATTACAAACCAATACAAACTATTTTGCAAGTTAATTTCATATACCTTGTGAAATTCCAATGTATCCCCTCCAGCTTTGCGAACCTCAACCATATGCAGAGAAGGCGCCACTTCAAATATCTAAGAAAGGGTAATGTTTCAAATATGAATAAAAAACATTATTGTTACAATGGTAATCTATTTTTGTAGTAAAACTATTCAAAATATTATATACACCACGTACACTTTGTGAGACTTTGACCAGTTTGACCCATTAACCTGTTTTCATTTAACTAATTCTTCTAAGTCTACCCATATGATCCATTTATCCATAAATGGATCTACATTGCCACTTCTACTTTTGAACATATTTTTCTATAATGACATAGACAGATTTAGAAAAATATATACCTCTGTCGCAACAGACAAGTGACCCTTACGTCCAGACTTTTCGCCTTGAAGTTTCAACTGAAATGTAAAACGGGGTAGTTTAACATTAGAGCTTACAAAGTGGAACAACTTTAGCATAAAGGAGAAGTTTGTTTTATCACCTTGTAATTGTTTTTCTTCACATCAAATCCCAAAGGTGTAGCAGCCTCTTCAATTTTTGATATGATCTCATTGGCAGGACGTTTTGATGTAAATCTTGTTTCACGCTTGACAAGCCCCTGAGATTTCATTTAATTAAAGAGTCAATAAGATAATAGTTAATAGTAACAACTATAATTACCTTACTGAAGCCACGTTCCACATATCAGAATTAGCAGAATAGTGTACTGATCAGATTAACTTAGAAGATGAAAATATGGTAGACGAATTGCTACAAGCATGTATATGGGGGTGTTTGGACTTTGGATGTGCGTTTTGAAAGTGAATATGTATCACCCCAAAGCCCAAAGTCATGGTCTGGACCAATAGCTTCGGATATCAACTCATAAACCATGGTAGAAGATATTAATAGTACATAAGTTTGAACTTATAAGGTGCTTAAACTTTTATCTCTATCCAAGTGACATGGGTTACGTAATATGTGACAGTGACTAATCAGAATTAGATAATCATCCTTAGTGTTTGGATGTGCTTATACTTAGATGTTTTAGTGTTCGAAAAATTTTAAGTATTTAATAACTCAATAATTAAAACGACTAAAGATTGCACTTCTGTGACATAAAGGACAGACACATTCTGATATGGGATTAGACGTATCTCGATAACCAGTTCTGTTGCAGCAGATTTATAGCTAATTATTTGAATCCCAAAATAGTAAGATAATAACAAGCATAAATTATATATTCAAACATTGAACACATATTATAACCAGATAATCAGTTTGAAAATCACAAATACAAACACCCCCTATATAATGATCAGCAACCATGTGCCCATTAACATATTAGAATCTAAGCAATTTGTATAGAATAATCTAAAACAACAAAAATAATTGAGAAAGGTTAAACATACCATTTGCTTTTCGAAAAGAGAACCGAGGTTGAGGCCTTGAGATTTAGAAATAAGCTCAAAGGCATTCATAGTGACGGGTTGAGTAGGTCGTTCATCCCGCCTCTCCACAACAAGGACAGGAGAATCCTGTATGCCAAGAAAAAAACTTATTAGCCACCATCGAACCAGTATATTTGGTAATTTAATGTGTGAGTGAAATTACCCCAGCTTCATCGAAAATAGCATCCACATCATCTAGACTAACATCTTCTTGTTCAAATCTAGGGGGCACATATCCTTTCTTAAACCATTCATTTTCAATGAGTTCAGCCGTTGTGATTCGCTGTAAGTCATGATATTCGTATAATCAGTCAAAATTGTAACTTAAACAGTAAACCATAATACTAATATATAATCATTTTTAATGCATTTGTAAGCTTCAAAGCAAAGAAAAGAGAACATACGGTCTCAGGATTAGGGTCTAAAATCCTTTTAATGAGTTTCTTTGCACTTGCCGAGAACCAAGGAGGACAAGAGAACTCAGCCTTATATATCTGCAACCACATATATGTTGTTATAACTTACAAAAAACTCCAAAGGCACATTAAATTTTTTTGCAAAATATAAATGATATGAAGATTATATATACTATCACCGACTGATCTTTACTAAAAGCGATCTTGCAATGATTGCATACCTTTTTGTACAGAGCCATGAGGTTTGAATCTTCAAAAGGCAGATATCCAGCCATAAGAACAAAAAGAATCACACCACATGACCATAAATCTGCCTTGGCTCCATCGTAGCCCTTGTTGTTGATTACCTAGTGGAGTATATAACCAAACCATAAAAAAAGTTGCTGGATTTATATTACTAACTAGCATTAAGCCCCCTCGTTGCGGCAGGGGCGTAAACCGTGCTAAGTAGCACCAATGACACACTACCGTCAGTGACCACCAATACTGAAAAACTCGTATCGGAAAAGAAATAAAAGACAAAAAAATAAACTGAACGAAAAGTAGACGTAAAAATGATGAACCACACAGGCGAAATTTAAAACATATAAACAATAAGTATGTCGACCTAGGACCAGCGCGCTATGACAGGGCCGTTAAACGGGGGAAAAATAAGCGTACAAATGTCGAATTACACACATACGCTGCGGCGTGTTAACTCGCAACATTTAGACTGAAACGTAAAACACAAAATTTGTAAATATGAAAAGTATAGGTGACCAAATTTAAAAGTAAAAACTGTTGGGACTAAACTGTCAAATATGTAAAAGTAGTAGGTTATAACGAAAAAGTTAAATATTAAAAAAAAAGAAAAAAGATGGGTACAACCCCCTTAAGCATATTGTACCACCCATGATACACACAAAATTTGCAAATTAGTATTATATAAATTGTTTGTTACCAAAGAAACGTATAACTTACCTCAGGAGCTACATAATTTGGTGTTCCACACGTTGTGTGTAGTAAGCCATCTTCCTACAAGAAGAATGTCCGAAAAGGAAGAAACAGAGTTCAATCTCCGTATTTTATATTATGGTATCTAAAGTAGTAACAAAACATAAAAAAGAATTTGAATCGGTATAAAATATTTGTAAATGTCACTCCTCAAATAAAGAAGAAAAATAAAACCCTCACCCGAACTTGTTGTGGCAGTGCACTTAATCCAAAATCAGAAACTTTGAGACATCCATTTGCATCCAACAGTAAATTTTCAGGCTGCAAAAGAACATCATAACCCTAATCGTCAAGGCATTCATGAATCAAATTCATAGGCAGTAAGATGGACGCTTTGAGCAACAGGCTAGGGTTGAAACAGACCCTTTTTCAGTACGGGTTAGACCAGGCTGGGTCGATTTGTTTGACCCGAAACAGTTTAGTGCCTACTTTTTATTTTTTATAGATGATGATGTGTTAATTGTAACTATAAAAGCAATATTATTACAGCAATAACCTACTCCTTAAAAAACTTAGGAGGTTCTATTGGACGACTTTCAACACGTTTGACTAATTCCCCATTTACCTTGAGATCTCGATGGAAAACGCCCCGACTATGGCAGTAATCAACTGCATTTATGAGCTGCTGAAAATATTTCCGTGCTTCGTCTTCTTTAAGTCTGCCTTTAGCTGCCTTAAGAATAAGAAGGCATAATCTTTTATCAGTATGCAAATTGTGAAGCCCATGAAAAGGTTAAAAGCTAACATCAACTTACAATTTTGTCGAATAATTCACCACCAGTCACAAATTCCAAAACAATGTATATTTTTGTCTTGCTTGCCATAACCTACAATAAAGAAGGCTTTAATCACACATATACCATGATTCATTGTGCCTACATGTGTAACATTAAAAATCTGTTATAATGCTAAGGGTCTATTTTATCCAAAGCAACTTAAAAATAGAAAATTCCCAAAGAAAGAAAGAAAGGAAAGGAACATATCAATACATCGATAAAGATATAGCAATCTCACTGACCACTGACGCTTTATAGGGCTTAAGTGTGGTGTAATACACATTTACATGTTACAAGAAAAAGAACGAAACCTAATCTCAACATACCTTAGGTAAAAAGAAAATTTTTATTTTAAAGAAATTTTTTTATTCATTCAATTCCTTTGATGCTTAGTTATTTATTTGATTACAAATGGATTCTCAGGATTCCACAATAAAATTAGTTTGATATAAGCATGTATAACAGGGGAATTTAGAGTTGATTATATATCATACAAGTTAAAAAGCAAAAGCAGGTATAGCAACATAATTTTTAAAAAAATTAAAAGAGATCAAGTAAAGAATAACATGTTAGCAACTTCATGAGACTAACTGACCTCAAACATACGAATCACATTCGGGTGTCTGATTAGCTTCATAGTCGAGATCTCCCGTTTGATCTGCAATTTCCCAACATAAATGTCACATACAAAACTGCAAATACAACAATCTAATATCTTTCATAGTCAATGGTAATCTTCAGAGTCAACAAAGAAGCTACATAACCCAAAACATATTAAACAACAAAAGATAAACAATCTGATCATCTTTCTAATCAGATTTCAATCCTTAATGAAAGTCAAAACCAATTCAAAAACTTGCATCACAAATCGAAAACTTCAACGTCGCGGTATACCTGAGTGATCATCTTATGCTTTAGAACCTTCTCTTTATCAAGAATCTTGATAGCAACATTCTCACCAGTTTCAACATTTCTAGCAAATTTCACCTTCGCAAACGTCCCTTGACCAAGAGTTCTCCCAAGTTCATACCTCCCCACTCGTGTTCTCGGAGGTCGAGAAGACGACATTGTTATGCCCCAACTGTAAATTATCCCAAATCAACCCCCACCCCTGTTGTCCAATTATGCAGATTTATACACAGATGTATATTCCGATCAATCTCCAACGATCTTTACTCCAAAATCAAAATTCAATAACAAGTTAATAACTTAATATTGATCAAGATACATATACCATCCATCTTCCCGGGAAAAAATCGATTCTTTATGAATTCAAATCAAAGTCTCTTCTTCTTACAGGGTTGCCACACTTGAGATCTTGATACACGCATCTTCAACAAGCTAAAAACGAAAGAAAAAGTAAACCCTAGAACGAATTGAAGTCGTGTGAATCGATTTTGAGGTCTTTAAAGATTGATTTGCGATGGAATCAGCAAAAAACGAACTTTGAAGATGAAAGGGGTTCACTCTACGAGAAGCAAACATTCGAAGAGGATGATGGAGAAGAACAGGGGATTTAAGGCATGGGGAATTTGGGGAAATTGGGGGTATTTGATCTCTGTAGAACTGTAGATGTGGTGATGAATTTGATTACTTTGAGTTGAATTTGATATTTGAATGATTTCTACCCTAGAACAACCTACTTAATGAAAAGAACAAGAAAATATTATTTTTTAAAGAGCTACCGTTTGGATTTTCTAGAATAAAATTGTCATATCCTGCTACATATAAGATTAGAACTTATAATATTTTAGTTAGATAGTATGTCACTTATGATCCTCTTAGGTACGTGAAAATATTATTTCTTATGAGTGAATTTATGATATGGAATGAAAACATGCCAAATCCAACACTAAATTTGTGTGGTTTGATTTAATATAAACATATTTGAGTTAACTAGTTAAGTTTGAGTTGAGTAGGACACACGGTTTAGCTAAATGGATCATGCTCGAATGAAGCTGGTGAATTTGTGGGGTCGACCCTTTTTTTTAAGATGTACTTACTTTAAAATAACTTTAACATCATAATTAATTAGATTGGATGGTTAAAGAGAACTTAAAATTAATTATCTTACATGCATGTACATTTATGTATGATTTTTGGAACAACGACATGTTATAAACCCGTACCTAGCAAAAGACTAGTAAAAGAAAAAAATTACAAGCTCATTAGTGAGTTTTTAACCAATTCATCCATAAAATGTTTGTTTCCCTATATGTATTATGAGAAAAGTTATCAATTGAGTCAGAAATTCAGATCAATACGTTCCTTATTAGCTTTGGACACAAAATCTCTACGAAACCCACCATTCAAACAAGACAATGACCTCCATCATCTTCTTATGTATATTTATATTCGTGTTCAGAAATTTATAGTTTTAGATTATTAATACGTATGATTTCCACTCTCTTTTCTTTTCTTTCTTTCTTTTTTTTTATCTTTTACTTTTTATTTTCTTATCTTAAGGTTATGAGTAGTCTAATATAATGATTTTCTATTTAGGGTTTTTCATTCTTCAATAGAAAATAAATTGTAACATACTAACCGATCACTATTAACTATACAGCTTTTACTTTCTAGATAGTGTTGGGATATTTGAGTTTGTATATTTTTTTAAACCCAAGATCTCTTATCTATACATACAATGCGTGATTTTCTTAGAGTGTTAGAGACACCCCTTTATGGACTCGTCATCTTTGATAGGGTTTATCACACCAACTCAAACGACTTAAATATATGAGATTTGTCTAAAGTGTAGCAAACGTCCTTGGGGACTAATCATCCTTGAGAAGGTTTACCCTTGTCTTGAATAACACTTGTTTGTAACATACTGCCTCTCATACAAACTAATATTGTCTATTTTGCTCACAATAAGCATATGGTTTGTTTTTTATTGTCAGGATGTTCTTATTAGGCAACGACTATGACTCATTAAAATTCCACTCAAGCCAACGACTACGACTCAATATCACAATATGACATAGGGGGGTGAGTCATGATTGTTTGAACTCTCTTAAACTTTCTTTAATTCTTCTTGCAAAGACGTCTTTTGCTTCTTTATAAAGACTACACATCAATAAAGACAAGATTCACTAAAGAACATAATCAATGAAAGGTGGTAGAGAATTGAAAGAACAAAACAAAAGATGTATAAATCATGAGAAAAGACAACCAAAAAAATGTTTGTTTCCCTAATTGATTTTTGAACTTATTATTGAATACATTTAATTCAATCAAATTAACTCACCTAGTTAATAACTTTGGATTTAAATCCTCACAGGAAAACACTTAACCTAAAATTGATTATTACCTTATAATATATCAATTTGAACAAAACTATTGAACAATTATCAAATAAGAACATGACAAATAGAACAAAAAAACATATAATAATCGTCACATGGGTAGCCCTAAGAAACACTCCATGTGACTGAGTATCATGCACAAGATTGAAAAAAGTATGATAAGGATGGTGGGTAAAATCTTGAATCTCACATGGGTACTCATCTTCTAGAGATACATGTAGAAAAAGATGAAATGTGAGAGATTGTATTAACAATATATAGAAAAAACAAACATAACCAGTATAATTTTACTCATATATAGCTATATGTTAGGTCTGTGGAGGATGTGATGAGAGCATGACCTAACTCTTTTCAGAAGACATAAATGCTACTCTCACAAGGACTGAAATACTCGATGTGTGAAAGACACTAGGTATGCGGAGTATAAAGCAAGAGACACGTAAATGTAAAAATTTTGAGCTTGATATAGTTTTATCAAAATTCAAAACTAAAATATTTGTTTCACATATTTTTATTTAGAAAAAAATTACATCACAAAATCATAAATTTTATTATCTTGTGAATTTAGTTTAGCATTTTTTATACTTCTTTTTATATAACGACATTTATTTATATTATTGATGCATTGATGGTTATATACAATCTGCATAAACTAATTACATCGATGAGTCTTATGTTCAATTACAATGTTGTGTATAAATATAATACAACCTTGCGTCTAAACTGCTTACAATCCTTTATCTAAACAGTCCAATCGCAACAATGCGACAAAAACTAATGCAATGGTGCGTCTAAACGAGTTACAATATTGCATTTTAGTTGTCCAACTATAATAGTGTGTCTAATCCTACTATATGACGCCTTTAAATAATCCAAATATAATAAGATGTCTAGCTTAATATGTTGATGCCTTTAAGTTGTTCAACTATGATAGTGCGGCTATAATTATGCACCAAACCATTAGAAAATTACATGTAAAACCACTTATAATCTAATAGAGACATTACACTTACTCTAAAATACATTTTTTTATACATTTTCACCTTGTTCAATATTTCTAGCAAATTTCACTTTCGTAAATGTCCCTTCACCAAGAGTCCTTCCAAGTCCATGCTTCCCTACTCGTGTTGTTAAAGGTCGTGACGACAATTGGATTTGTGATAATGTGTGGGGTGGGTGGGTTTTTTTTTTCATACACGGATATAATTCCAGTTGTGTTAGTAACGGTGGAAGTTGTGTTGTTTCGTGTACTTTATACACGTGTCAAATCACATGTAAGGTCATAACTAAATCACCAAGAAGTGTATGTAATACACATTTAACAGTCTCAAATCGTTTTTTTTTTACTCATAAAAAGTTTAAAATAAATATCCGTGTAAAAATTAAGGGTATAAAGAAGATTTATAATATATTAGAAGCTAAATAGTTATTACTTCTTAAATGCTTTCAATTTCACTTGGAACATTTAATAATCGACTTATCAATTAACTTTTCACCACTACTATCTTTTAATTCCAATACGATATTTTCATAAAAAAATTAGATAACACTTGACGGTTGACAAAAAAAACGCTCAAGTTGATGATTATAATTCATGTAATTATTATTGTTTAAACTGTATATTATTTTTGTTTGTTTTCTTAAACAAATATTGTTCTACTATTAAGGAATATATTTATATGAATGAACGTGAGATTAAGGATTCCATGTGATTAGTATATTTGTATTTATTATAAAACTAATAAACAATACTTGATTAGTACTATGTTTTAATTGTTCTATTTTTATATTGACTGTTGATATTTTATACTAAGATTTGGAGTGAAACTTTTAACTATATTGTTTTAATTATAAGAGTTGAGTTATTTTAAAAGTTGGGGGGGGGGGGGGGGGGTTAACAATCAGTTCTTAGAATAATAGTAGATAATTAAAATTTTAAATTATAGATCAAGGGTATTTTACTCTTAGCCATATTTTCAAATTTTAATATTTCTTTTTAAACGTTCATAATTTTTTCATACAGTACTATTTTTTTGAAAAGTTACACTATAGAACTAAGCATTTTTTATCTCTAAAACACGTATAATGTTGATATATTAAAATAATAAACTTTTTTTCACGTTATTTTAGCGCGTGTAATATTCGTCAGACCATTGTGTAATATCAGGTTATAGTAGAATATTTGGTCAGATCATTATTTCTAATACCGATCATTGTGTTTCTATTGTGATTGATGAAGAATGGTGGTCGAACCATGTAGTCGACACTTGATTTTTATTAATGACTATCTTCATGATTTATATTCATGTTTTCACGTTATTTCAGCGCGTCTAATATTCGTCAGATCATTGTGCAATATCAGGTTATAGTATAATATTTGGTCAGATCATTATTTCTAATATTGATCATTGTGTTTTCTATTGTGATTGATGAAGAATGGTGGTCGAACCATGTAGTCGACACTTAGATTTTTATTTTTAATGACTATCATTATGACTTATATTTTTTATTTGTGTGTTCGGTTAGTTTTTTTATTTTAATGACTATCTTCATGACTTATATTTTTTTATTTGTGTGTTTGGTTTTTATTTTTAAATTGCTTTTCTTTTAGCATTGACATTTTCTTATTCGTGCATCTTTTATTATTTAATTAAGATTTGTAAAGCTCATCACATAGATAGAGCACATCAATGCAATGAATAAGGAAATTAATAGACGTATTGTATAATATTTCCCGAGAGGATTAATAAACTAATAGAAAACAAGAGTCGTGTTGTAAATTGTCGTCGCCGCCGCATCGCAAAGGTTCCCTACTAGTCTCTTTTAATGCTCATAACTTTTTCATACAATACTATCTTTTTTAAAAAGTTACACTATAAAAATAAAGCGTTTTTAATATCTAAAACACGTATAATGTCAATATATTAAAAAAAATAAACTTTTTTCACGTTATTTCAGCGCGTATAATGTTCGTCTGATCATTGTGTAATATCAAGTTATAGTAGAATATTTTGTCAGATCATTATGTCTAATGTTGATCATAGTGTTTTCTATTGTGTTTTTCTAAATAAAAATTCTTAAATAACACAATACTGAAAATATAATTTTTTTAGTTTTCCAATTTATTGTGTAATCCTAATCAGATTATCGTGTAATCCGTCAAGCAGCTCATTATGTCTAATGTTTATCATCGAATTTAGTGTTAGTCATTGTTTTATCCATTGTGTATAATACTGGTTATTGTATCTAATGTTAACTATTGTGTTATGCATTGTGTTTGTTTAAAATGATGATTTTTAAATAACACAATGCTAAAAAACTTTTGTTGTTTTTATAATAATATTGTACATGTCACATCAGTCAATCATGTATCTTCATGACTCGTAACACGAGACATGTATACGGCTCTTATAGTCGCGTACCCATAAACTTTTTTATGGGGGGTTTGGATAATTTTTTGATGGTCCATTGACTATAGTAAAAAAAAAGTTATTTCGTGCGATTCAGGTCAGGTCAGGTCCATTGACTATGGCAAATATGAAATAAAAATAATTGTTGATAATTTATTGCCGACTTGTCGGTTTATTTTTTCAGCACATAGACAATTGACAAGTTAAAATGGAAGGTGTGCCTTTCGATCTGCGAGTAAGCGATGTTTCTGTCCACCACTCTATCGTTGGTTTAAGATTAAAGTTTTTTAGTGTTTTAATGTAATAGGTTTAAGGTAGTGGTCAATTGGGTAATAAAAGTTGAGTTTTAGGGTTAAGAGTATTGGTTTATTGAATAATAACTTGATAGGTTAAAACTCATGAGTTTAATGAAATAACGGTCCAAAATTATGTTTTAATAAGTTTATATTTGTTTTTTTTTTGTTTTAAGGTATCGGTTTATATTTGTAAAACCTTTAAATTTTATATTTTTAGGGTCGGTTGTAATAAAAAATTATTATTTCGTTTTATTCTTTTAAAATCATGGGGATCAGTGCCAACATTTCTTGGGGCTCGGTCGGAACTATAACATATACACAACCATAATTTTTTTCATAGGGGGTCGGGTAAACCCTAACCATTATGGTTGGGTCCGCCCTGTATACGAGCCGTATAGAGTTTCAAATTGATTCAAATATTTTTCAAAATGCATGCAAACTATTTGACGTGACCTAAGATTACTCGATATATGCGCGAATTATTTTACCGACATGAAAGTTTTCGTTATACATGCTAATTATCTGGCACCGCATAATATTACGCTATATATGTACGGAACATGTAGTCTCACAACGTCAGATTACTTGATATGCTTATGAATATCTATAAACTCATCAAGGTAAAAGAAACACCAACCCCACACGACTCATATAGCATACACAAATCGCATAGGGCAGCTGCTAGAGTGATGTGACATGACGCGTAATTGTCTGGAACCTTAACTTTTTACGACTTGTATCGGTGTCAGGCGTGTACATATAACTATTCTGGGTGTCCAAATAACGTTAGCCGCCTAGCCTATATCAATCCTCCCCTCTCACTATTAAAATCAGAAACAATTGCCGTATAAAAAAGGGTGTTCAACTAAAGCAAAAAGCTGGTGTATGTTGACGTTCATCCGCTCCTTATAAACACAAATTTCTACCTATTTGTAGGGCTGCAAACAAACCGAACGAATACGAACAAGGCCGTGTTTGTGTTCGTTTGTTAATAAATAAACTTGTTCATTAACTGTTCACGAACACTTACCGAACGAGATTTCTTGTTCATGTTCGTTCATTAAAAAATGAACATGTTCATGAACTGTTCACGAACACTTACCGAACGCAAATGAACACAAACAAAAACAAACGAACACCAATAACTGTTCATGAACATGACGAACACAAAAAAGCTCATGAATACAAACGAATACAAATTATTATAAATTTATTTTAGAATAAAATTTATATTTTTTATTACAAATATTACACAAAATCAATCAAAAATAAATAATTAGCTAACATAAGCAAAAAAATACTTGATATAATATTAATAAAAATAACAGACACAAAAATTAAGAATAAACGAACACCTTCACGAACATAAACGAACACATTATCAAACGTTCACGAACGAACATAAACAAACACATTATCGAACGTTCACGAACATAAATGAACGAACGCGGCTTGTGTTCATGTTCGTTCGTTTAACTAAACGAACGAAATTTTCTTGTTCATGTTCGTTCTTTTACTAAACGAACGAACATAAACGAACTTCTCGCCAAACGGTTCACGAACTGTTCGCTGAACGTTCAGCTCCTTTGCAGCCCAATCTATTTGTACGTGACACCGGCCCATTTTTTGTCTTAGTGCAATGAGTCGGTAACATTTAATTTGAAAGGCTAGCAACTAATAAATAATCGATCAAGGTGACCCCATGAAAATATTTAGCGTTCTGTAATCCACGGACGTCAACATGAAGGCCGCATGGGCAGGGAGAGACCATAGTTAAATTTATATAACAAAGTAAATAAACATTTATAGAGTAAATTACGTTTTTAATCCATGTGGTTTAATGGTTATAACTCTTTTCATCCAATAGTTTAAAAAACATCATATTTAACCACTGCGGTTTGAAATCTGCCTCAATCAACTACGGTCCACTAACGTTGTCTATTTTTTCTGTTATTTTTTTGTTAAATGACAAAATACCCTTGGATTAACGTCGTTGTGGTTTACCAAATGTTGTCATTTTCATCCACTCCACTAACTCCGTTAAATCTTCGTTAAATATGAGGGTATTTTCCATTAAAACTAAAATAATATGAAGCGACTAGTGAGATCAGACGCTTCAATTTAAAAGCTTTGATTAACGCTAACTCATGTTGTTCGATTGAGGTCTGTTATGAGATTTTAATGGATCTTCGCGTTTTGTTCGAACGTGCACCGTTGTTCTATTGAGATATACTATTGTCACATATTGTTATATTGAGGTATGTTGTCGTCACTTTGGAACAAACGCGCCAATAGGAAACTTTAATCAAACAAAACGTGAGAACATCAGGCCTCAATCCTGTAGCAGACCTCAATCGAATAAAATTACATGTCAAAACAAAATGTTAAATTTAATTAAAATCTCACAACAGACCTCAATCGAACAATATGAGTTAGAGTTAGTCGAAACTTTTAAATTAAATGGTTCAGTCTCACTAGTCACTTCATATTTTTTTAGTTTTAATTGAATATTAATTGAGTAATTTGTTTTAATTGGATGATTGTGGCGTTGAAAAAGACTAAAATACCCTCATATTTAACGGAGATTTAACGAAGTTAGTGGAATGGATGAAAATGGCAACATTTGGTAAACTACAGTGACTGAAATGACAAAAAAAGTTTTGAATTGAAATGGCAAATTGAACAAAACGTCAGGGACGAAAATGACATTTTACTCTAAAATTTATGTTGAAAAGTAAGCAAAAATAAACGTTTCACATTGATGTATTCGAAACTTTATTAAACATCTTATTCTTTAAGAGAAAAACAAAATTTGGTTGAAATTAATTATAAACTTTAGAATAAAGTAAAACTAATATGTGAGAATAAAAAAACAACTAAACTAAAACAACAAAGATAAACGTGTTGACACCGTAGAGGCTACAAGCATTGAACCAAGTGGCTCCTTTGTTATTTTTCTTTTAAAAATTAGGCAAATTTTATTTTAGAGTTAATTACGCAAATGGTCCTTGTGTTTTATTGAAAAGAGTAAATTACTATTTTGGTCCTTGTGGTTTGGTGGTTATAACCATTTTCATCCAATAGTTTAAAAACGCCCAGTTCAACCATTGTGGTTTAAGATTTGTTACAATCAAGTCCAAACCGTTAGCTCCATCCAATTTCACCGTTAAATATTTAAAAAAAGACTATAATACCCTTGGATTGAAATCGTTACTTCTATACAATTATCCAATATATATTATAAAAATATTAAATTAATCACCATACCATCACACCCCACCCTAACCCCCAACATTATCAGACCACCACCACCACCATCACACACACACACACACAACACCACCACCACGACCACCGCCGCCGCCGCCGCCGCCGCCACCCTAACACCACTACCATAACACCACTGCCACACCCAAAACCATCCCCATTACCACCATAACACCACTGCCACCACAAAACCATCCCCATTACCACCATAACACCACTGCCACCACACCATCACCACCATCACGCCACCACCCCCACCATAACACCACCACCACCACCACTTCCACCACAACACCATCGCCCCCAAAATCAAGCCTAAATCAAACCAACGACCGCCACCACCATCGGAGTTCCTTCATGATTTGACCGGCACAACCATAGCACCAGCGCACCAACATCACACCACCACCACATACATCGAAACCACCAAAAAGTTAGAAACCCTAACCGCAACCCAACCAATTTTGAATCCCAATTTCAAGTCTTCATCTTCCAAATTCAAACCCTAAACCTCTTTACATTCGCACACCTTCAATCGACGCCATGATTAAAGTTTCGGTTCGTGATTTTCAGGTGGTGATCTGTGCGATGCTTCTCAAATCCATCTACAACCCAAGATGCATCTTCGTTTGGTAGTCTATGATGTTACGGGTAGAGAGAGAGGGGGGGAAAGAGAGAGAGAGAGTGGTGGCCAACGGTGGAGGTGAAGACCCATGGTGGGAGGCGGAGACCGGCGGTGGGAGGCGTAGACCGGCGGTGGGAGGCGTAGACCGGCGGTGTGAGGCGTAGACCGACGGTGGGAGGCATAGACCAGTGGTGTGGCTATGGGGATGGTGGTTATGCTGTTCAAATTCTAGATTGGTTTTGTGGGTTTTAGGGGTGGATGAGGGGGAGGGTAGGGTGGTGGTGGGGATGGGGTGGGAGGGTGGCGGTGGTTACAGTGATGGTGGTGTGGGTTTGCTGGTCGAAGTTGTGATGGAACATACGGTGGTGGTGGTGCGGTGGCAGTGGTGGTGTGATGAAGATGATGGTGGTCTCATGGAGATGGTATGGTGGTCATGGGTTAAAGGGAAGATATGGGTGAGGGTGAGGGTGGAGTTGGAATCATTAAATTATTTATTATATTACTGGGGGTATTTTGGTCTTTTCACAAAAATTTAACAGATAATTTAGACGCCGTTAATCGAACGGAGTTAATTGTGACAAAATTCAAACCACAGTGGTTAAACTGGGCGTTTTTAAACTATTGGATGAAAAGCGTTATAACCACCAAACCACAGGGACTAAAAGAGTAATTTACTCTATTGAAAATAACAGCTTTGGGTACTAAAAGTTTTTGTAACGGGTAGGAGTATTGTGTTTTCAATTAGTAACAAGTTAAGGTATTGACGTCAATTTTCAGTTACATCTAAGGGTATTTTCGTCTTTTTACCTTACAGGGACTGTTTATGTCATTTAATACATAAAAAGGATGGTTTGTGTAATTGTTTATGTTAATATATATATATATATATATATATATATATATATATATATATATATATATATCTGTATGTATATATTGATATAAAAAGATATGTATATATAAAAAGGATGGTTTGTGTAATTGTTTATGTTTATATATATATATATATATATATATATATATATATATATATATATATGTTATATATATATCTATGTATATATATGTATATATATATATATATGTATATATCTGTATGTATGTATATATGTGTATGTATATATATGCACAAAACAACCAACGGCCACCAACTAACCCAGCTCCCACCGCCGGCCATCACCTCCCAAGCCCCCACCGCCAGCCACCACCCACATCCCCCACCCAGCCACCACCGCTAGCCCCCACCGCCGACTCCCACACCGAACCCCACACCCACCCACCTTCATCTACCTCAATTCCAGCCACCACCACTACCATTTCGTCCACCACCCCTTCCTCCCTCCCCACCTTCACCATCGCCAACCACCACCTTGTTCAGACGAATCCACAACCAAGCTCGATTCCCCCACCTCCAATCGCAATCGTGGTGCCACAGTACCAAGCTCGGTTCCCCCACCTTCGGTGACACCACCTCTAATCACTATGGTGAGTACTAAACAAATGTGTGTCCAACCAACATAATTTATGTCATAATTTTATTCTCAAAATCCTTAAAACCTAAATTTCTTTTCCAAAACCCTAAACCCCATATCAAACATTACCTAAATGGGGATTCTTGATGTTAGGGCTTGTAGGCCGAGCTTTGAACGTGGTAACTAAACCGGCGGTTTTGGTAATTTGGTGTACGATGTTGTTAATGGTGGTGGCGCGATGGTGGTTAACGGGTCATGATGCGATGATGATTGGTGAAATGGTGATGGTGGCGGTAGTTGGTGCCGGTGACTGGTGGTCGTCAATCGGTGGTAGCAGTGCGGTGGCGGTGGCCAGTGGTCATCTACCGGTGGTAGAGGTGGCCCGTGGTCGTCAATCGGTGGTGGCGGTGGTCTGTGGCAGGTGATCAAACGATGAAGATGGAGTTGGGTTGTTTCTTTTTAGTATGTAAAAGATTAAGTGTACTTTAGTTTATATATATACACAAACAGTCCCTTTATATATATATTGAATTACACAAACGGCATCATTAAATTGCAATAGTAGTTCTTGTAAATTGAAAAGACCAAAATGCCCTTAAACTTAACATAAAATCTAACGTCTGTTAGTGTTAATACTCAAACTTGTTACAAAATTAAAAGTACGTACCCAAACATGTTACTTTTTTTTCTTAGTACCCAAACCTGTTATTTTAGATAAATCACATGGACCATTTATGTAATTAACTCTATATTTTTAATAATCCAATCTATTGCCTATTGGCCGATAATAATCCATACTATCAATTTGGCCGTGAACATTCACAACTTTTACTTTTATTACCAACAACAATTCCCGTGACATAATTTTCAAAATTGTACGCTCGATTTGAGGCTAAAATAGATACAAATCGAGCGTAAAAATTTGAAAATTATGTCACTGGTATTATTGTTGGTAATAAAAGTGAAAATTGAGAGTGTTAGCAGCCAAAATAATAGTATGGATTATTACCTGCCAATAGGTAATTGTTTGGATTATTAAAATACAAATTGCCTAAAAATTATATATATTGTTAAAAAATTTTAAATAGAAAAATAGTAGAACATAGCATTTAAAATTATCTATTCCTATTAATACGTTTGGTCGATGGGTTTTAGTTGTTGTTGTTGTTGTTGTGTTTCATAGGGTTTGTTTTGGGTGAAGGTTCGAGGTTTGGGGGTGGGTTTTTTTGTGGGGTTTTTGGTGTCTGGACACGTGCCTTTGATGTGTGATTCGATTAGTTCATTTATAGGGTTCGTTGGCGTTATCTTTCTCTGGGTTCTTGCTTTCTTTCTTCCGTTATCGATATTCTGACGATTCTCGCTATTAAGGTTTGGGTTTTCTTTTGTTTGCTCTTTTTGGGGCTTTGACTTTCGTTGGTTTTCTATTTTGAAATGTGTTGCCTCTTCCGGCTTTGATTTTCGTCTGTTTTGTATATGGTGTTGGGTTTTGATTTAGTTTTTGGGTTCTGGATGTTATAATGTGTTATGGATTTGAGGTTTTAGTATGTTTTACTTTATGTCTTTTGCTGATTTTGTGGTTTTGAACATTCATTTTGATTTTGATTTTGATTTTGATTTTGGTTTAGGATTATGTTAAAACTCGCATAGCCACGATAATGCGCGGTGTCAAAACCTAGTTATATATTATAACTAGTCTTTAATACTTGTTATTATACGGTTGAATAATTAAAATTATGAATTATAAATTTGTATATATTTCTGTTTACTAATATCTATATTAACTATTTATAGTATATAATAAAAAATAAATTTAATGAAATGTGACAGTTCTTTAACACCTTAAAATAAGCATACCTTAAACATAAAAAAGTTTAGTTTTATTTATTTAATATTTTAGTTTTTTTATGATCGAGTAATTTATATTATGTTTTAAAATAACTTTTAAAAATTTTTAAGTGTTTAAATATTATTAAAATACTATAATTACTAACCATTTTAATAGAAATGAATTTGAAAAAGAATATTTTTATATTTTAACAATAAATTTTTTTAAATTTTTAATAAAAGAGTAACAAGTATGGTTGACTTGTTTACTAGACACAATCTTTTTACTAGAGGTCTGAAATAGAAACAAGTAAATAAACTTAATTATATGACTATAGATAATCGCTTAAACATATACATAAATGTCCTACAACAACGTACAGATATGCATCCTTGATTTAATAAAGTTTGACAAGTGGTTCTTTACAAGTAATAAACTTAATTAATTAAAAAAATTACATACACTCATCCGTTATTGTTCATATTTATATTTTTTTGGAACATTCATAATTATATAATAGTGTTTGCAACTAAATATATATACTTATATGTTAAAATAAAGTTGTGAATGAAATTATTCATGAAAAGTGAGCTATTTGAATAGAACTAGATGGTTTAAAGGAATTAAGCCTTATTGATACAATTAATAAAAAATGTGACAATGAATATTGATTTTTTTTAGTAATAGTATTAGAAAAAAATATAATATACACGAGTATCTAATTTTATAAGACTTTTATTTTTAAAGAGTAATAATTAAACTATACTTAAACTTAGATGTTACTAAATTTTAAGTTTGAGCAAGTCATATTGATTTGTTTTATTTGTTTGTTTTTTATTTGTTTCCATTAATTAGATTTGTACTTTAAGTTCCATTGAGTTGTGAAAAACTCTTTTCAATTTCAACATTATTACTTTATTATTTAAACTATTTATATGAAATTACAATCATCTCATATTTCAAAAGTCATCATAATCTTAAATTTTAATTACTAACTATTTAATTTATTATTATTTATTTAATCCGTATAATATACAAATCTCTAACTTAATATAATAAAATAGTAACTACAGACGAGACATGACACCCTTTTATATCTCCTCAAAAATTTTCCCCACCTAAATTAATTCATTATCTTAGTCAAAAAAACTAAATTAATAATTCATTTTAGTTTTTATCTATAGATTTTTTACATTAAAATTTTGTTTATCATCACTAAATTATTTAATCATATTGTTTGAATTGTACATACTTTTATAACCAAATAAGATTCAATTAAAAAAGTTAAAAAGAAAATTAAAACATTTGTTAATATGTTTATATATTCTGGGTTATTGTGATTTTGAGATAACCGATTTTTAATTGTTCCATTGGAAAACTTTTATATTTTCCTTTAAAAATAAAGATAATTTTTTTAAATAATAGAAAACAATACAAAAACATCATTTATACTAAACGGTAATGTAAAATATCAAGGTATTAAAAAATCTTAGCTACAAGAATAAAAGAATAATGAGAACTAGTTTTTTCTGTCGCGCGTTGCCGCGGCTATGCGAGTTTTAACGTAACCCTAAACCAGCAAAACACACAAAGTAAATCACACCAAAACCCTAAATCTATAACACACAAGAATATTTAAAACCCAAAACTAAATCAAAACCCAACACCATACACAAAACAGATGAAAATCAAAGCCGCAAGAAGGCGACAGTCAAAAATAAAAAACCGACGAAAACCAAAGCCCCAAAAAAAGCAAACAAAAGGAAAACCCAAACCTTAATAGCGAGGATCGTCAGGGTATCGATAACAAAAGAAAGAAAGTAAGAACCCGAAGAAAGACAACGACAACGAACATAATCGAAACACACATTAAAGAGATGTGTCCGGGCACAAAAAACCAACAAGAAAAACCTCACCCCCAAACCCCACAAAAAACCCCACCCCAAAATCTCGAACCCACACCCAAAACAAACCATATTAAAACACAAACAAACAAATAAAAGAAAAAAAATTAAAACACAAACAAACAAAAAAAAGAAAAAAAAATTAAAACACAAACAAAAAAACAAAAGAAAATTAAAACACAAACAAAAAAAAAAAGAAAAAAACCACCCACCGACCAAATGTAATAATAAGAATAGTAATAAGAGTTGTCTGGAACAGGTGATGAACACGGGTTTCTTTAAAACAAAATTCAAGATAATTCACATATGTCTTTCATGATAAAACAATCGAAGTAGTACGTGATTGTACTATTGGATATACACTTTCTAGTTTGAGATAACACTAGGGGTCTTTGTGGTACGTGGTAATAGAATGGATGAAGGAATGAAATGGATGAGGGAATGAAATATATAAAAGAATGAAATGAATCATTACATTTCATTGTCCTGTTTGGTTACAATTTAGTAATAAACTAACCATCACGTTGTGTTGTTTGTTAAGTATGAAAAAACAAATCAATGAAATGTAAAAGTGGTTATGATGGTGATGGCGAGCGGTGGTGATGGCTGGGCGGTGGTTTCCGGCGGCAGCGGTGGCCGGCGGTGGTTTCCGGCGGAGGTGGTGGAATCTGGTGGACGTGGCCGACGGTGGTTTCCGTTGGCGGTGGCTATGGCGGTGGCCCGTGGGTGGTTTCCGGTGGTGGTCGGTGGTAGTTTCCAAGACAGAAGTGGTCGGCGGTGGTTCCCGGTGGCGGCGGTGGCCTTCAGTGGTTTCAGGCGACGACGGCGGGCTCCGGCGGTGGTGTACCCGGGGCGGTGGTGTACCCGGGGCGGTGGTGGTTGTTGTGGTGGGTAAGTGAGTGGTGTGATGACTGATAATGAAAGAATGGATGAAATGAAAAAAAAAAGGGGGGAGGTGAATGAAATGAATTTGAGGGAATGGAATCAACTATGTAATATTTAATTCCATGACTTTTATCAATCAAACATGTCTTTGTTCATTCACCCTCAATAGTTTATTTCATTTCACCTATCATTCCTACATACTAAACACTACCTAAATTTTTTGAATTTAACTTTTTGTTCATTATAATAAGATGTTAGATGTTTGCTCGTATTTAACAGAACACGATCTATTGGTATGGAATAAAAAATAGAGAGTTTTCTATCTATTTTTTTAGAACTTTCACATATTTTGGACTCTACGCTTTGCTAAAAATGAACCAGTAAATACATTTTTATCTAGAAAGTCTAGAATCAAAACTACTCAAGAGTTGACCGAATCCAGATTAAGACTCATGTGTCACCTCTACATAGAGGTGCACAAACCATAGTTGAAACTGGGTCAGGTTCAACCGGGTCGGGTTGTGGTCAAAAAATCCAAACTGTGTTTGACCGGGTTTCGGGTTAGGTCCAACCAGGTTTTAAGAGAGCAAAATGGTAAAAAAAGGGTTCGGAAAGGATAGGGTTAGGGAGAACCCAGGTTGGCGCCTGGAAGGGGGACCCGGTTTGAACCCTGTGGGTTGTATCGGGTCCGAACCGAGTTCAGGAACTACTGGATTGAAACCGAGTCGGTTTCGAATCGGGTTGCTTTTAAACCCGGGTTCAGTGGACACCTCTAAAGAGAAGAAAGAAAAATCAAAAGCTGTTTCTTAGCCATACATAATCTTGTTATTCTAATAAAAAAATATTTTGAGATGACACGTGTCAACACCACAATTATCCTCATCAAATTTTTTTCGCATCTCTCTCCTATTAAATAATTACTTTAATTGCTAATAATATTATTTAACATTTTTTTAAATTTAATAAATTAAGAAAGAGATCTATTTATTAATGTTATTTCTAATTAAAAAAAATTAAAATATATTTTAAAAAAAATTATATAACTTTTTATTACTTATAGTCATTTCTCATATATAATTCAATCATATCATATTTTAGAATATCATTTTATAATTAATAAATTTTATTATATTAATATTTTATTTATTCAACTCGTGTAACACACGAGTTTACTAAATCTAATAGGAACCAATAAATGCTGACGAAACATACATGGGCTAATGGCCCAATATTAACAAATATGTATTACAGTAATAGATGAAGGCACACGGGCTAAATCAGTATGGGCCTCTTTTGTGGACCATCAATTATTAGTTGTTATCAACTTATCATGGGTAAACAATTATTCACATCTTAATCAGGGTTAAAGTTTCAAGCAGACAGGGCGGACCGAGTATGTAAAACTGTATATAGTTGAATTTTTTTGTGCATACGTATATAGTTGTATAAGTTTTTCGAGTGACAATAATGATTTTTTAGACGAACACTCCATTAGTTATAAAAAAAACTCAAATTTTGAAAAAGTCCAGGAGTTACTTAATTAAATAACTAAATAAGTGCCTTTCAACTAAATACCCAATAACCGTAAAGTCCAGGTTATAATTTACTTAAATTAAACCCACTCCTAATACCCACTAAATACCCAATAGTTAGGGGTATTCAAATTCGGATATTCGAAAATTTTGAATAGTGGATTCCACCATCCAAATCCAAATCCAAATCCAAAATTTCGGATTTGGATTCTAATATCCGTTTGGATATCCGAATTCAAAAAGAATGTATTATTTGATAAATTTTATAAAAATATAATATTTTTTATTGAATTTTTTCAGATATTCGAAGTTTTTATTAAAATATACGAAATATCTAAAAGTATCCGAAATATTTAATTTAGATTTAATATTTCTAAATTTTTATAAAAATATTTTGGATATTTCCGAAAATTCTCAAAATCACTATCCGAATCTGAATCCGAAATTTCATATATCCGAAATTCGGATTTTTGGATATTTTGGATTCGGGTATTTTGAACACCCCTACCAATAATGATAAAACCTAAAATACACTTGTACCTAATACTTTGGATTCTTGGACTTAAGATTAAAGGCAAGGGCGATTCATGGTTGGATATTTGGACAAAAGAGATAATTGGTGGAGCCAAAGAGTTCTTCAACTGAAAATCTTAAAGAAACAATATGTATTTTTTACATTCTGATGATGATGTTTTTTAATTATTGAATCGTACTTTTATTATATGATCTACTTGATCCAACCCGTATCGACTAGAAAATTTTTATGTCCACATCGACAAATTTGGAGCATCTAAAAAAATAGTGACTGTATAGGAATAAATTTCTGAATCCGCCATTGCAAACAGAGGTGTCCAAATTCTGTTTTGTTCCGAATCTGTTTAGGTTTTTAACCGATTTGGTTCGGGTCAACAAAAGTCAAATCAATTTCTGGTGAAATTGGCTTAGGAACCATTTTTTAAAAGGAGAAGTGACCAGTCCCCGTTCTAACCGATTCAGTTCGAGTTTAACAGGTTTGAACGAAACACTTATTTTAATCGCACCCACAACATAATACTGCTCAACTTAAAGGTGATTATCGTCTAGCAACAAATTTGAACGAATAAACTGAATTTTATAAGCCTTCAATGGAAAACATGATCTTGAACTAGTAAAAAACAAACAAACATACATACTTAGTAAAACATTACACATTGCATAGCTATTGGTAGGGTCTAGGTAGGGTGGGATGATCGACATATAATTATACATTAACGGAATCATTTTGAAAGTACTTCCTATCAGCCAAAGATCTACCGCTCTTTAATAATAGCTTAACGTGTTGCCATTGTCATGTTCTTTATTGTTGAGTTCTTCCTTAAGCATTGTCCAAGACAAGTCTTCCTCTTCAGTTGCTTCCAACATCATAGATAGATAACTTTGGTGTACATTCTCTAGCAGATCAGAAGGTTGTATTTCGCGTCTTTCTTTCTTCTGAACAGAAAAATACTAAAAACGAAAGATAAAACTTATTAACGAATATAAACATAAGTTACCCTTACAAAATGATTTGTATTAAAACCATAATCTTACAAGATTCCTTTGTTCATCACAGTAAAGTTCCAGATGATCTCCAGCTTCTAGCGAATTTTTCTTAACAAATTCGCCTGTAAAATAAAAAAGTAGAGTTGCTTAGATTCGAACTATGTTGGGCGCACAAGTCGTTATGAATGAGTTAACCGCAAATGAATTTATGTAGTACTTTACTTACCACATTGATCAAAAAGATATATATTACCCTTCTGATTTGCCCAAAACCTTTATTAACAGAAAAAATATCATATCATATTCTCTACAAAGTAAAAACTAATATTCTTACCATATTGTTGACAAATGGAACCACTTGAGAATTATATACAAAGGTGAAATCATACAACACCTGTATTTCACTCGCCATTCGGTATTCGAATAAACCTCTCGCAGTACTATGTCAACCCCTTCTTTAGTAGCAAGGCCTGGTAGATTTTCCTCTGCGTCTCTCTATGATCGTATAACGTACATATGGACACAAGAAGAACATCTAATAAGAATTTTTACGCGTTGATGCCATATTTTGTTTATAAACTTACAACACAAAATATGATCAGGAATGGAGTTAAGGTAGAAAAGCCAAAATTATCTTTCATGAGTTCAGTTTTCAGAGTGTAATTCAACTACTTTGGAAGAAAATCGCGATGTTTTCACACTTTATGATATCAAAAATAGGATCAAACAATGTATTAAAGCTCACCTTTGGAAGCAAAATTCTTCCAAGATCCCCAACATCACTACATGTTAACATTTTCCTCAGCAGGAGACCAAGCTTCTTGTACCATATAAGAAAAACAGTTAGAAAAAGTAGCATAATCGTAAACTTCCATATATATCTCGTAAAAGCGAATTAACTTACCACATTATCTCGGGTATAAAAGATACGGTTGTCTTGATCACTGCCTTTGTTGTATGCAGAATATGTTTTCTTGCTTGGTTTTTTCGAATAACTAGATGATGGATTTGTTTTCTTGTTAGCAAGCGTTTGCTTTCTGTTTGCTCGCGCTATCTTCGCTTGTACTTTTTTACTTTCGTCATACTCGACTGTTTGTAATGCTTGAACAGAATGTGCGCTTACTTCAGCAGGATCAAGAGTAAGTGTATATGCACATGGCTCAGACAGAAAGGGGTTTTGGCATACACATGGCTCACGGTAGTATGCACTTGTTTGCAGGGGCTGCGACAGCAAAGGCGCATGTGTATATGCATATGGTGTTACGCCATCGTCTCTTTGGACTTGTAAAGAAGGTTGGGTAGTGTTTAAATAAAAGCCATTGAAGTTTTTCATTTGATAGACTTTAGAGTTTACCAAGAGTTGCAATGGGCTTTGGGTATAGAGTTTAGTTGTTAATGACGCGCATATAAATATCCTCAAATGTAATCAGATGTATACATATCGCGACCACAGGATGATAAAAAATGTGAGTACATCACATGTGTGGCGAACTATCTGTAATACCATAACGTTGTGAGCGCATGTGTATCTAGAGTGTTTTTCCATGTTCTGCATCACATGAAATGTGCCTTAGGATGGTTTCAAGTGAATATGTGCTAGTAGCGCGAGAAGTGTGATGCCAACACCTTGGATGCATGAATGCTAAGTGAAAGTAACACATTATTAGCGGACAACGCGATATCAGCAAACATATATAGCAAAATATTTAGTGTTTTTCATGTCTGCTGGCGTGAAAGAATCAATAAGTACTCGACTTGAATAATGTACAATCTTTTATATTTTGTTGTCATCTAATTAATGTCGATCTATTTGAGTATGTAACTGATATATATTAAATACAAGAACGCGTATTCCACTAAGTGTGATGCATTGTTTCTCATTTGAGGTTTCGTTTATATTTTTAGTTTTATGAACATGGTTGATTCGTTATATTTTTGAGTTTTATTGACTAACATTTACGATGTTTTGAAGAGTATGGTTGATGGGCTGGGTTTTTTAAAACATATATGGTTGGATTTTTAGGCCGTACAACATCATTTAGTATGTTGATCAAGTGGTCACTGAATTAATTTTGTGTCGTAGCTACAAAGCTAGTAACTAATACCTTAGGTAGACGCAAGCTGCAGAGAACCTACAAACCATTTTTCAGAAGTATGCTAGATCTTTTTGAATTTTTCTGTTTTTAAAAATAGATGAGATAAATGTCAGTGAACCAAGTGTCATTTGTGTTTTGTGTTTAAATATGGTGTGTTTAATTATTTAAGTAGCAAAAATAAAATTAGAAAGATATTAAACCGTTCATACCAGCAATACATTTTATTATATTTATTATGTTTTATATAGTTTTATAAAGTTTTGCAAAAGTTTTATATAAAATCTTAAAGTGGTGCAACTCTTGGATTGCTTTAGGCTTTTACCCACCATGTTCACTCACCTCACTGGGGATGAGTTCGGTACCAAGCCGGTACCTTTTCAAAATATACCAATATCGAAAATGATTAAAAGTATAAACCGAATACCTTACTGATATTATTGCTTTAGTACCGGTACCATGCAAAATACCGAAAAAAATACTAAAAACCTATAGTGAATTTCGATCGGTACCGTAAAGAATGCTCATCCCTACATCTTACCACCTTTTCCCTTCTTATCGCTACTCAAGGCCGTCTTTAAGGGTGTGTAGGATGGACGATCATGCATACCCAATGTTAAAGAGGGGGCCCACATATTTTTTCTCTTTTGGGTAGTGTTGGTTGATTAATATATAAAAGATATAAAATTATTTGTAATTACGTGTTCTAAAGCCAACCAAATAAGTAAAAAAGAAAACAATTTTAGATCGCTACTCAATCTCTTTGTAATCAAATGTTCTAGAGGGGTCATGGCCATTTTTTAGTACTCGCACAGGTACCCAAAACCTCGAAAAAGGCCCTATCCGGCCCTACTTTGGCCTAAAACAAGAGGATAACCTCTCATCTTGCTTGTTTAACGTGCTCGTGGATCAAGGATCGGACCAAACTGGCCTAGGACTGAAACTGAATAAGGTATAAAATAGGATCGAAGAGCGGACCATTTTGTGTGTTTTAGGTCGGTCTCGGCCCGCTCAAGGTCGGTTCATCAACTTTCTCAGTTCAACACGTGAGATGCTTACTTCTAGCTAAGGTGATCATAGATCAAAGACTAGACCAACCCGACGAACCGACCTGGGACCAAACTGAATAACGAGAAAATGAGGACCAGGGCCAGACTGATTTTTGTTTTGCGGGTCGGTATCAGTCCAGGTCAGTTCATCGGTTTTTTGTCAGGTGGGCCCACGAGACACGTACCTACATAAGGGTTCTTTATGAGAATTATTATTTTTTGAAAACGATCAATTACATGTTCAATCGAAACCTTCTTAATGAAACTTTCTCAATGTAACAAATTACTCTCTTTCCGTATAAAAAAAACTAGTCGAAAAATCTTGTATCCAGTTGCAATTTCAAACCCACCCATTCGTTCTACTAGTTTCTTTATCTAGGTTTCACAAATTTAGGGAACTTTTTAGTTGAATATAATGGCTTAGTAGATTTATTCCTTATGTAACATAAAGAGGAGACTGTACTTTTTTGGTTGATTTGAGTTAGTTAAAAAGTCCATCTCTTTCTCCTCAACGAAACTTCAAAACACAGTTCAGAAATTCTCACTGAATTCGAATTCACTACAAGATTTCAAAAATTAATGGAAAAAAATAATCACATTTACAAGCAATAATTCAAAAACATACAATCAACGTCTTGATCAAATTAAGAGTGTTAAAAGAAACTCAACAATTTGAATATCAAAACACATAAACAACAAACAATTCGCGATATGAAGCGCCATAAATTCGACGTCCTCGTTGTAGTAAAACTCGACAATCTCCTCCATCTTCTGCATCACATCAAAATTCATTTGTCAATCATCGAATACAATCAAACACGACCGTTCTACAACTTCAACCAAAAAATTATCAATTCCATAGCGTTTTGCACATGAAATGTAAAACATCAATAGAAAGAATCATTTAACTTGCGTACTCTAATTAATATGAATCACCAGAAGTTTGTGTTGTCCTAAACAATTTTTGCATAATTTTTAACAACTACCAACAAAGAAAGCTTTCCATTCATGTGACTGCAAATAAGGGTGGCAATTCCTGACATGAAAGCAGGTTTTGAATAGGTATACCTAATTCGTTTAAAAAACGAGTCATGTTCACGTTGACCTGCTTTTTTAAACGGGTTGTATACAGGTTGACCTGATTTATTAGATGTGGCGTGTTCAGATTGACCTGTTTAACTCGTGTGGTTAAATAGGTCGACCCGTCAACCTGTGTAACGAAACATGTCGACCCACTAACCCGTTTAACCCACTTTTTTGTACCCACCAAACCCGATTAACATGTTTACGACTTGATTTTACTTGCACGCCAATTTGACACAAAATGATAACAAGTTAAATGGGTCATGTTCGGACTACATGAATTTAAATGTGTATGGATCAGAGTTGATGTTTTGACAAAAATAAAAATAAGTCATGATCGGTTTGAACAAATCAATGTGTCAACCCGTCATCATGCACAATCTAACACAATTCACACCCTCAGTACTGCAAACAAGTTTTTGAATGATCTTTGCAAGTTCTAAAACGGTCTGTATGATAAAATAGTTTTCATATTCAAACTGACTTGTTCAGGAAATACTATTTACTTTCATTTTATATCTCAATATTATACTATATTATCTATACTAATAGTTGATTAATGGTTGCTGATTTTCTTTCACTTGACCACATAAACATATGTATAATTTCAGATTTTGTAAATCAATACTAGTTTACATGCATATTCAATGTTATTGATCGAATTTAAATAAGTAGTTCTTTTAAGATATGTTTATCCAGCTAAAACTCCCTTTGAATCTACCATTTGTCTTAAAAGAAAAAAGACTTTGGTGCTTCTCAAACTAAATATGCTAAAATCATGGGATGTATCATGTTGTTCATGAATTATATATACAAGACCCGACGTAACTTTTGTTTGTCCATGGTTTAGAAAACATCCTCATAGCTCGAGCAATGATCAATGGAATGATCATCTTTTATTTAGGTATCATGAAGAAGTATGATGTTTGAGTTTAAATAAATATCTTGTTCAGGTAGAATTTTATATTGCAAACTAGATAAAGACGATGATCAATGAAGTAAGCTTTACTAAGCGGTTATTGATACATTGCTTTGTGATTCACAAGTAGATATTTGGATCGCCTTAAAGCTAATGTATACAATGGTAAGAAGAGACAAGGAGAACATGAGAAGAAAACATGGTGTTTTCAAGTGAGGAGTGAATAACAGATTAATCTTGTCAAAAACTTTGAAATCTCAGAGAACTCTAAAATATCATGTTACTACACTCTTGACCAGAAAGTGGTTCTTCATTCCTAAAGGGGCGAGACTTACGCTCATGGAATATGTGGTATCTTAGACGAATCCTACACCGTATTATTCAGTTTACATAAGAGATATTGGGCTCTAAAACTGCACTGCTTAAGATACTATCATCGCATTTTAACGAATTACCTGTGCATATAAAAAGAACTAGAGTAGAAGCAATCAAGGATGGATGACTTTCCTATTGGTCTTACTCACATAACCAAAATCAAATATGTGAACTTTTATGGATAAAACGAACAATATTATTAGTTAGGTGGTATGTTGGATGAAATTATTCTCATTGTGAATTATGACCTCATCCCCATGATGTGTGTTAGTGTTAGTGCATTTTGATGAGGTTAAAGGTTAATAGTTCTTAATGATTAATAACCCAATATACAGGTTGGCTCGTGTGAGACAGATTTAATATATAGATTCTTTGATGTTTGTGTGAGAGTAAATCTTTATAATTCTTAGGGGTTTAAAAGCTTTTATATAAGATGAGCTTATTAACTAACTTTGCATGAATATTGAGTCTTCATGACAACAAAGCTCCACTACTTTTACTAGCAAGCCATTAGTGGATTGTTATTGGAATAATAAAAATATTCAAATATTATACTTAACATTGATATTAATTATTGATTAATGGTTGCTACCATTTCACTTGACCATATAAACACATAAGTGGTTTCAGTTTGGCAATTCAATAATATTTACTATTATTCGATATTAGTCTTGGTGAATTTGAGCAATGGTTTCCTAACCGGCCCATAACTACACTTACATTCTGTTTGGTACATATAGAACATGAGAATGTACCACCAAGAAATATACTCTTGATATTGTTAGTTCACTTTATGATCAGTCTTGAGTCAAAGATAAGGGCAATTTTTTTTAACAAGTCTCTAGCTACCTATCATGAGTGCACTTGCTAGCTAGTCGACTAGGTTTGTTAATCTTAAGGAGCACTCGACATTCTTGGATTGCACCACACTCATGCTAAATTCACTTTCAAAGCGTGCAGTGGTACGAGAGGTTTTCTAATCCCTAATCGGATTTATGTCTATCTCTTGATATAATGTGAATCGTTACAACTATTACTAACATTATATACCTCATATTAAGCAAATGTGACCGACATTAATGATGAACTCGAGTATGTAAATGTCTTTACCTAATATGCTAGAAAATATATTTTTTTTGTAATGATGCTTAAACTAATCTTCTTTAGTTTATCCTTATCATTACATGCCTCCTTGTAAGTTGTATATCTCTACAGAAGGGTTTACGCGCTTATGATAGAGATCATTGCTATTGATCATGAACCCAAGCATGATGATTTAACAACTATTTGGAATGTTTCTACACTAACGTTAGCTATAGATCCAACAACCTTAAAACTACGGCGTCCACTTATCCCCTCAAATGTTATTTTCATGTCGGAATCTCCAATGTCGGCTTAGAAATCATCATACATATCCAAATCACACCTAAACAAGAACTAAGAAAATTTAAGATATCTCACCACTAAGGTTGGGCAAATTCAACATATAAATGTCATTGTTAGGTGCAAACCAAACCTCACATAAAAAATATATCAATTTTACACATATAGACTTAATGGGTTACTCCTATCACTATTTGGTTAAAATGTAACTCCACGTGAGATTGTCTTTGAATTTTATTAGGACATGAGAAGAGATATTCTAACAAGTGATATCAGAGCTAATGTTTAGTTTGGTTATAAAGAGGATAGCTAGCGACCCTTGTTTAACCTTAGTACAACAAACAATTAACTCAAGTAGAGAAGGATTGTTATTGAAAGTGACGCCCAAACGCCTAGCCTTGGGTCTAATGAGAGAACTATAGGTGCCAATTGTCCTTCCGCAATAGTAGCTTAGTGGTTGAGGACATGAAGCGCAAAGTGCAAGTCCAAAGTTCAATCTAAGCATGCTGTCTCTTGTCTACTTCGCTATGCAATATACCTCCCACTTGGTGAGAGCCTCTAGAAGAAGGCTAGTTACTCTTTGGTAGGTGCAACGTCAATCTCATATCACAAATCTCATTATATTGATCCTTAAAGTGAAACCCTATAATAATTATCTTTTGAATATCAAATGATGTTTAAACATAAGTTTATATTTTTTTCTAGTGAATACAATGAATAATACATGACACCTAAGTTATATACACGTACCACTTACATTGTAAACGGTCATTAAGTAACTACGATTTACATGCTAGTAAACTATTGTAAACTACTACATGTAAATGACATGTATCAGTGATGTATCAATCCAGAGCTTCGTTATACGGAACACTACAAGGTTTGGGTGTGTTTGGCTGATAAATAAAAGTTCATTCGTACGTGCATGGTGGTCTGACCTAAAACCAACCATGGTTATTAATGACCCCACTAATGAAACCCTAGGCTGGGGTGCGTGCTAGCCATTTGCACATAGCTCAAGAATCAAGTAGGTGCGGTGAGCCCAGCAAAATATTAACTTCGGTTTCAGTGAACCACCATTGCCATTGGCTATTAAACAAACTTTAAAAGATTTAATTTAAGGAAGCTTGTCGGATTATTTAGTGAAAGTGGCTTCTTTTAATCTCAGTGCTTAACACCTGTCTTTTCATCTAGACATGCTTGAAATTAAGGAAACCAAACTATCAATCCACCAAAAAAGATTAAATTTTTAATTTAATATAATAATCTTAATTTATATCCTTTTGTTCTTGTTTCTCCAATCTTGAGATTAAAGATAACATTTTTAGGATGGATGGTTAATCAAGATTACAAGAAATTAATACTGTTATGTTATGTCACAAGATTATTTGAATTTTTATGGGAATTTAGATGTCAATCTTTGGATTAAAATTAATCATCTTGATCTTTAAAATAGTGATGCTGATTATGATGATTCTAGATCTTATGAAGCTATATTTAGTTAATTAACCGGTTAATCTGAAGTAATTGATGCAAGAAATCAATAAAATTGATGAAGAACTACTCACCGGAGATGGAGATCTTTAGTTCTTTGATGTTTCTTTGTAATGATCGGAGTACAGTTGCAGACGGTGAGAGTCATACCCAGTCGCCGGAAAATGATCAGGAGCTCCGGCGGCGATGGTCGGAGCCATGAACAACGGAAAGTTTGCAGATGTAGATGCATCCACCATTGATGACTGTTGAAACCTTTGAAGATGATGAGGTAAAGAAGACAATAAATTGGACTGAAGGGTCCCCCTATTCATATCAGAAGATAATGATAATGAAGATGATGATGATGGTGGTGGTATAATAGAGAAACTTAAGTTCTGATAACCCTCTCCGCCACCACCGCCACCGCTACCGGCGGTCACCACCGGTGTAAAGTTCTCTTGAAAACAGAAACGGTGGTGCTGCGGTGGGTTGTCTCCGGCGGAGATGTTGAATTGTGGCATTTGAAAGTAATCCATCGGAGTGGTGGTGTTCACGGTGGCGCCACCGCCGGTGAGAAGATCTGTAAACGATGAATTCTGTGAAGCAGTACCCCTCTTCGCCACCATATCTCGAGCTCGTTCTCGAGCTCTGATCCGATTTTCCGACCGCGAGTTGCCGGAACCCTTGCTATTCTCCGACGTGCTGCTGCACGCCGACGACTTCGACACCGAAACGTTACTGTGATTATTATTATTATTATCATTGTCATCGCGATTCAGCTGGTGGTGGTCGCCGGAGAACGACGGATCAAGCGGCGGAAGCTCGGAGATGGAGGTGGCGGCGGCGTTGATCAGCCACTCCACCGCCTTGCTGGGCTGATCATACCCCAATCGATCTTGCAGATCGTAAAACTCAACGGCGGTGGTTACCGACAGCCGTATACGGCGGTCCCTCAGCCCCTTCGACGTCACAACCTTACTGTGTCGATCTTTCCCACCGGAAGTTCTCGAAACCCTAACGATTCGAGACGACGGCCACCCACCACCACCACCACCGCCACCACCCACCGGAAAAAGATGATTCTTGATGTGGGTATGTGCTGATTTACTAGGGTTTGAAGAATTATCACCACCATCACCAGCATCCACTGGAAGAAGATGATTCTTGTTGTGGGTATCTGCTAATTCATTAGGGTTTAATGTATTATCACCACCAGCTACCACCGGAAAAAGATGATTCTTGAAATGGGTATCTGCTAATTTTCTAGGGTTTGAGGAATTATCACCACCACCACCACCATCACCACCACTACTACTACTACCATTACAACTGATTCTTTGAAACTTACACACCTGTGTATGGATTTCATCAACCTCCATACCCTAATTTCATACCAACAAGATCTATCTCTCTCTCTCTCTCTCTAGAAGGGTTTTAAGAGAGATAAAACAGTGTAAATTAATCTAGAGGGAGAAAGTGGGATGAGGATATGAGTTGGTGTACTTTGCATTGATGACATATGATGACATTCAGAAGGAAAATTAACACACAGTAGTGGGTGTAAATGTGTAGATACAGATGTGTGTGTGTGTGTGTTTTGTGGGTTGGATGTGTATCATTCATGAGGGTTTGCAGGGAGGAGGTGTCAGAGGGAAGCTCCGATTAAAGCTTGTCTTTTTTACTGTGTCATACAAAAAAAGCAAAGCCTGTAAATTTCATCAGAGAAAGAGCAAGATTTGGATAAAAATCAAGAATCTATGGAAAAATATGATAAAAGTTATCTTGTTGGTAATAAAAAGTTATCTTGTTGGTAAATCCAGTTCGACGAGTGGATTGATACATGATTTGTTTGATGTTCGATGGAATTTAATAGACTGATACATGATTGGTTGCGTGTTCGATTTGGTTCTAATTATAAACAAAATTATTGAAATGAGTCCCTTTTAATGTCCATGATTTTAGAGTTTAGTTTTTGGTTTTAACTAAAATTAACGCTCCCACGTTGCGGCGAGGGAGTAAAACCGTGTCAAATATCATCAAAATATCACACCACTGCTAGCGACCATCAATACCGAAGTTGCGGTGTGTTAATGCGGATAAATTAGCCTGAAACGTAAAATATATAAAAATTTAGCCAAGTTGATCTAGGACCCTCAAGTTGCGCCAAGCCTGTCAAACGTGAAAAATAGACGTAAGAACGTTGTACCACACATAAACCACATACGCAAGTTGTGCAATATTAACTTGCAAAACTTAGAACGAAATGTAAATTGAAAATGCTCAAAAAATTTAAAGTATAAGGGATTAAATTTGAAAGTAAAAAAGTTGTGAGGTCAAATTAAAAAAGATAATAAAGTTTTAGGTTAAAACAAAAAAAATCATTATTTTTTATAAAATCTAAGATGCAACTCTCTATGCATAAGGTACAACACCTTATGCATAGAAAAGTTGATATTTAATATATTATAAATTTATGACAAACTATTGACATTTGACTATGTAAATCAAAAGTTTGTTTCTTTGATCATGCTTCTTCTTTCAAAGCAGCTCATGGAAAGGGGGCTAAAGCATTTATGATACATGTTAAATGTCACAATAGCCTTACTTTATTTCTCATTTGACAAAAGGTGTTATCAATATTAAAAAAAATTCAATACAGCTATTCATTTCTTCTTTTGTTAATATAACACAAGTACATATATTAGTTACAGGAAAAAATAACTACAAAACATGTGACAATATTTTCATCAAGTGATGTATACAGAGAGTACTTTTACGCCTGTCTAATTACAAAAAGTAGTAGTATATATTAGTGTGTTAATTGACCAATATATCTATAGAAGGCGGTACTTCCGTGTTAAGTGGTGTAATAGTGATGGTATTTTTACGTCATTCTATAATCAATGTAACAGTAGTAGAACTTTTGCCTTATGTTTCAAAACGATATTATTTAATTTACGTCTGTCTCATCGATGAAAAAATAATAATGTTTTTACGTAGACTAAATATATGATTTTTAGAGCTACATGAATTATAACAATATATCATGTCAAAATGACTAAATATATGATTTTTTTTGTGTGTTTATACATCATAATTTTAGAGAAGTTGACTTGTTAAAAACTTAACATGTTGCAAATTTAAAGCTTTTAAAATAGCTTTAATTTTATAATAACTTTTCTTCTCTTCTAATCATATTTTCTTTTGCACTGGCAAAAATAATTGTTGATTCTAACGGTATATTTTTCATATAAAAACATAAAACCAAATGCCAAAAATGTAAAATTATCAATTATGAACGGTTTATGCATAAAATCAAGCTAGATGGACGAAAAATTTACAGACAAATTTATCCTTTTAGGTTTGCTTCATGATAAAATATTATGGTTATCATAAAAAGTCGATCCTTTACTTTTAGTTTATTCTAGATGGTAAATTTATCCTTTTTAAAACTAAAATTTGACTTGAACTACGTTGTTATGGAGCACCAAATGAGGTATACAATTAATATAATAATTAATTCGACTCCTCATAGGTTATATAAAGCTTGGTTAAGATAAATATTATTATTTTAAGATTAAAAGGTAATGTACATCTAATTGTGAGTCCTATGGCAAAACATTTGTCATTTGTGATATTTTTCATATTTGTCCTAACATGTTGAAACTATAAGCATTATCAGGTCATGTTAGTATGTCTGGCTTCTACATTATGAACACATCAAGTTTTCCAGAACAACGCTCCTTACAAAACTTGCAAGCAATGCTCCTAATAACATCAGCTTGCAAATTAATGGAGGCTAGACCCATTCTCATCTCTCGATCTTCTTGGTTGTTGTTCGCGTGTGAAAGTTGACAGACCCCATTACAAATGCCCTAATAACATCAGCTTGCATTTAGTTTATGAAACTAAGGTCGCGCGGTGCACTTTAACCCCTTTGGTGATAATGGTTGGGTTGGCCCTTAACGGGCATTGTACACCACTCCCATCCGACATGATCAAGGGGTGTTAAAAGAGGTAGTTGTGAGTGGGTTAATGAGCATGAAGAAATTATGGCGAGTCACTGAGTTTCTCTATAGTCTACACACAGTCACACACAATCAATTTATATATGATTTTATACTAAATTGAGAGTGTGAAAAACAGTGAAATCACTTTTTAGGCGCCTGCTGGGGACACTGCATGTGTTTTTAGGGTGGACCTGACCTAATCGTCACGGTTAGGCCTAAACGTGACAGTTTGAAGCCCAAAACGTGACGATGTGCCCAAACTGTGACCTCTAATAAAGAGGCACGGAATCCCGACAAAAGTACACTAATAAAGTACACTGATAAAGAGGCACGGGTCTGAAACTTAGTGTCACGGTTTGCCCTAACCGTGACGCTTAGGGTACCGACTCTTGTGCACCTGGCGGCACAGGCCACCGCCACCGGGATGAGGATCGCCCGGAGGTTTGGGGACGGCACGTGGCACCTAGTGTAGAGATTCCATGACTTTGTTGCATGGGTGCCAAGCCATTGGTGGACCCGCCTGGGTTGGCAGGGGCCGAGGTCCAGGTTCAGGCGGTTCACAAGCCGGTTAGTGGCGGGTAGGATGAGCCCATTCATCCGCCGGACGACCAGGACCCGCCACAGCATCCTCAGCGCGTGTACCATGCCGTGCAGTGGCCTGCTCATATAGTTGATATGCTTCAGGACACACAGGCCAGGGTAACCAGCATGGACGACCGGCTCACGCGTATTAAGGATAGGATGGAGTGGGTCATACAACACATGGTCGCAGACTATGCGGCCTCCCGTAGCACCTCTGGCGCAGGCGGGTTAGGTCAGGACGGAGATGCTGACATGGCGGGTTAGATAGATATTTTGTTTGTATTTTGTTTCTTTTTTTTATGTATAAACTCGTTGTATTTATATATGCAGTTTTAGTTATAATGTTTTTGTTGTATTTATGATGGCTTTTATATTTGCTTGTGTTTGTTTGGTTGTTTGTAATGGTAATTATATACAATATTTGTAATTTTGATAATGTATGAACCAACTTGTTATGTAATTGCATATAATGTTTATGATAATTTCTATATTGGTTTTTACATATAATTTCGTAACGTCACAAAAACACAAACTCGTAATATGATAAAATAAGAAACACAACCGATGTTTATGATAATGTCAATATTCATTTTTAAGGTTTTCGACGAGACTAAGTAATTACGATCAAACCGAAAAAATACTTGTAATATGATAAAATAAAAAGAAACACAAAACACAAACTTGTAATATGAAAAAATACTCGTTATTTGCCACGGTTCACCCAAACACAACTGATGTTTATGATAATATCAATATTTGTTTTTATGGTTTTCGACGAGGCTAAGCGATTACGATCAAACCGAAAAAATACACGTAATATGATAAAATAAAAATAAACACAAATCAACCGTGTGATAAAATAAAAATAAACACAAACTATTATGATTAAAAATATTAAATTTAAAACACAATATGTCACGGTTCGCCCAAACCGTGACATATACACCGCCACCAAAACCCTAAAACCCAACTTTAAAAAACACCCTCTCACTCCCAAAAACACACTCATACCCCCAATAATTAACCTAATCCCGATGTGTTAAAATATTCTCTGAAGACTAACCGTTACGGTTCGACCAAACCATGACGATTACTTTCTACATCTGACCTAACTGTAACGGTTAGACCAAACCGTAACATTTAGGTCGGTTTTTCTCAAAATTCTTACGATGCGCCTAAAATTTCCCTTCTTTGATGGTGAAGTGCAGTGAAAGGGAATGAAATAAGCAATAAATGGGCTAAGAGTATGTCTAATGACCTAAGGATGAAATGGTGGACCCAGGTTAAATGAAAATTTAACAAAAAATCAATTTTCTTTCATTTGGCGTATTTTAATTCGAATATGATTTGTATTGCAGTTTCATATTATCGACTTTCCCACATAGTCACTTTTTTTTTTAATGATAACTAGTTTAAACAAAGAAAAATGATCTAGTTTGTCCCCAAAGTATATATTCACTGGACAAAGACAAGTAGTTTTAAAATATACATCTAGTTGTAATTTATAATAGTTAAATATCAAATTTTACCCTGTAAAATGCACATAGTTATTGATAGAATAAGAAAGTTGTTAAGTTATGTCATAGAAACAAAAACAAAGTAAAATAGAAAACTCGACCTTTTTCTAATGGAGTATTTCTCTAACTATTTTGTTTATTAGTTATATAAAGTAAAAATATTATAACTAGGTTGCTATTACTGAAAAAGTTCTCTAATTTAAAATTGAACAAAGTTAATTTGATTTAACATATATTTCTCTGTGCATATCATTTTGACTATTATATAATGAATTGATTTTCTAATATATGATATAGTATGTTTCACACAATGCAATAATTGTTGTTTAGAAATGAAAGAAAATTAGGTTATGGTCTTAATAAGATTATAAAAAGAAAGATAGTACAATAATCATTTATAAAAAACAAGTAATACTCCACTTGATTTATGTTGGGTGGGGGCTTTCATCAATTGTCTCCTTCCCAAAACACAAATTACAAGTACAAACCCTTGGATCTCACTTTACTATACTAACTTTACCTTTTATCTCTATACAACTTTTTTCTTTTTTTTTCCCTTTTCTTTTATTGATATTCATAGTGCTTTGAAGCCAACCAACACTTATGTACTAAATGGGTTAGGTACTAAACAAGATCTTGATTACTAACTTTACACGCCTGAATTTGAAAATGAAACATGTATTTACGAGTTGATATGAATAATACACGCATGTTTACAGGTTGACATAAATACCAGACCTTTAGTTTAAAATATTAATTTTACTTGTGTATTAATACGTTATTGTTATAATATTAACAATAAAACAAATGTGTATGAAACAATATTTAAACAGTAAAAATGGTGTCTGGTACTTTTTTATCTTTTAAAAATTGACATGGAAAATCAAGTTTAAGTTATAACATAAATATATGTTCTATAAAAAAGAAGTGATAAAGATAAACAAGTCAATCTATAAATTCACCAGATTAACACAAAACTCAACTTAAAAATGTTCACACTATATTTTGCAAATTTACACTCCTACTGCTTACACTTATGTTAATTTTACCCACTAACACTCTCAAAGTTAATAGTAAAACGTAGCACGCAAGACACCATTGATAGTTTTTATAGTTTAATTGTAATACTATTATTGAATTAATAAGAACAAGCACATATTGTTAAGAGACGATACAGTTGTTATATAATAAATCCAAATTTCTCAGGCAAATAACAAACCTAAACAGTAAACACCACTATTCTGTGTTCTATTGACTCACTGAAGATGTTGGATATAAGAACATATTTTCTGGGGTCACAATTCACATGCTTTTTGGTCTTCGTATGTCTATCAAGAATATCAGGAGTACATTTTTATTTATAAATAAGATAACTCAATTAATGAAATGTGAAATGTGTTAGGATATGAGATGAAATTAAGTTAGGATGACGTCATTGATATACTGATGATAGAGTTTGATGATAAGTTCATTAAGAAATGATGATTAGGTCTCTTTGTGTTTGTAGTATAAAGGAAGCAGGTGTTCGTAGTAATTTCTGGGCTTGTTAGAGAGGTTGTTTCTGGTTAAAAGTTGTAGAGGTTTTGTGTAATGTTTACGCATACATATAAGTTTTGTAATTGAACTTTTCCACTCACGTCTAAAGTCAATAGTTAACAGACCGAACTAATTAACAATTAAAGTTTTTCAAAAAATAAATTAACCAAACAACTTATAACTGAAAACCAAAAGATCAAAAAACAAAAACATTGGTTATGTGTTTGCTTTTAGCCCACAAACATACCGAACTGACTGATCATGCTCAAACCTATAATAACATGTAATAGTATTTGTATTAATTTTTGTATGTGATCAAATTTTAGTTTGTTATATTTTAAGAGCAACGTGAATAAATATATATATATATATATATATAGGGTAGGGTTATCTTGAGAACCACCTTTTTTTGTGAGAACTTTAAAAACCAATATCAACCACACATTTTAGTCACATGCAAGTCACATGCCACTTCCACCTTTTTTTTAAAACATTCATAACTTTTTTTCACGACATTATTTTTTCATAAAAATTTCACCATTAATTTTAGTATTTTTTTTATCTTTCCAACGCCTACCATATTGGTATATTTTTTTTTAAAATTCGTCCACCCGTTATTTACACATGTGTAAATTAGTCATTACATATGTGTAAATTCTATTTTACACATGTGTAATTCCAAGAATTACATATGTGTAAAATGACGTTCGTAAAAAAATGAGATTTTTTTTTTTTTTATAATTTTTTTTCTATTTTTTTAATGGTAGATGGAAACGAGAGGAACACCTCTGTGTTTTTACTTTTTTTATTTTTTTATTATTTTTTATTTTATGATTTTTTTTATTATGTTGTTGTTAATTACAATTTTGCCATTGAAAACTAGTGGTTCATATTGGTTCCTAGAGTTCTCACAAAAAAAGCAAGTTCTTATTTGATCCCTCCCCTATATATATATATATATATATATATATATATATATATATATATATATATATATATATATATATATATATATATATATATATATATATATATATCTATATATATATATATATATATATATATATATATATATATATATGGGAGGGTTCAAATGAGAACCATATTGTTTTGTGAGAATTCTAGGAACTAATCTCAGCCACTCATTTTTTATCACAAGCAAATCACATGTCATTTCCCCCTTTTTTTAAAACGTTCATAACTTTTTTTCACGACATCATTTTTTTAAAAAAATTCACCATAAAATTCAGTATTTTTTTATCTTTCCAACGCCTACCATATTGATATACTTTTCTGAAAAAATCATACATCTGTTGTTTACATATGTGTAAATCTCGTTATATACATGTGTAGTACTGGATTTACACATGTGTAAATCCGATATTACACATGTGTAAAACAAATTTCGTTAAAAAAACGGGAAATTTTTATTATTTTTTATAAATTTTTTTTTATTTTTTTATGAAAGAGGGAAAGTAGGGGAACATTTTTGTGTTTTTATTTTTTTTTTTTTTTTTTATTTATAAATTTTTAAATATGTTTTTGTTAATTACTATTTTACCATTGAGAACTAGTGGTTGAGATTGGTTCTTAGAGTTCTCACAAAAAAAGCTAGTTTTCATTTGATCTCTCCCCTATATGGAGTGAACATTTGTTTAATACTATTATAACTCTAGCACCTTGGGACTTCGGTGGTACAAAAGCCCCTTAAACCATGGAGTTTCGAAGGGGTTGCCCATCCTCGGGGTGGGGGGTCCAAGGACAAGCTCCCCCTGTAGCGTCTAAGGAGTGAAGCCCTTAGGACGGGTGTCTTGGGGGTATCCTATGTGTGATTTAAGGGATTGCGCCCAAGATGAGCGAAATTCAATCACCATGTTGAATATTTCTTTGGGAATTTTCTAATCTATGTTGGTTGCTTGATCTGTCTATAGTAATTGAGTTTTATTAAGACCATTAGCGACTAGTATATGTATAGCATCTATGATCTGCAAGATTTATGTTGTTATGTTGTCAGTATCGACAACAATCAATAGTAACTTAGGTTATTACCATCAATTATTATAATAACAACTAGGTGGTCATCACTAATTAAATATGCATCAACAAGAAGTTTGACTAAGTTACTAATGTCACGACAATCATCAGTAGTAAACAAGATACTTGTGCCAACCTAATCATTTAGGTGCTAAATGAATTCATGCTAAAAGATTTCTGTTAAAAAAGGTTAATACTAATGTAGTCGAATAACCCTTAATCGTTTTAACTGTTAGCTGGCTAACTCTTTAAATAAGAGTTATGTCGTTTCAGTTAAACAATGTGATAATTCCTCATCCATGAAGCACAAGTTTTTGGTTTAACTCTAGCACACTTTTTTACAACAAAAACTTTATATATGTTCTTGTTTTGTTTTAAATTATCCGATTAAAGACCCTAAAAGTACCATTAAAGTATTTAATCTATTTTAAGTGATACATACAAGATTCAAAGAGATATCAATAGCTTTTACGGAATACAAAACATATATATATTTTGCAAACATCAATAATATAATTGCGTGTTGATTTGTGTTTTGAAATTTTAGGTTTATTATATTTAAGAAAACAATGAAATTTTTACTATTTAATCATGGTTATCAAAATAAGGACTCGAATTATACGATTGTATGATGTCATGATCATAATCTTAAAAGCTACCTCGATCTATTTAAGACCATTTCAGTCATACGATTTTCGTTATACGAGCCAGTGGCGTCGTCCTAATTTGGGGGAAATTGCTTAAATTGGGAGATGAGGTGGAGGGTGGGGATGATGAAGTGGCGCTAGAACGATGAAATGAGATGGTTGAAACCGATGGATTCTCACTTGTTTGGGAAAGAGAAGAGGAACAATTCGTAGCAAACCGGTGAAATTGTTCAGTGAAAAATAGAAACAACATCCCAGAAATCAGTAAAATAAGAAATTCCAATAAAGTTAATAAAAATATAACTCTTCTAATATTGTAAGATTAGTTATGTTATCATTTTAAAATATACATTAATTTATAAGTTTTTATTTAAACTTGTCACCAAAATCACAATATTATTCCCACTAAATAAACCATCTAACTAGTTGGTCGATATTGTACTACTTTTACGAAATGCCCAATTTAAAAAAATGTGTGTTAAAAGAAAGAATTATTTAAAAATTTAAAAAATAATAATAAAAAGGGGTAATGCAGGGGCACGTGTCCTTGTGTGAGAAAGAGTGAAAAGTCAGGCACGTGGATGATTTATCGATGCACTCCTCTGCACGTGTCGCGGTCTTCGTGAATCGCCTTCATTCTATTTGCTACTAACAACCCCTCAATTATCAAATTCACCAAATTCAGACCCCAAGATTTACGGTAAAGTAAATCCTCTTTCTATTTAAACTTTTACCAACGTGATACAATCACTTGTTTTAATATGATATATTGGAGATCGGCTCGTAATAGCTTTTGTTTTTATCGAATTGAGCTTAAACGAGCTCAAGCTCAATGTCAAGCTCGAGTCTAATTATAACTCGTTTAGTAGACGAGTCTTATATATCAAGGTTGATAAGGATTGTGAGACTGTACAATCCTATTATTTAACATAATAAATATAAACATATATATATAACTAGGTTAGTATCTCGTATCCCGTGTAATACACGAGTTGAATAAATAAATATTAAATAGGTATTAATAAAAATTTATGAATTATAAAAAGATCTTTTAATAAAAGATATTATTGAAATTACGTTCGAGTGATAAAAAAACAAAATCATTTTTTAAACTTTTTTTATTTTGTTTTTTGTTTTTTTCAATAAAAGTTAGTTTTTAAATAAAATGTTTCAAAACAAACTGTTTTTAAAAAAGTGTCAATTTAATAGTTTATTTACTAAATTTAATTACTTTTGTTTAATAAGAATATTATTTTTAAAAGTCACAGGCTTTTTAAAGTTTGATATTTTTTTTGAAAATATTTCTTATTTTATATAAAAAATATTTCTTTTACGAATTGCATTTGTAGAAAGATCTTTTTTAAAAATAATTCATATTTGTAATATGAAAAAATATAAATAATATAATTTGTAGTTAATGTAATATTTATTAGAAGATAGAAGCGGGAAAATAAAAATCAATAGCTCTATAATTGTGACAAGTGACATAAAAAACTTTCTTTTATTAATATTGATAGATTATGATAAGATAGTTATGTTATGTAATGTTATATATAAAATAATTACATAGTGTATATTATGTTATATATAGAAAATTACTATATGTGTGTATAAATAAAATAACTAAATATGTGCTTAAATAAAATAACTTACTAATCGATAATAAATAAGTAGTGTCAAGTTGAACTCAAGTGTGGAATTTTTCTGACAACCTGAGCTTAGAGTTTTGAATAAATAGTTCAAAATAAGCTGAGTTCGAGCTATATTAAGTTAGTTACTCAAGTCAAAATCAAAATTTAAGTGATTATAAACTTGCTTAAACTCAGGCAACATCAAAAGGGCTCGGTTAGTTTACACCTAGCTATAAGGCAAGGGTGGTTTAATCTCTTTTGAAACTGAAGGGAATTTTATTTAGGTATTTCTCACCAAAATTAAGAAGTCTAAAGTTAATTATTGCTTTTTTTCTTTTCATGGAGTGGCCTAGTGGTTATGTTATAAAAGTATTACTTATACCTAACACAAAATGCAAATAGTTTGTGCTTTCTATGCAAGTATTTAATACATGTTTGAATCAGGGCTTGCGTCAATATAATATAATAATATTATTTAATATACATATATTTTTTTTACTTATAATAAAAACTACATCCGAATGGTTGGAGATTGAGTTTAATAGTAAAGTCATTTGAAGTTAGAGTAATGAAGCTTTTATTAATGATAAGGGTTCAAGTCTCGTCTATAACGAGTTGGTGTAAATTAGTTGTGGTGTAAAATTAAGTAGAGTATGATAAGTAATGTAACCTTTATGTCACACCCTCAAATTCCACGTGCGGGGTTTTACCGCGAGGCGTGTGACATACCAGGATCTCAGACACGGTCATATCAAACGACACTAAATGAATTTAAAAATAAATGTTTGACTCAAATCAGAGTAGCATAAAAGAAATAAACATCAGTGCGGAAGCATAAAACTGAAATGAATAACAGTGCGGAAGCGAATAACGAAATGTAAACAATACTGAAAGTTATAAGTGCTAAGTCAAAACAAAATGTTCAATGCAAGTAAATATGTTTGATGATGCATGTCCTGAGTGCGTTCCTTAATCATGCATCATAAGCTTAAGCGTTCCTGTTACCTGAGAAAACATGCTAAAGTGTGTCAACATAAAGTTGGTGAGTTCACAGGTTTAATGACAGATGAAAATGTTTGTAACTGTTCGAATGGTATAGTAATTAAAGCATATCGATAGGTAGCTAGCCTATAAACAAGTTACTTAGCGTTTCGAACCGAGGCTGACTGTTTGTATGTTCGTATGTTTGTTGCCTTCCCGTCATGTCTCACTAGACAATGACAAATGTTAGGTCAATAACGCACCCGTTTGACCTCCAATCAAGCTAGCGCGACTAGCCCGGGCGGGGTTTGTCAAACCCAGTAGTACTACTCAGAATTACCTCGCTACACATTACTAACGGTTCGAGAATGTAAGGACTTTTCAAGAATGTTTGCACTAACGTAACAGGCGATATCAATAATACTAAAACCATTTTGTAAATACGTTTGCATGTTTTCTCACCCAAAAAGGAAAGAAAGTAAAATAGGGGCCGTGAAGACTCACCTCGAATGCGTTGCAACAAAAGTGTAAGCAAAAAGGATCGGTTCCAATTAACCTGAGTTTCATTTAATATTTATTAAGACTAAATATTAGTAATAGAATCAACTACTCGAAATAGAATGGTATGGTTCGTGATCACGGTTCGGTTACGGTGCCATTTTAATATTCCCGCTTACAAACAAACACCATCACATACAAACTCATACAATGATATAACTCAATTACCCACGTTTGTTTCGTTTCATACACAAATGTACCTTATATATATACACATTTTACTAAACTTCCTTTTTATATATATGCTAACATGTTTTATAACGTGTAGTTACAAAATCCCCAAATGCATAACGGGTCTCAATTCATATTTGTTTAACTAACTAGTATATATATATATATATATATATATATATATATATATATATATATATGTATATATATTTGTATGCTAGTGAAAATAATTCATACTAGTTAGTACCCAATATAAAATACACTCACACACACACACTGTCAACATACACAAAATCATACAACACAATTTTTATTGTTTAAGAACTAACCCACACATGCCTGGATAAGCACCCATAATTTATTCACAGAAACCCCCATGCTTACACACTCAACATAACACACACACGGTTACATTCATATACATACACACACACACACATATATATATATATATATATATATATATATATATATATATATATATATATATATATATATATATATATATTAACTATGCAGTGCACAATCACATCCATTCAAGCACCCATTAATATACATGCATGATGGCATGATGCAACCCACAAATGCTCGACTCAATCCCTGCCATCACCACACACACCTATATACACACTAAAACACACACACGAGCACACATAATAACACAGAACACACACATACGCAGAACACACACAAGCACACCGCAACCAAAACCCGCACACAACAACATTTAACACACGTATACATATCCGATCGCATCACACAACCAACTCGATTATCACGACCCTAACACCCGCAACAATAACACGCATGAATCGTACCCCCGCAATCCCGAATCCATAACGTAAGAACTCATACGAACGACGAAAGAAAAGACATACCGTGCGGGGCGATGCCGAGGGGCTGCGGTTGGTGACGGGGAGGCTTCCGGAGGAGAGAAGTCGCAATTCGGGTGTCGTTAAGGGAGATGAAAGCCGTCGAGAGGAGTTGCCGTTAGAGATTTATGCCGAAGAATAGAGAACCAAAAGTTGAGACTAGAGTTTGAGAAGGTTTCGAATGGAATGGGGGAGAGGGTTACCTGGGTTATGGAGTCGTGGGAGGGTGGGCAGCCGATTATGAAGGAGGTGGTTGTTAGATTGAGATAATATCAATTGATTACACAATTGTTTAATTATATATAAGTAGTTTTTTTTGTTAGTAATTTACTTATCTATTTATTTATTTTTGTTAAAGTTAAGTCATACAAAACACTAAGTTTAGTGCTAACCAAAATTTTAATTTAATTAATTTTTTTTAAACAATAAATTTATTACGACCTTCATTTATTACACGCACATTAAATAAACGTAACGACAAAAAGGATAATCAGGTGGCATAAAGAAGTTAACTGACGATGACTGGGTTGACAGTGTTAACCTGAAAAATACGAGGTGTCACATTATCCCCTTGTTGAAGGAATTTTCGTCCCGAAAATTAGAACATCAGATTAATAAAGAAACACTGGGTTCAACCGCAACAACAAAAGGGGCTTGCTTAGGATATGGTTTCTGGAGTTTCTGCAACGAACCCAAAACAAAGAAATGTAAGGTTTCGTGAGGGGTGCGACACTTTAGTTGTTAGAAAAACTAAAATTGTACCTAAATGAAACGAAATTTCAATTTGACTCGTTTAATTTCAAGATGTTCGACTTGTTTAATTTAGAAAATCATAAATTCACTACTTATTCGTTTGAATTTATATCTAAAGTGGTAAATAAAGTGCTAAAATGTTTGTGTATATGACTTAAACAAAGCTAATGATTTGAGGGTTCATGAATCATATCACCTCTCCTCTCTTATCTGTTTCATAGTGTATGGTACCCCCTCTTGTCTTTCCACTCTTCTCTTCGTTTAATAGTATAAATCAATTTTGCTCTTATAATTTTATAAAAAATAAATACTTTTTTTTTTCATTTTCATTCTAATCTATAAAGATGTTAGCTAAAATGTTAACTTAAATAATCAATAAGATTTATGTTAAGAGCTTATATAAGCAAGCCTTACGCTTTCTAACCTAGTCAAGGGTGGTAAATAGGTTGTGCTTTCGTGTTGGTGAGTCGACCTTGACACGAACCTAGAAAATTTTAACATGAACCTAAAATCATGTCAAACCCAAACACAACACAAGTATTAATTGGTTGACAGATATAAGGCCCGTTTATCTTTTATTTTATTCTTATTATTTTGCATCTTAATACTTACAAATTTACAACCAAAAATATAACTTGTATAATACACTTAGGCTTTAGGCTTAGTCTATAAACCGGGATATAATTTCTATTCTGTTTTTAAAATTTTGACCTAAAATATCAAATCAAGTATTTATAACTCTATGAAAATTATAAAGCTGAGTATCACAAAACAATTAGGCTTTAGACCTAAAAATTTGAATATTTTCATGCAATATGTAATAATTATTGTACTCAATATAATGTTGGCTTAAATCTTGTGGTAGTCTTTAACGTACTTTCCATCTTTTTAAATATCGAGTTTGATTCAACTAATTAAAGTAAAAAATAACCTATCTCAAGAAATTCAGTTAACATTTTCGCATTGTCTAAAGTTACGCCTTTTTATTATTGTAGGACAATCGAGAGATGAGAAGAGGTGTGCGGTGTAGTGATGGCAACTGAGTTGTACCGGTCTACTGGACGGTTACAGTCGGGTTGACAACGGGCAACGGCGAATGCTAGATCTATCTTAGGGGCTGTTTGGCAACATCTGAATGATTAAGTGTTGAACCAATAAGAGGTCTGAATCATTAAGTGCTGAATCATTAAGAGGTCTGAACCATTAAGAGCTAGTATATAATTTAACTATTCAAAGACAAATGTCTGACCAATTCAGATAATATGTCTTAACCATTCAGCATTAGACCTCTTAACCATTCAGCATCAATATAATGCTTAACCATTCAGAGGTAAATCTCTTAACCATTCAGACATGTGCTCGCGAAACAAACAGTCTGAACCATTAAGTGCTGAACCATTCAGACATCTGAACCATTAAGAGGCTGATTAAGAGGCTGCCAAACAGCCCCTTAATCATACTTCATACAGAGGAACTCTATTAGAACTTTGTTTATAGAACAAACTAAAAGAGAAATGGAAGTGGCCCATTGAAGCCTCTTAAGCTATAAGCCCAATTTGTAGTTTTGGAACATAATGTCTTTGAGCCCAAGAGCAACGGTTGTGTTTCTTTAACTTGCATAAATACCAAATTTTGTGTTAATCGGTCCCTAATTGTCTTTATACTAGTTGTCAAGGTTTAAATTCTATAAGTGTCAAGTAGCAGAATATATTACGAGTAGATTTAGAACCATTCCAAAAAAAGGATATTATGTTAACTGACATAAAAAGTCGATTTAAGACAAAAAAAACAGACGAACCAAAAAACAATCCAATTTAGTCAACTTGGTTGTAATCCATTAACCTTTGTGAGTCTTATCACACTCTTGAGTTTGTTTAAAACTCTTGTACGTTAAACCTTCGCTTTGACTGGCCTAAACAACATCTTATCAAAACTTATGTAGCATGCTGCTTGGGTTGCCATTCATGATTTTTTTTGTAAACGTAACAAGAGGAAAGCATTAAGCTACAAAGTCTTAAGCACTTGTTATGTTCCTATGGCTCGTTATATACATATTTAAGGCTGGAAAAAACTATTCACAATTCTATTTTTCCGTAGCTATGAAATTTTTTGTTTCTTTTGCTTATTCCCCGTCACGTGTACACTTTAGCCTTTGTTTCCCACAATAACGTCAAGGAAAGATAAGGGGTTGAGAAATTGTGACTCCACCTCCACCCCTTTGTTTTTTTCCATGAGACCTCGTTAACGTCTTACTGGTAAACTTATGAGATCCATCAATACCTTTCTAACAACAAAATTAAGTAAATCACAATTTGTGCAGAATAGATGTCCTTCAAGAGGTTATGACAAGAATTAAGTAGAATCAGGATTTGATACTAAGACCTATAGTAGAGATGAATCATGTGCTTACTACTACAACACTCCTTGAAGGGTTACATCTCTCACTTGTCATCATTCTGATGAGTGTCACTAAGAGCGCTAAACATCTATTTTTTCAAAAAAAGTACTCTGATAGCATACCTTTTGTTCTTGATGTTTTGTAGGGTGGGTCTTAGAGCTCCTTGCAAGCTTTATATGTCTAACATATTAACACCAACATCTAACGCGACTAGAAGTTGCGGAAAGTTCACTAGCACTTAATGGCCTCGCTTGAATGAGGTTTGAAATTAAGTTGGTAGTTGTATCCATGCATCACATGCACCGCGAAAGCTTAATGTATATATCTTGAAATTGATCATCCATTGAATCACACCAATGCTTGGTGAAAGAACATGAAGTAGAGGGCTAGAGCCGCTAGACCAACTAGAGATAACCACTTAAGTTTGCTTGGACAAATACGAGTGTATTGTAATCAGTCTTTTGCTATGACAACGTCTTATTGGTGTTATGAACGACCAAACGGGCGTAGCTTGCTCCTGTGAGCGCAACATTAGATAATATCATATGCACAATTATTAGAATTTGGATTAATAAAATAAATAACCTTGCACTCTATTGTATGTATCATCAAACGAATTGTGTTTTCGATAAAAAGAAGTTTACAAAAAACATTTACAGCTTCTCTTCTCTTATGATGACATGGTGCGTTAAAACATTCAAAGTGAAAGGAAATTAGTATCAGATGAGTGATCATGTCCTATATCTTTTAATTTAGTTAAGATAAGTTATTAATTCTTTTAGTTTAAAAAATAGCTTTTATATATCAACGTCTCTAAGGGGATAACTTGGTGGTAAAATGTGTGTTCACCAAGCAAATGATTATGTGTTCAAATCCTGTGGTGTGCAAGGTTGGTGAATATTTTCCTGATAACAGGAATTGTTGTTCAAAAAATTATCATCAACAATTTTTTAATTTAAATCATGATGATAAGGTGCGACCCCACTATCTTTTTTTATCAACAAAAGATGACGTGTCAATAGAAACTTAAATTGGCATCCCCTCTATTTAAGAGCATTCACAACCCGTTTGGTATATGTATGTGAGTGTAATCTTTAAATTATATGGAATGGTTATTGGTAGTTGTGAGTGGTTGTGAGTGGAGGAGAGAGAAATGTTACTGTACAATCTGTAAATTTAAGGAATTACTGTTCAACCCTTATAATTTTTTTAATATTTTTAAAAGTTGTTGTGAGTGTAGGAGAGAGAAATGTAATGATGAAGGTATAAAAAATATTATTTAATTAAAAGGATGAGAGAAAAAGTTGTATTTTTAGTGTAATTATATGGATAAAGATAAGGAATAGGTTGTGAATGCTCTAAAAGTTTGAGGTTCAAATCCTGTAAGATACGAGTTGTTTGTAGTGGAGAGGGAGTCATCGTGTTTTCCCAGGTGTTTTTCATATGATATGTCAATGTCACATCGACTTTCTTCTACTATCCTAGTTTTCTCGAGTTCGAAATGTGTTGTCTTATCTTCCTTTACATGTTCAATATGAACTTTTTCAGCGTTAACGGTCACTAACAATGACATGTAATTATTGCTGTTTAGTATGGTTTTACGTCTCTCGCTATAACGAGAATTTTAAGACTAGTTTACTAGAAATTCAAAATACCAAAAAACCAAAAAAACCCTCTCCCCCGACTCAATTCGTCTCGTTGAGACATACAAAAATTTGAATCTCTCTCTCTCTCTCTCACACACACACACACAGACTCCATTCTCCAGTGGTTGATTCTGAACAATTTCATCATTCAATCTCTGCTTTACTGCACACATTCGAATGATTTTGTTTCTGTTGATGAACAGTAACTCGTTTGATCTGAAATCACTTGCGAAATCGGAGTTTTAGAGGTCGATACCTCCACTGTCAATCTCCAATCGCACACACAGGTATCCGCTTCTGCTTTTCTTTCCAATTTAACGTATGAATTTGATACACAGACTCTTGATTGATAATGTGAGTTTAATTTGTCTGATGTTGGTGAGTTCAGGTTGTTTATATAGTTTATCGTTGGTGTTTAGGTTTTATAGCGCATTCTAATTAATCAGTTCCTATAGTTCTTCCAGTGTATTTAGTAGCCATGTTTGTGCAATTAGTAGTTTATCCATCTCCTTTTGAGTTCGTGATTTGTCCTGTATTGTGTAATTTATTATGAGTACTTGTGGTTAGGATCATTTAGTATATTATTTGTTATAAGAAGAGATGTGCTATATCTTTGACAGGCTCATTGTATGATATATGTTGAGATTATGTTTATTTCTTACATTTGAACTGTTTCGAGTCTTATGATACTAAATGTATTTGTTGCAAACATATATTTGATTCTTCCAGAAAATCCGTGTGCAAGTTTTGCATCTATCTTTGTACGTTTGCTATGGAGGAGGTGTTAGTTGACTGTGTACAGAACAGTCTGCAACATCTATTATACCACAATGCCATTTTTATGTGTGAACGGCTTTGCTCTGAGTTTCCCTCGGAGGTATGTTTTCCCCTAAACGGCTAAACCTATCAATGTCCTTTTCGAGATTGGGTATTTTCTTATGTTTCGATATTATCGTAATGTCTTCATACGTTCCCAAAATAACAGCATTTTGTAAGAAGGATATTTTATTAGCTTGTCTACTTGTTAGTTAATTAAAAGGGGCATAATATTGAATAATTGCTTTTAGTTACTATGAAAGTTGATTGTCTGGTTTGTATGATAGAAGATATAGTATAGAAGAGCTAGTGCCAGTGTAACTCTTCATGCATCTGATCTGGAGTCTGATGCTTCAGTTGTATAGAAGTCTTGGCGGAAAATCTAGTTAGTAGAAGATAATAAGCAGACTTCAAGATTTAATTATTTCTTAGTTCCTCGATTTTTGGCAAAGCATAAAGACTAATTTATTAAGTTGCCATATTTAATCAGTCAGCACTCAACTATATTCTTTCATAGTTTCATTTTCGCAATGCACCAATCATGGCATCTCATTTTCTCTCTGGTCATTACTTTCTTGCTAATTCTGTCAAATGCAGACAAACCTGCAATTATTAGCCGCATGTTACCTTCAAAGCAATCGAGCTTACTCGGCTTACCATGTTTTGAAAGGTATGTTCAACCTGCTTTCTTTTTTGATGTTAAAAGTAGATTCATGCCGTTGCCATAGCATCTGAATCAGACTTAAGTACCTTCTCTCTCCCTTTCCCCTTTTCTCATAACTCGTAACCTGTTTAGATTTTTAGCAATGTAGCATATATTGGACGAATGGAAGTTTACGTCTTCCCTTTCCTACTATCATTTAATATATATGAACACAAAGGCCTCAGTCCAGCTTCGTGTAGATGACTCTTCTGAGGGTTTACAGACATTTTATCTTGAGCTTATGGAATTTGTAACTGTTTAATTATGAGCCTGTATCAATATAGTTTAGACCATTTGGAGTGTTTACCTTTGGTATTTTGACAATTTGATAAAACTATTTATCCTACAATGAACTTTATTGTAATTTTAGAAAACAATTCGGTGACAAACATATATAATGACAGTGAAGTCATCCAAAAATTATTGAAAGGTTTATTTTCATTATACTCTTCTGTGGATTCAAAGCAATCTTTTTAATGCAAACTGGAAATCCTGAAAGTTATTGCTACATTGCTCCAACTTGAGAACAACCTCTAATTGTTGCCAAGGTGTTCCTCCACTTTCGAAAACCACAAATTGTAAAAGAGGTTTTTTTAACCTCCGGCTAAACCCTTCCACCTGCTTAATCTAACATAATATAGAGACAAAAGAGGCGAAGACAAAAAAGTGAATTGCCACTTGCCAGTTGGAATTAATAAAGCTTTCTAGTGCTAGATTACACCATGATTTACTCTTTTTAAATGTGATATATAGATCGTAGTTCTAATCGTACATAAATAGAAAAATGCTATCCAATGGTAGTTCCATGAAAGCGAATTTTCACAGTAAAACAGTCCGAATAAAAAAAATTATTTTGGCTGGTATCTGAAGGTTCAAACACAATTTTACATGTTATTTTTCTTAAATATTCTTCAATTAAATTATTAACAACTATCCAGTGAAGGGGAACTTACTGTGTTTAACCCGTTTTTCTCAATCACTTAATTTGAAGGAACGAAAATGCCTCAGTCCAGATACTTGTTTGCAATATCATGCTTTCAGATGGATCTTCTCAATGAAGCCGAGACAGCATTATGCCCTTCTAATGAACCTAGTGCAGAGGTAATGCGGTGATTTTTACATTGCCAGAATGCATGGAAGTAGAACATACATTTAAGCTTTCCTTATGAAACTTTTTGGAAGCATATACATGTCTACATGCATATGTTTTCTTTTGTAGTTTTCCAGTTAAACTTTTACAAAAATGATGTCAGATAATGACTTGATGACAGTAGTAGTCACAGATTCAAAGAGTACTTGCTCAATGCATTTCCTTTTTTACTTTTAGGTCCCAAATGGTGCAGCTGGTCACTATCTGCTTGGGCTCATATACAGGTAACGCCCATATATCTCTTAAAATTGTTCTTTTATTTTCCCCTTGGGAAGCGTAGTTATTTAGTGATATCTAGAAGTAGGGGTGTTCATTGACCGGCTCGGCTGGTTTTGACGAAAATTCTAGGCCTAACCACTAACTACTGTTTAGGGAAACGACAAACCAAACCACCTTGGGTCAACCGGACCAGCTAAAGTGCCAAAGCAGCCAAAACAATTTGGTTTTGGTGGTTTGAACTGTATTAAATTTTCTTAAATCGTTAGTTTGTATTAAATTTAAACTGGCTCATGAATTATACATACACCTAACTGCATATTCCAAAATGAAACAAAAAAATAAATAAATAAAGGTAAAGCGAGCCGTATGCTTTACAGTTTACATGGATGATTCCAAGTTTCAAATCGTGGTCCAAACCGTCAAAAGTAGTTTAATGGTTTATGAACCAAAGCGTAAAAATCTCAAACGGACTGCACCAGCCCATTCACTTTTGGTTGGGGTTTGGCCTCTTTCAGTGGTTTATGAATACCCTATGTAGACGGTTGTCTACTGTCGTTCTTGTTGAATTATCCCTGAGCTTGAAGACAGTTCACCTGTTAAAGAAGTGATACATAAGGGTTGCAACTTAATCCATTTATACAAAAATGGTCAATTCAGATTGTATGTTGTTTGTCATGGGTCAAATGGTTAAAATATACAAACTTAGCTATAAAAGAAACAGGTTGAGCAGGTCAAATGTGTTGGCATTCACCTAAAGTGAATGTATTTTGCATTTGGGATCACCAGTTAAGTTTTTAAAACTAATTATCTCGTAATTTCTTTCAGATACACGGATAGATTGAAAAATGCTGCTCATCAATTTAACCAGGCTTTATCATTAGATCCTCTTTTGTGGTCTGCGTACGAGGAGTTGTGTAAATTAGGTAAGTCAAATTATTCTATGCTGTAAGCCTTTAAAGGGCTTTTGTTACTCAACATGATTATCTATTTATTTAATATTTTTTTGTGCAGTAGTTATTTGATTTCTTTTCTAATGACATTGACATTGTATGGAGCAATACGATCTTCTATTTGTATTAGTATTTAACTTCATCTTTTGTGTTTTCAGGAGCTGCTGGAGAAGCGACAGCAGTATTTGGGGAATCAGCTGCTGAATGCATACAAAAACAGTACTTGAGTCATGATGTGGGTCCCCAGTTGTGGGCATCCAGCGACGATCATAGTGTAGTTTCTGGTAGACAAGTGGCTGAACATGTTAGTCCAAGGCAACTAAGACATTTTCATGGCAATGACATTAAGGATAATTCCTTAAATCATAATGGTGCTGTTTGTACTACTACTAGCCAACCCAATAATGGCGTTCATGCTAACACTCCATTTTATAATACCCCTTCACCAATGATTAGCCAGGTATAGCTACTGAACTCATCTTCACCTTACTAAATATATATTTACTATTTCTTTTTCTATATACATCATAATGGTTTACCTTTTTATGCTGAATAATTTAACAACTACCCTTAACATGCGCAATATAGTTTTAAATTAATTAACTTTTGTATCACAAATTTGGTAAATTTACACGCCATGATTCAATTCTGGGTTTTCTATTAGTTTTCAGGTGTGTCCCATTCCCCACCACCAATAGGTAGAAACATGCTCCAAAGTGGTCCAACCTCAAGTTCAGTTTGTGCCGATGAATCACCAAGATCAACTGTTAAATCTACCATTCAAGCTCCTAGAAGAAAGTTTGTGGATGAGGGGAAGCTAAAAAAGGTTGGTAGTTTGTTAAATTGTTAATTTTGTCTTTTCTTTTTGGATAATTATTTTATGCCACTCCCTATAACATGTTTTGTGTTATCTCCCAGATATCAGGAAGGTTGTTCCCTGATTCTGGTCCAAGAAGAAGCACAAGACTTGCTGGAGCAGGTGGGCCAATGGCAAACACAAGTGCGATCACTGTAGCCGGAAATGGAACAAATCATTCTTCTAAATATCCTACTTTATCTAAGTTAGGCTCTGCAGCATTTCGTTCTGTTACAGTTAGAAAAGGACAATCTTGGTCTACTGAAACTTTTAATGAAGGTCAAAATCTGTGTTTAATTTTTTTATCCCTATTTTTACTTATCTAAACGACAATCTTTTTTTTTCAGGGGTTCGCTCTGAGCTTGATGACAGTCGTTCAAATACTACAACCACTTCTGGTTCATTCCTGCCACCTGATACTAGATCTTGTGAACATGATGGTTCAATGGGCCGGGCTTCTATGAGTGTATCAAAAGTTTCTAGTGGTGCTTTAGAAGTGTTGTCTCTTTTGAAAATCATTGGTGAAGGTTACAGACTTTCTTGTCTGTACAGGTGTCAGGTATTTGGAAAGTACCCTGGTGAAATATTATTAAACTTCAATACTTTTAGCAGTGATGTATACTTTGCTGATTTCTACTTCTATTTTTTGTTTTTCAAAACAGGATGCACTTGATGTATTTCTGCAACTTCCTCATAAGCATTATAACACTGGCTGGGTGCTCTCTCAGGTAAGATGATGTTTATATTATATTTTCAACTTATCAATTTGTAAAAGATGTTTGACCATGTGGCACCTGTAAATTTGAATGCAGGTTGGAAAAGCTCATTTTGAACTGGTTGATTATCTAGAAGCTAAGCGTGCCTTCAGCAATGCTCGTTTGGCTTCCCCTTATAGCTTAGAAGGCATGGATATCTACTCTACTGTTCTATACGTATGTTCTTTTGCACTTGTCTGATCTATGCAAAACTATTGGTGCCATGTCAATTGTTGCCACTAAATTAAGTGAACTTTACATCATTATTTCAACTAATAATCAAGACTTCAATCAAGGATTTAAATTGGTTGGCGGGTTGAACCGGACATGAACACGAGCTGTCTACCCTAATTTTTTTTTAATTTTTTTGTGCGTATTAATACTTTAAAATTAATAACTTACAACCAAAATTACAAACATATATAAAATAGTTACGTTTAATTTATGAAACATGATGCTCATTTCTCTTTTGTCTTTAAGTTTTGACACAAAATCCCCAATCAGTTTTAGCTATGACATAAAACACATTTTTCTATGACATAAACGTGCTCTCGGGTTAAACTCAAAACTAACCCGAACTCGTTTAGACTAACCCAAACCTGCAAATTTTATATTAAGTTCACGACCTCTTAATATTTCACACCCCTAACTACAATCTTTGGTCTTATATATTGTAGCACCTGAAGGAGGATATGAGGCTGAGTTATCTGGCACAGGAGCTAATATCAACAGATCGCTTAGCCCCTCAGTCGTGGTAGGCTTCTTTAGATCTTTGTTAACCTCTAAAAACATGAATCTGAGAGGCTGTTTGTTTGGGTCTGACCTGGCTGACCCGACTGACTGGCTGACTCGGTCAGCCGGTCAGCCTGTTTGATATGCTTGAAATCAGATCTGACCGGGTCTGACCCGGCTGACCCGGACCTAGATTTGAAACATGCTGACCAAGACCAAGAAAAGGGGCGACCGACCTTCACCCCTGCACACCGGCTCCTCCGCCAAACCCCTATCCGTCGGCGACCCCCTCGCGACCCGCAGGAAGCCGCCCCCTCGCGACTGGCAGGCAGTCGCCGCCGTCCGGCGCTCCCTCATCCAAACTTCGTTCTGTTAACCTTCCCTCCGGAAGTCCGGATTGGAATCAAAAGTGGTAGGTGGTGGTGGTAGATCTTGGTGGTGGTGGTGGGTAGTGAAGGATTTGAGACGGTGGATGATAGAGGGGGATCTATGGAGCTTCGATTGATTAGAAATGGTGTGGTTTGTTGCAGTAGGTTTTTGGGTGGGAGATTGATTGTTATTGTTAGAGGTGAAGAAGATGGTGGTGGTTGTGGTGGTGGTGTGGTGGTTTCGATTTTGATTTAGTAGTTGATTAAGATTGTTAATGTTGATTAGAAAATATACGGTCTTTGACTCAGTTAGATATTGAATCAAACAGCCAAGTTTCAGTCAGATGCATACCCAGTCAGAACTTCTAACTGGGTCAGCTTCTGACTTAGTCAGATCTTACTGAGTCAGTGTAATCAAACAATCCCTGAGTCATTTTTTCTTACAATTTACTTTTCTTTAATACATATATTCAGGTGTGCAATGGGAAATTGCTATAGCATGCAGAAAGACCATGAAACCGCTCTAAAAAACTTTCAACGAGCAGTGCAACTAAACTCAAGATTCGTCTATGCTCACACCCTTTGTGGTCATGAGTACGAATTTTATAAAAATTCCTTATACTTGGATGTAATATGATGATGTATCCTTTGATGATCTTCATACGGATTTTGTTTTTATTTATAGATATGTGGCTTTGGAGGATTTTGAGAATGGAATCAGAAGTTACCAAAATGCCCTTCAGATAGATGCAAGACATTATAATGCATGGCATGGTCTTGCCATGATATATCTTCGTCAGGAAAAATACGAATTCTCAAAGCATCATTTTCAAAGGGCTTTAAACATAAACCCTCATTCTTCTGTTATAATGTCTTATCTTGGGACTTCCTTGCATGCATTAAAGGTTTGATTCTATGTAATTTCACATGAAAATTGATATATTCATCATGTTACTAATATTCAAATATTTTTCCTCTTTTTTTCTGAAACAAAATTGTCAGAGAAATGAAGAAGCTTTAGCAGTGATGGAGAATGCTATATTAGCAGATAAGAAGAACCCTCTACCCATGTATCAAAAAGCAAGTATTCTTGCAAGTATGGAGGAGTTTGACGATGCTTTAGACGTTCTAGAAGAACTTAAAGAATACGCGCCTCATGAAAGCAGCGTATATGCATTAATGGGTAAGATATATAAACGTCGCCTTAGGTATGACATGGCCATGCTTCATTTCGGTCTAGCTTTGGATTTAAAGCCTTCTGCAACTGATGTAGCTACTATTAAGGTCAAGTTCTCTTTTCTCTTGCTCATTTAATAGCTGTGGTGGCAAAATGGGCTGGTCTGACGGGTCGGGTTGACCAAACCACCTTTTTTCCTAACTTTTTTTTAATCCCTTTTTCTTTTTAAATTATTTTAAAAATTCAGCGAGTTGAACATTATTGCATCTTTATTTCTCACAGGCTGCCATTGAGAAGTTGCATATGCCTGATGAATTAGAAGACAACTTATAGAGCTTGTATGCAAGTCGACTTAAAACCCTTTTGTTTCTGTACAATACTTGCATCAAGAATTTGATACAACAGATCTCAACACATTTTATGGACCGACCCTCTCTAGATCAAGTAACATATACAGGTTAGATTGAGGATACATATAGCGTTGAAGATTGATAATCCTGTCAAGCTGAGCATTCTATCCCTTTTACAAATAATCCACAACATCTCAGCCTGTGTCAATTACCCTGACAAATATATGCTCTACAAACTTAATTCCCATGTATTATCAGTAGAAAAAGAACAAATTTTATTGAATGTTGCTTCCATTGTAATGTATATTCAAGTAACAGTGAAGAACTAGAGATATAATACAGATCCAACGATTTGTAATGGGTTGATTGGTTATTTGAACCATCCATCATGCCCTTTCGAGTTTTCACTTTACTGGACATCCTGATTCTCTTGATCAAACATTTCCTGCATCTTGTTAGCACCCATTGCCGAGGCAACCTCTCACCACCATGAAAACGATGTATGGTGTCCCTTCGGATCCTTCTCATGTTGCACCGACCACTTATGGCGACCAGCATGGGTTGCCCGCAGTCTTGGCTCCTGCTCTGGGTTCACCAGCCTCGATCATGAGCCTATTCACCGACTTTGGCTCCACCATGGTTTTCATAGCCACCCTTTGACAACTCGCTCCAAGACATGCTCACTCAAATCTTGACGCTTGTTCATTTTGCGTGCCACTTCCGGTCTATTTTACGTCCCTTGGACATCTGAAATACGTACATTACTTTCAAATCAAACTTGGGATCTTGTTCCACGTCCCCTTCATGATGACATTATTGGTATTCGTTGCTCATTTCATTACAAGCTAGACAATTATGGTAGTCTCTAGAGATACAAAGGTCGAATAGTTGCTCGAGGTTTCAACAGTTTGCTTTGTTGTTTGATGAGATATTCCATTTAACGTTTGAACATGACTACATTTGCACCGTAATTACAATTCATCTCTCTATCACTCTCTCTCCCTACCTCCCTATATATATATATATATATATATATATAGATAGATATATATAGATAGATATATAGATATATATATATATATATATATATATATATATATATATATATATATATATATATATATATATATATATATATATATATATATATATATATATATATATATATATGGGATGATCTATCCAAGATTGTGTTCATGAAACCACCCCTCGGGTTTGTACATCTTCTTTTTTATCCAAATCATGCATGTCGGCATAAGCAAGACTCTTATAGGCTCAAACAAGTCATATGTGTGTGTCAAGAAATCAGGATTTCAACTCTATTAAACCCAAACTATATACGTTTACACTCAAGAATCGAACAAGCACAAATAGAACAATTTATTAGAACAAGAACTTATAATCAGAACTAGACTTAGGTCATCAATGTGATAGACCAAATATAGATACAATCAAACAAATAGTTTCATCAAGATGAACATGAAGATGAAACACTAACAGAGATGATAATCAAAAAGTGTAGAAACTACAAGAGATAACGTTATTGATAAAAAAAACCATCTGATGAAGAAATATATTTGAAGAATCGATAGAGTGTTGATGATGTTAAGCAACTTGATGATAGTGGTGCAACATGATGATGATTTTCAGCAACTTTATCAAAACTCTAATAAATAAATTTTCACATACTCTTACTTGTGCCCCTCTTTTACTGGTCTAGGCCCATTGATCTTTGCTGCTACAAGCCCAATTCAACTCAATAACAGCCCAATATCCATCATGAAACAAATATAATACCAATAGTTAGAAAATATAAGACAACTAGAATTAAGTTTGCGCGTTGCAATCGTATCAAATATCACCAATGTCATACTACTGTTTATGACCACAAACACTAAAGTTGTGGTGTGTCAATGAGAAGAAATTAAACCAAAACGTAAAACACAGAAAAGTATAACTAACAAAATCTAGAATTCGTGCGTTACAACAAACTTGTCAAACGGAAAATTAACGTAAAAACGTTAACTACACACACATGTAATGTCGTGTTAACTCACAAAATTTAAAACGAAACGTAAATCAAAAGGTATAACTGTTAAACATGTTGTACCATGTTAACTTGCAAAATTTAGAACGAAACATAAAACACAAATTTTCAAATGAAAAGTATAGTAGATTAAAGTTGAAAGTAAAAAAGTTATGAGGTTAAATAACAAAAGATGAAAAGTTTGTTAAAAACTCAAAGTTTGGGAGGTTACCTTGCAAAATATGAGATGCTTTGGGTTAAAAGTAAAATTTCAATATTTATCAAAAAAACCACACCTTAAGCATGGTACAAGATCATTATTCATAGAAAAGTTACAAAACCAAATTGCAAAAACAACCATTGTAGCTCAAGGTACAATCACAACACATGATAATTAGTAATAAAAATTATAGAATATATATGTTTGATATTAAATTGAAAGATACATATATTTCAACCCTCTCTTGGGTTTGTTGGCACTAAATCTGATATCTTTAATTACGTATTGTCCTGGTTCTGATACAATCCGTCTTATTTTGTATATCAATGATAATATCATCACCACGTTCTCTATATTCTTTATCTCTCATGTCATTTTATTGCTTTCTGTTGACCATGGCATGATTGATCTCGGTGTTTGTCCTAATTATTTATAATTAAAGTTGAACATTCTAGTTATATATCCTTCTTTTCTCAAACTAAGATATTTAGAATTGTGGGGCATTCTTAGATGTGTCGTTTCACATTAAAAAGCTTGTCTCTTGGTCATACACTCATACGAACGTCAAATCTGGTGTCTAGTTCTAGTGATGAAGTATGGAGGTGTCTAGCATTGTTGCTTCATAGTCTACTTCAAGAGTTGCGTTATCCATGTTACAATAATCATAATAATGTAATTGCAATGTACCTATCATCTAATTCACTATAACACTAACATACCAAACACGTTCAAATTGATTTATATTTTTCCTAATATATGTCGCTTTTGGACATGTTCGAGTGTTGCATGTTCACTCAACCCATTGGTTTTCATATGTATTTACATAAGCCTTAGGGGCTGTTTGTTTCAAACTCTTAATGGTTTAGATGTCTGAATGGTTTATCACTTAGAGGTTCAGACTGTTTGTTTCGTGAGCAAATGTCTGAATGGTTCAAACATTTGACTCTGAGTGGTTATACATTATACTAATGCTGAATGGTTAGGACATCTTATCTGAATTGGTCAGACATTTTTCTTTGAATAGTTAAACGATATACTAGCTCTTAATTGTTCAGAGCTTTTAATGTTTTAACATTTAATGGTTCAGACCTTTTATTGTTTCAACATTTAATCATTCAGAAATTACCAAACAACCCCTTACTCTCTCACAATTTTTATTTGAGTAAGATGATGGAGCGTTATTAGATTTATTTTAGAAAGAGTAACCACACGTATTTTAATTAATCATATTTTTAAATCTATGCCTTTTACATACCATAGAACTTGAAACCTCAACAACATACATGGGTGTTTAATTAATGGTTTAAATAATTTATTTGGTTATGAAAATTTTTTGGGCCTAAGCATTAACCAAAACGAATAGAAAATAGGCCTAACCGAACCAAATTCAACAGATTAAACCGTTTAAAACAGTTTATTCGGTTTATTCATTTTATTCTCGGTTATCCGATTAACCAATTAGTATTTGGTTTATTACATATAATCTAATTGATTAAACATAAATTTGTGTAAACTAAAACCGATTTACAATTTGTATCAACTTAGAACCGAACCGAAAACAAGACTCACAGTTCGGTTTGGTTTTTTCCCGTTATGGATACGATTTGATTTTCGATTATTATGAACATCCCTAACTACACATTAAGGAACACATTTTCTATACATCTTAGCGCTATTCCTTTAACGCCTAATTATATTATGAACAAAGTATTAAGAGAGAATCAAAATTGGTGTCTAACAAATAAAAGAAACTAAAAAAATAGAGGATAAAAGATGCCTAATTACCAAAAAAAAAAAGAAAAAAAAAAGAAAAAAAGAAACACGTGCAACATGTTTTGCTTATTTGTCCACAAAATACCACCCACCGTCGCCTGCTTCCTGATTCGTGTTTTTCCACAATTGTAAGCTGTCGGCTGAATTGAGTCTTTCTGTCGACATCACACTTTGAACTTTGAAAGATATTGCTAGTTACATATACTAATTATAAATATATTACTTATCATTAATTAATATATAAAAATATTAGATCAGGTTTGCTACATATTGTAATAAATCTTTACTGTAATTATGGAGTTATATATGATTAAATTGAGTTTCTTTTTGTAACTAACCATATTCTATATCAAGGGCGGACCTATTTTTAAAAGTAGGGAGAGATCAACCGACCTTGTAAAACTTTTTTAGTATGTAACGTATAATAATGATTTTCAACTGACTGTGCTACGGGAAAAGTTTTACAACCCTTAAACTTGAATAGTTATTTTTTAATAATCAAATAAAAAATCTAATCATCAATTAGTTTATTGTATTACATCTACTAAGCCATTATATTCAACTAAAAGGCTAATTCTTTTTTGCATTAGCCTATTATCATTCATTAATTACCTTTAAATTACCTAAAAAGTTCCCTAAATTTGTGAAACCTAGATAAAGAAACTAGTAGAACCATTGGGTGGGTTTGAAATTGAAATTGAAATTGGATACAAGATTTTTCAACTAGTTTTTTTATACAGAAAGAGAGTCATTTGTTACATTGGGAAAGATCTATTAAGATGGTTTTGATTGAAGATGTAATTGATTGTTTTTAAAAAATAAAAATTCTCATAGAGAACAACTATAAAACATAGTATTTTCTAATAAATTCGTATTTTATTGCTTGTTTTATGTTATTGTATTTTATTTGCATGACGTACACGACCAGAACTGAAAATTCCAATATTAGGTTGAGATACATTTGAAAACTAAAATCACCTATCACCACAAAGAAAAAATTTTCTAGATCCGTCCTTGTTCTATAGTAGTGATTTTAGTGTCATTAAATTATTTTGACTAATTGAAATTATATATTTTTTTTGAACGGCAACTAATTGAAATTACATAATGACAAAATATAATATCATAATCAAACATCAAACACGTTCATGTTAATTCGTACGTTCTCTACACAAAAATCATCTTTTACAATAGATAGCCTATGTATACATATATGTATATCATTATACATATACGTCATATGTGTATATATATGTATAAATACTTATGCCTTGATCAATACAACCCCAACAAAACCAAAATAATTAAACAAACGAACAAATTCATTACCATTACATGCAGGTTTCAACCATTTTCACCCTCTCACTGAGCATACATAATTCACATAACATACTATCAACGCGTACGCAGTTTCTGAAATCGATCAAGATCAAAGATGGCATCGATCAGTAGAAGCTAGCTAATTAAGGATGGTAGGGACAATTAGTTGCTTGAATTCTACGCTTTCTCTTTTGAAGAAACCTTTGCAGAGATCTTTTCATGGAAACACCAGTAGACATTAATGGCGATGATGAAGATGAAGTAGTTGTAGGTGTAGTTGAAGTTGAAGCTTGTGTTATTCTCCATTTATCATTCATCTCTTCACTCGCTACCTTTATTATCGTCCTTGCCTACATTAATCATGCATAATATGATTTTTAAATTAACACCAACTTTTTAAAGTATTAATTTTCCTATAATATTATTATTTACCTTTTTATAAATCATGAGGATTGTTTTATATAATTTATAAGAAAAATACAAATTATCCTATATGCTAATTAGTTAATAACAAAAAACCTAAAAGTGTTGCAAAACAGTAATTTGACATAAATTTAACGGTTGGGTAAAAATTGTTAAGCCTCTCTATTTCAAATTCAATGGTTATGTGTAAAAATCATATTTTCAACTGTTATGTGTAAAAATCATATTTTCTCGATACCGTTAAAAAGAAAATTGAAATTGACAAGCATATGCATGAAAATTACCTGATGTTCTGTAACGTCACAAACGCTGATCTTTCCACCATAAAAGATCGTTAGCTGTTGATTTTGCTTCTCCTTCACGTCTCCACCAGCCATATTTAAGTCGTCACTAAAAAATTTAATTACTGATTAATAATTTAACACTTACCTTAAGTATAACATTTCACTAGAAATAGTACGGGTCAATTATACATATGTCAAGACCTTAGAGAAACGATAAGGTTGATGATATGTGACCTTGAAGTCACACGTTTGAGCGCTAAGAATGCGTACACCAGAGTGGCCTAACACTCCCCTAACCCTATACATACGAGAGCCTTTTGCAGCAGGTATGCAAGCATCTAACGCGCGCACTGGTTGATATAGTTTGACTCAATACAAGGTACGCTTAGTATAAATACGTTAAAGATTAAACTTGCTTCTATGGTTTCTGTAATTACTGATGTCAATTTGATTACCTCTACCTAATGAAAAATTCCCAAACATCCGAACACCAAAACATGATAAAGAAATGAAATTAACGAACCCCCACACTGTTACTAACAAATTAACATTCAACCTCTCACTCACACCAACAATAGCTATGAAAAAAAGATAACACACTTGAGGAAAAAAGAAATACTTCAACAAAAAACAATCAATATGTTGATACAAAAAAATATCATATTATATATATATATATATACACACACACACACACACCTGTGATTTTCTTGCCGTAGGTCGAACGGTGACGGTGGCACAAGGCGGAGCTCTAAGTTGCAGTTCCTCTTCATGTTCAAACTTCAAAGAGATGACAATAGCTACCACGGTGGGTGGGAGAATGAATATACGTACAGTGTGTGTGTATATATATATATATATGTGTGTGATAATGATAATAATTATAATAATTAACACAAAACGCACGAAAAAAAGGAGAACGGCGGAAAGAAAAAAAGTTAGAACATGTTTAAAATGTTGTCAATTGTTAGTAACACCGCCATCGGCATCAGTACACCCCACGTTGTTATGTATACTTTCACGTGTAAGGAGCCAATTGGGGTATATGGTCGACCGATGTTGTCAAACCTCTTACTTTTTCAACCGTTTAACTAATATAAATTATTTAAAATTTAAAATAAGTTTAGTAAATTGGTTTTAGAGTTGATTTTAATTTTACTTACAAAATTAACCATTTTCCTTTAAAAGTTTAAAAAATTCAATTTCAGTTAAAAATTTTCATCGTTTGTTTTAGTTCAGTTCAAAAAGTTTTATTATTTTGAATTCAAACGAAAACAACTGATGAAAATTTCAAACTGAAAAATAGAAACAATATATGAAACTTTTGTTTTGGTGATAAATCGATATTTTTAATCTTTTGAAAGAAAAATGTTATTTTTGTCAAACTTAATGGAGTAAAACCGAATTTAACTCTTGATTTTAATATGTATATTGATATTTTTAGTGTTATGAATCCATCTAGGTATTAGGTATCTGATTTGAGAAGGACATTCTGATTGTAAGGTGTTTCATGTTTATCTAAAATGAAGAGTGCAAATGTTGTAATGTGCAGTCATATGTGTTTAATAAGTACATATTAACTTGTTCTAAAGTTTTAGGTAATTTTAAAAAAATCTAAACAAGATTCTACATGAGTTAAAAGATGTGAAGTGCACACTCATTCGAGACTAATATGATTTTCAACTTCGACGAATAATAAAACCAAAGGCTAACTACAACTGGCGAAATTTAGGCTTAATTCCTATTACAACCAGAGTTCATTGTTTCTAAAGTTGTCTTCTGGTACAACTAAGTTGAAAATGCACCATTTCTATTCGATGTAACATCTGTTTTTCCTATTGATCAAATGACAACTTTGAAAACTCTGATAATCGACCACTAGGGACAATGAGGTAAGCATGATCCGGTGTTCGTGTCGGAGACCAATCGACGGAGACGAATCATCATTAGTAAGTAAGTTCATGTTATTATAAGCTAGCGTCACTAGAAACTATTAATAACCGATTACTAGAATTAACCAGCAATCTAAGACACGATTTCTTCAAAAGTTATATTGTTTCAATAAAATTTTGTATGCTTTACTACCTATAAAACACAAACTTTGATCTATATTGAGTACAATATTACAACAAAGGGACAATTGTATATATCTCATTGTAAAACAACTTAATTGCATATTTACCCGATTCAAAATTAAAATTACATATATTCCCTTCTTTAATCTTCTTAATCGCATATTACCAATTCACATTAAAATTTTCATATATCCCCTCCCTTAATGATAAAAATATCAATTTATCCATCACTTTATATTATAAAAAATAATTATAGATTGACAATTTAATCAACCGGACTATAATTAACGATATAGAACTCGTGTTCATACTTCAAACCAGGCTCCTTTGAGTTATATAATCTTATTTTTTCCTCAGAAAACTAGATTATATTTGAAGGGACTTATCTGTAATTTTCTGTGAGAGCAAGAACTATCATTTAGTTATATTATTTACATTTACATGACTAAAACACCCAAAATATTTTTGCTTTTGTGTCATATGTATATATTGTTATTTATAGAGTGTTTGTCACTTGCTGGGATTCTTTGATAATTGCATGAAATTCGATTTCAACTATTTCATGGTTACTTAGTATTCAAGCGAATAAAAATCAAAGATTAGAAAATGAAAATGTATATGTTAGAAAATTTTTCGTCCTACATATGACCAAAGATCACCTATGTATTATGGAAATTGACACCACCAACCGTCACAATCATTTTGAATCGGTTTGATAGTAGTCTCAGTCATTAGAGTTTTGCATAACTACTTCGAAAGTAAACATCTTTCATTTGAAATAAAGATTTCTTTTGAAGTATGAAAAGCAGACAACTTACTTCGAAAGAAAACTTGCTTACGAAGAGCAAATTTACTTCTAAAATAGTGCTACTTCCGAAAGTTAGTTTTGCTTATGAAATATTGCAAAACCTTTCTAAAATTTAATTTAGACAAAATTATAGTAAAGTCCTTTATGTTTATCAAAAGCTGTAGATATCGTATTTTATCTTTAAAACGCTCACTCTCTGTCCTTTATGTATAGAAACGTTGTCTGCTATGTCCTTTAAACAAACGCACGTTAGTTTATGGGTTATGTCAGTTCACGTGAGAAGCACACGAGAGCAAAGTGGACTTTCCACAACCCATCTTAATCAATTGATCCCCTGTTTCTTTTAAATCCCCATCTGATTCCATATGGTCGCTTGATTCAAAATTTGGTGAAACAACCCTTCACTAAATGGATCTCTGGAGACCTCAATCGACTGATCGAGCGTAAATCAGTCGCAAGAATCTTCGATTGATAGTGAATCCAGTCACATAATGTTCAATCGGGCTTCGAACAAGATTAATTGCTATTATGGAAAAGTAGCATTGGTTCGAACATCACGAACAAAACTTAATCTAGGTCATTGGTTCTTTACATGTTCAGCGAAGAAGGTATGTTCATCCATTAATACTCAGGATGATCTATGTCTCAAGAATCCTTATATTTTCTTACATTTTGAATTAGGATTCAGAATGTGGGTTTATTCTATGGTATGACCCTGAGACGTGTAAAAGATGCATGGAGGTTATACCAAATCTTATTAGGTCAAAAAAGGAGTGTTTAGATGTTTGTTTTGGGAAAAAAAAGTCTAATTTAGAACTTGTGGTTTGAATTTATGTATGTTGTTTGGATGTTATATCATGTAATTTAGAACTTTTATGCATGGTATTTATATCATGAAATTTTGTCTTTTTAAACCACTTTTATGTATGGTATTTATATCATGGAATTCAAGTCAATTGGAAATACTATTATGGATGTGAAAGGTTATGGATGTTAGCTATCATGGATGCTTTTGAGAATACAGGTAGAAGTTTTGCTTTATTTAGACTTTCTTTTTTAAAGGACAAAGAGTGAACGTTTTAAAGATAAAGGACGATATCCGCAACTTTTGATAAACACAAAGGATGCTTACTAGTAAAATTTTTGTCATTAATTTATGATGCATAACAAACGTGCTTAAATAAAATTTTTCTAAGCTAAACTGAGAGCTTAACTCCAACCAAGGGCGTTGCTTCTTGGACTCCACTAGGGGGACCCTGCTAACTAGTAGGGGTGTTCAAAAAACCAATATTCAAAAATATCCAATATCCGATCCGTATCTGAATCTGAATCTTTCTCACAGAATTAGGGAAATCATTAGATTCTTCTTCCTTCTTTCGGTTTGATCTGAATCGTTATTCGGATATTCGAATCGGATCTCATCCGAATTTGAATTTCAGATCGGATTTCAGGTATCATAATTTTTTATTCGAGTTATTCGGATATCCAATTAATCCGAATAAGAATTCAACTATGTTTCTAGCCCAATACTCATTACCCAACTACATGTTATGTTTTCAATTCAATATTCAAGAATCTTGACACATTCCAGTCCTTTAATCCTAAACTAGTATATAATAATCGATTGTTCTTCTAAATTAAATATTTTAATCTTCTGGTTCTATACAATTACCTATTTTGTTTCAATTTTAATTTGTGTTCATGTTAAATTTGTATTTTCTGGTTTTATATATTTTATTATGATTATAAACTTACAAAATGTTAAGAATAAAAATTTAGCCAAAAAATTGTAAGAACAAAAGAATAGGAAAAATTAGTATTTGGTTTATTCGTATAAATTCGGATGTTCGATCCAATCCGAATTGAATTTGGATAGATTCGGATCGGATTGATATATCCTTATTCGGACCAGATCGGATTTCAGATAGAATCATAAAATTTTCAAATTCGAATAATCCGATCCAAATATACCAAATAATCCGTTATCCATCTGATCAACACCCCTACTAACCAGAGGCGCTACTATCAAATCCCTATTGTTTAGTGGGTTTCGCCTCCTTGATACCATAACGGATCTATAGTAACAAAAATCATAATATTATCAAACCAGTGTGTATTTCATACTTAAGAACTTGTTTGATGTTTCATTATAACTTTTTAGAGTTAATTTTAATTTTGCTCCTCAAGTTTTGAAAAAAAGTAACTATTTTCTTTTAAAAGATTGGAAACATCAATTTACCTCCAAAAGTTTTATAAGTTGTTTCAATTTTAATTCAAAAGCTTTATTATTTTGGATTTAAATTGAAACAAGTTATGAAACTTTTGAACTGAAATTGAAACAAATTATAAAACTTTTGAAGATAAATTGATGTTTATAAGTTCAATTTCATGAAAATAATTACGACACTGAAATCCTCATATATAGTTGTTAGCTCGAGTTTTGAACTTACACGACATAATGATGATTGTAGGTATAATACGATTGTATGATAAAAGCTATACGTATTTATTGATTCCTTTTTTTGTGGGTTTATATGACAACTAGGTTAGTACTCCATGTATTACACGAGTCGATAAATAAAATATTAAATAGTTAGTAATGATAATTTATTAATTATAAAAAGATATTTTAAAATAATATATAATAGAAATTACGTATAAGTAAAGAAATAAGTAATAAAATAATAATATCAGTTTTTTTAACTTTTGATTTCTAGAAAAAATATATATATTTTGTTTCAAAACAAACCGTTTTAAAAGATGTCATTTTTGAAAATTTACTTATTATAACTCTAAAGTTTTAATTATTTTGGTTTATAAAAATTTTATTTTTTATAAAACCAAATTTAAAATACTTCATAGTTTTAAGAAAGTTTGATGTGCTAGAATAATTTTTAATTTATTAAAGGACCTATTTTAACTTATTTAAAAATTATTTTTGATTTATTATGCTAAGTGTTTAACTAAAATATTATTTTATTATAATAGATAGATATGTGATGTTTGCTTTCAACATTTTGACCGTTTATTTCATATGATTTGTATCTTAACAAACACTTCTTTGATTTTATGATTTACAATCACATGTTGTATGTGTGTCATGGGCAACTTTTACGGAACTTATTTTATTTTTTTTTATAAAATTTATGATGTTTTTATTTCTACTGTCATTATTTTAAATTTTATAAATAAGGCTATATATAAATATATAAATACATGTATATAAAAGTCGTTTAATACATAAATACATAATTAATAAAATATAGAACTGTAACGTACAATCATTTAAACACTTGTATAGTTTGTTTTGGTGAGACAAAATACTATTCTGTAACCACTCATATATATTAGTGTCTTTCCAACTTCAATATACTATGAACAAACATACTACATGTTTTGTATTTAATATTGCTTATGTAACGAATATACGTATGCACATCTAAAATCTTTTTTTTTTCAAATTATGCAGCTTACACCTAACCAAATAAAAAAGAAACCGTGAGCAGCTAAAATAGCAATATAATGTAGTTTTATAATGTCCATATGAACAAACAAAAGGTTGGGAAAGTGGGGCTCAATTCTATAGTTATCATCTCTCTTCAACTTTAGTTGAGGAATAAGTTTTAATTAGTTTTTAAGGAGAGCGTATTTTAGTGGTATTTATCTCCATAATTGTAACGAAAAAAAATTTCGTCACTTGATTCGAAGGTTGGGGGCTGTAGTTGAAGCGTACTATAACTACCTAGGTTGAGGCTTTTTCTTTGTTAATTCTGTATAATGAAAATTAATATCTCTCTTATCTAAATTTTTTAAAATCAAGCTATCTTTTTAAAAATAAATCTTATTAAAAAAATTAAAAATACATCTTTTTATTAAAGTAGAAATAAAAAAAATAAAACTTTTATATAATATGAAATTTTCTAAAACACTAAACCTTTTAAACCTCAAAATATTTTAAAACGAACCTTTTAAAAAATTGTAAAAAGGTTAATTTTTTAAAAACAGTCATATTAAAACAGCCATAATAAATACAAACCAAACTTTTTAATAAACAAGAAATTTATAAATTTTATAATCAAGAAATGTATCATACTAACTTTCTCATTTCTCTCTATTACTGATAATAATATTAAATACTAATAATATTACTCATATCATAATTAAATTCAAATATATATAATTTAATAAATTGAAAAATTATTTTTTATTTAAAACACACTTTTAAAAAGTAAAGTTTTATAAAATACAGAATACAACGAACTTTAAACAAAATACTTTAAAACCATAACCCTTTTTATAAAAAAAGTTTAATAAAAATACATTATTGTTTATTCACTTAAAGTAGCTACTTATACGTAATTATAATTATAATATAATATATCTTCAAGTATGGTTCTATAATTCATAAATTTTTATTACTAATTATTTAATATTTTATTTATACAACCCATGTAATACACGGGATACTAACCTAGTAATTTCTATATAGAAATAAATAAGGTTTCACCATAAAAAATACTTTAATAACACTTGATTATGTTTAAATATAATTTAATTTGTAGCTATTTATTGTTAAAGCTAAAAAAATTAAAATGTATATAAAGAGGTTTAATGGTTTATGGATATTTATGAAGAATAAAATCTTTTGTTTCTTTATACTATTGTTTATAAATTAAATATGTTTGTTATATATAATAACTAGGTTAGTATCTCGTGTCTTACACGGCTTGAATGAATAATATATTGAATAGTTAGGAATAAAAATTTATGAATTATAAAACGATATTTTGAGATAAGACATTATTAAAATTACTTACGAGTAAGAATTTCAAGTAATAAAATAATGACATTACTTTTTAAATTTATTTTTATAGTTTTATTTGTTTTTTTTCTAAAAATAGTTATTTTTTTAAACATTTTGTGTTAAACCAATTTAACAAAAATATCATCTTTAAAAGTTTCCTTATTATGAATTTGAAATTTAATTACTTTCGTTTTATATAAAATTTTATTTTGTAAAAATATAGATCTTAAAATTTTTTTTATTTAAAAAAGTATACCATTATAAATAAATTTTAGAAATCTATCTATATATTATAGTAAAATAAGGTTTTAAATGGACACTTATCACAATTCTAGAGCTACTAGTTTTGATTTTCCCGCTTCTCTCTCCTATTAAATAATTACATTAACTATCGATAATTATTTAATTATTTTTTAAGATTGATACAAGTTTTTATTAAATTAAGAAATAGATATTTTTATAAATGTAATTTATAAAGAAATAGAATTTTATAAATAGGATTTTATTTAAAACATCAATTTTTTTAAAATTAGATAAAATATTATAGAATCGGTATTTTTAATAAATTAAAATAATTAAAAATTAGAGTTATAATAAGGAAATTTAAATTTCTTTTTTTTAAATGGTTTGTTTTGAAACAAAATGTTTAACTAAAAAATAAAAATTCTAAAAAACTATAATCATTATTTTATCACTTATGATACTTATTCATACGTAATTTCAATTATAACTTATATCAAAATATTGTTTTTAAATACATAAATTTTTATTATTAACTATTTAATATTTTATTTATTCAACCCGTGTAATACACAGGATATTAACCTAGTTGCATTTATATAAAGGTCTCTTTCTTAATTTGTTAAAAAGTATTAAATTCTAAAAAAAATTACATAATTCATTAGTAATTAAGGTAGTTATTTAATAGAAGATAAAAGCGGGAAAATAAGATTTAGAATGCCTACAATTATGGCATGTGTAACACAAAAACATTCTTTTATTAGTATTTATAGATTATAGATTATAGATTTATAGATTATAGATTATAGATTATAGATTATAGATTATAGATTATAGATTATAGATTATAGATTATAGATTATAGATTATAGATTATAGATTATAGATTATAGATTATAGATTATAGATTATAGATTATAGATTATAGATTATAGATTATAGATTATAGATTATAGATTATAAAATATAGATTATAGATTATAAATTTTATTGATATGTTATCTATAATATATATTAGATTATACATATATATAATCTATTATATAATTTTGTTGTATTAATCCATATAATATACGGGTATCTAACCTAGTAGTATAATAAGTCAAATTATTAAAGAAAAGTAAATATCATTAATTATATGTTTGATTTTGAGTGAGTTCTAAATGCGTAATATTGTAATTAGATTTTAGTTACATTAAATTTATTTAGATTGTTTTTAAATTTTACAAGAAAACAAGCAAACATTTTTAGGTTCTTTTTTAGAACATGTATATATGAACTTTATGAAATAGTAGTTTAATAGTGCCAGCGAAATTATAGTTACAAAAATAAGAAATGAAATCATACAACATCATATGATACACCTACCATTATATGTAGTTACTCGTGTATATATTACACGAGATATGGAGAGTTAATTATTAAAATAACATAAAAACATAAATAAAACTAAATGTATTACACGGGTTGAAAAAATAAAATTGATTAGTTGTTGATTGTTATTTATATAATACTAACATTAGTAAACCTGTATATTACACGAGTTAAAAAATAAAATATTAATTATAATGAAAGTTTATGAAGTATAAAAATGATATTTTAAAATAAGATATGATTAAATTTACATATGAGTAATAATTATAAGTGATAACTACAAGTAATAAAATAATAATATTAATTTCTAAACTTTAGTTTTTAATATTTTTTCCAAAAAAATTCAACCATTTTTTTAAAACAAACTATATTACAAATATCATTTTTAAAAGTTTCTTATTATAACTCCTAATTTTAATTATTTTATTTATAAAGAAGTTTACTTTTTAAAAACATCAATTTTAAGATATTTTATATTTTTTAAAATGTTTTAGAAAAATTCTTATTTATAAAAATTTATTTTTCTAGAAATAACATTAATAAAAAGACATCTTTTCTTAATATGTTAAGAAATATTTTTAATCTTAAAAAAATTAAAATTATTTAATCTTTAATTTAGGTAACTATTTAAGAGGAGATAGAGTCGGGAAAAACAAATTTAGAGGGCCTAGGAATGTGACAAGTGGCTCCCCAACTCACAGTAAAACCTACAACCACCACCTCCACTGCGACCTATTCCACGTCCACTATAGCCGCTTTTCTTCTTTGGCCATCCAACAACCATACCCATGGGAAGGAAACTGGTAAAGTGGTGATTGGTTGCATTAGTGCGTTTAGAGATTTTAAATTTTGAGTTGTTGATACTTGACTATTTGACTTTTTGAGTTAAAATTTTAAAAAGAACAAAGGGAAATATGATAAATCATTAAAATAGTATTGTGGTAAATAAATAAATAAATTTACATATTACATATACATTATATATAAAAATTATATTTAAAACTAATTTGAGCAGAACCGATTGAGCAACGAGCGAGCTAACCTTTCCTCGTGATTGGTTCGTTTAGAAACCAAATCGAGCCGCTCGGCTCGTTTACAACCTAGTCAAAATTGAATGAGTAACTTTTCAAGCTTTTTTCGAATGAGTTCCGAGCGAGTTTCGAGCGTCGAGCTATTTGAATAGCACTAAGGGCGATGGGAGGTGCTTGCGCCGCGGGCACACGGAGGAGACCGACGCCGTGCGGCAACACTGCCGCCGGTCCCCCATGCCGTGAATTCTTCACGCCATCCGGCGTTCCTTCGTCGAGCCACACCACACCAATGGTAAAATTTTGAACTGTTAGAACTCCCTCCCCTCCCAACAGCTAGTTGGCAAAAGATTTATGACGTCAGAAGATTTGTGGATTTTGCATGTTATTTTAGTGTAGTCGTTTCCTAATCTTCTTAATCAATCTCCAATATTCACGCAAGAATTGAATGGAACCGCCTCGATATGTCCGTTTAATGTTAACGGACATCGATATAAACGTGGTTACTATCTAGCCGACGGTATATATCCTTCATGTTCAACTTTTGTGAAGTCATATTATTATCTAGTTGAATATAAAGAAAAATTTTAGAAAGATACAAGAGTACGCAAGAAACGACGTCGAACGAGTTTTCGGTGTTTTAAAAGGAAGATGGAAAATAATTGCTTTACCGGTTAGAGCGATGGAGGTCGGGAGAATGAGAAGTCAAATGTACATGTGCATTATAATTCACAATACGATTATAAAGAATGACGGCAATGTTATTTCTCCCGTGCACATTCGAGATCACCGACGAATTCAGTTGAGAACGAAAATACAATTTTGGAATTGCGCGATGAGAACATACATTTTAGACTTAGAATCGATCTCGTGGAACACGTTGCGAAAAATGTGGACATCATGGTTTCAGATGACGAAGAATAATTTGTTTTACTATTATTATTATTTTTCTTGTATTTTTTTAATTTTAAACTAGTTTTTTTTATTTTAATGTAGTTTTAAATTTTAATCTATAACATATAATAAAAGAAGGGTTTTTGAGACACGTGTCATCATTCTAGCATATCAAATGACACGTGTCATCATTCTAGCATATCAAAAAATTTATTTTCCTGCATCTCTCTCATAATAAATATGAAAATTATAAAAACAATTAATTTGACTTTTTTTATTAAAATACATTAAAACAAATATATCTATATTTGTGTTTCTTGTCTCTCATATTAAATGATAATTATTTTAAATAATTAAACTGAACTATTAAACATCTAAAATATAAATATTCTTATTTTAATAATTTAGTAATATATACTAAGTTATATGATTTCAGACATTTTTTATCTTTAAATATAGAGTAATAACTTTTAATTTTATTATTTGTTATTAATAAAATATTCATTATATTATTATTTCACCAATGACTAATAACATTTAGAAGATGATATTTTTTATAAAATTAATGATTTTAATATATTTTATTTATCCCACTTATATAATACATGGGATCTAACATAATGAAACAATAAAAAAAATTGGTGCGATGTGATGTGGTAGAATGTAAAATATTGTAACGTGTAATTATGTGATTGAAGGTCATCGTCACATACACACGTACCTCCTAAGTAGAACAATTCAAATTTCACATCTTTTTGAAGTACCAATTTTATATTTTTTAATGTCTTAAAAAACAAAACGTGTTTTAGTTTGAAAATCGATCCAAATCTTTGACCATTTTGTCGTGAGGAAAGCAACGATATTCTTTGCGTTACCAACACTCTTCTTAAATGGGAGTATATATAAAAACATGCTTTATGAAAATTTGCACTACCATTACATAAAAAATAACATTTAAATATTAATCATTATCATACATATTATATATACTTGCACACAACTAGGCATGTCATAGCGAATCAAAACCACCGAAAATATTTTCAAACTGAAGTCTCTTAGTTTTTAAAGCTTCAAATCTATTTTATGTACTATATAATATACACTTTTCATTCTTTAACTTCAAAGCTACGTTATGCTTGTGTTTAATTTTTTCTTGACGTCTCATTGTCACAGCATAAATTTTGTTAAGAACATAGTTAACTTCAAAGTAGGGTAGTTGTTTAACTATCATAGGTTAATTATATCAACTGATGGTAACATGGTAACATGATGGTACCGTAAGAATGAAATCGATACCACACAAAGAACACTAGTACTATTATATGTTGTTTCTGTCTATGTTCTGATCTTCAAAACCAACTTGTTGCAACTTCATACGTTTTTTATGTATTTAATTAATGTTAACGATGCACCACGCATAACAAGGTTTATAATTGTGCCACATCACGCATATTACAAGTAAATAAAGGAAAGGTCATGGGTTCAAGTCTCACTCTGAACAAAAAATGCTTAGAGTGGAGTCACACGGTTTTCTCAGCAATGAGTTTCCTCCTGAGAGGGTTGGGGGTGTGGTCCCGGCTGGAAAACGGATAGGTGGGCCCGATTAAGATAACACCTATACTTCGAAGCAGGGTCGTATATTTACCGTTAAAAAAACATAATTTGTAGTTTCTTTTTGTATTATAATAAAGATAACTTAGTAACAGACATTTTCAAAGTATATATCAATCATTGGATCCATCTCTCTTTAGTAAAGACATTTCATGCTCCCTAATCTAACTGAGCTATCATATTCCTTGTATCTGGATCAAATTAGGGATGACATGCACCCATTGACAATGTAATTCTTTTTTGTTTATAAATGAGAAAACTTCATGAGCATGATAGGTGCATAAATGTTTTGGGTTTTTCAATTTGGTCACAAAGATTTGTGGTCTTTCAAAATAAATTTGTGGTCTTTCAAAATTGTCATGATAAATTTTATAAAATTTACATTTTGGCCACTTAAGTTTTTCTTTTAAACATATTACCTACAATAGCTTGTAAGAGTTTTGATTTTGGCCACGTAAGTTTTTAAAGTTTTGATTTTGCCACATAAGTTTTTAAGTTTGTGATTTGAACACCTTAGCTATAATATTATATAAGGTTTTGATTTTAGCCACTTAAGTTTTTATGTTTGTGTTTTAAACACCTTAGTGCGAGTGAATACAACCAAACTCCCACAGCGTAGAGTGAGTGAATAACTTTCGTTCGTCAACTTTTCGATATAATTATTTTTGATAATGGAATTATATTCAAACTTGAGTATTTTTCTAGCATCATGGAGTATAATTATTGTCGTAATTTCATGATGAACCAACTCAATTATGAGTAAACATCTTTGTTTCTGGTATTGATGTTATCAGAATCTGTATATGTATTCACTTTTATGTTTTGAGATGAGTTGAATCAATAAAGACCAAAGTCAAACCGCGTAGCGTGAGGAAATCAATCTGAGTATCGCCGCGAAGCGCGATCATAATATCCTAGTTAGCTTTGTATGAGCATTCACATCAATGTCCCCATATCTAACGTTATCTTTAAGTTATACGGGAAACATAAAAATACATGTAATTTAACTCTTGTATAGGTTTTTTATATCTTTATCTACTATATTTTTAAAGGAAACCATAATCATCTGTTATTCTCTTATATTTGGGGGTCACCATTCATTTATCATATCTATTTTTTTAGTGGTTGTGAGTGAAAGAAAAGAACAAAATAAAATAAAAGGGAATAATTAACTATTATTTAATTAAAAGAATAATAGATACGGGGAAGCTAATGTGGATGCTTTTAAGAAATGAATAAAACTTTAAGAGGATGATGTTTTTTTATAAAATATAAATGATGAGAATGAAAAAGCTATTGTAAGTATTAAGTGACAATTCTACACGTTCTTATCTATTCAAATGCGTTCAACCTCTCATTTAAATATTAGATTGTTTTATAATAATACATCTTTTGTTATCTAGTTTCAAGTATTTATTATCTATAAAATAATAAAAAAATAAACATAAACATTATTAGTTGTTTAATCAAATCCGATGACAGAGACAAAACATGTTTAAATTCACAGAAGTAAATAAATTCACTTTCTAAAAAATCTGTTTAATCTAATTCGATACTCAAACACTCAAATTGTCTCCTTGCAAGTTTGATCTAGAGATGGACAAAAAAACTGTTTAAAAACCGAAACCGGCAATTCGACCCGACCTGACCCAGTTGTCAAACCGGTTTTATTCCAAAACGGTTCTAACCCAACCCAACCCATAGGTTTGAGATCGATTCTTAACCCTATCTAGTGAAACCAGTTTCAACACGGTATTACCTGAATCGAAGCGGTTTCGAACCCGATTAAACCTGGTCTTTCCACTCACTCAAACCGGTTTCAACTCGAACCAGATCTTAACAAAAAACCAGTTTTGACTTTGTTGACCCAAGCCTAACCGGTTTCCAACCTGTTTTGTACACCTCTACACTTTGGTTACATTCTTTTTGGGATTATTTTTCCGTGGTCTATCAATTATCAATTATTTTCCCGGGAAGCCTCACAGTTGGTAATCATAGCATAAAATCGCTTTAATAACAAAACATTGCAGCGGGATTAAGTATTCATTCATTTGAAACTTGTAGATCATATTGTACTCATACATTTGTTACAAGCCTATAACTCTACAAGAAAAATATAATAGCCCATATAAAAAACATTATTAATTACACAGGAAAATCAGAAGCAAAATCATTTGATTTTAAGTACAATGATCATAATTATTCTGCATGTATGAGTTAGGGCCTAGGGGCGGAACCGAGGGAGTCAAAGGGTGCGTTGATCACAAGTCAACGAAACTCGTCTATTATAAAATATTACCGACGATCCTTAGCGTAATTGGTTAAGGTGAGATACTCATGACATGTAAACATGCAGGATAGGTTATGAATTCAAGTTTCACTCTAAGCAAAATTGCTTAGAGTTGAGCCAGGAGCTTTTCTTAACAATGTGTTTCCTTCTGAGAGGGTTGGGGATGCAGTCCCGGCTGGGAAACAGATTACTGTGCCCGATTAAGATAACACTTATCATTCGTAGCAGTGTCGCAAATTTGCCGTTTGAAATTTTTTTTTATAAAATCTTAGGGTTTTTAAATAAGTTTTGATCATTTAGCTGCAATCGTTAAAGAAAATAACTTTTGATGACTCACTACTAAGAACTTTTGGTTTCGCTACTACTTATTATTGTTTAAAACTGCACGAGGTCTTGAGGAAGAAATGAAAGAGAGATGCTAATGTATACATTATGGGTGAAGATGTGGGTCGTTGTGGCGAATCATACAAAACAAAGGCGTTGCTGAAAGTAACGCGGTCTACAAGTTCTTGACACCTCGGTTGCTATAAACACATTTACAAGAATGGAAATCATGCGCGCAATGACGAGTTTGAGGCCACTTAGCGATTGAAAGAATTGCAAGGATACCGTTCGCAACTTATAAAGAAAATTACTATATGAATGAAAAAAAATACAAATTACAAGTAACTTATAATAAGATAACAATTAAAATAGTTTGTACATTTGGAGATAACCACCGAGCCTAAAATTCACCCTAAAATATATGTTCTTGTTACTTGGAAAACTTTTTGCGTGTATACGAGATGTTTGTTTATCTTTGAGGGCATAGAAATTCTCTCAAAGTTCTAGTTCTTGAAGCTACATCAACTAAGGTAAAACCTTAGTTTTATATTTAAAACAAATGGTAACTCCTCAATCTTTATCTAAATCAAACATAGGAGTTAGATTCTATTAACCTTCTTTAATGACTATTTAATTAGTTGAAACCTGTTGTCCATCATTAGAAGTTATGATAAACTAAATTGTAACAACTCATGTTGTTCCTAATCAGTGGAAATGACCAACAACAAATTTGTTGCCCTTATTCAGTTGTAAGAACAACTTATGTTGTTCTTGATCGGTGGAAACTAATATTGTGTGATGTTGATGATAGCTCATCAGTAGCAAGTTATGGTGATGACAAACCAACCTCAAAAACATAAAGTGCGGCATTAAAGATCACATTGTGTTTACCCTTGCGCTCGTGTGGCGAGGGTTCTTCATTCCTCTATAGAATTCCCACTTGTTTTGGATGGATTGGTTCAGTTGGTTCTGGACGGTTTGGTCCAGCTGGTACTGCCCATTCCAACAAAAAATAACTGGTTTTTGCTGTTGAATTTAGTAATGCAATTCTTCTGTAACATGTCATTTCTTTATTTGGTTAGTTATTGGTGTATGTCAAGTGTCTTTGCAGGTTGTTCGTGTATATGCTGATTTCTTCAAGGGTTAAAGTTGCCAAGTTGCATTGTTGCGGTTGCTGCTGTTTATTGAATCAAGTCCAAGGGTGTCAAGTGTTTCTTTTGGATGTATATAATCATCGCTTCCGGTTTAGGGTTCCACACACACACATTCAAGCAAACATTTCAAACACGCTCTCCCGATCATCTTCTTCCTTGAGAGACTGCATCTTCTTAATGCAGCCTTCTTTTGATTTCTGTTCTTGATCTGTAGTTCTCATTCTGTTATCGAGTTCACCGATTTGGTGAATCTCTTTTCGTTTGTATTTGTGTTCTTATTCTGGAGTTTGTATCGAGTGGTTTCTTATTTTGTTGGAGTTTTTCTCAAGGCTGTTACAATTTTTACATGGTATCAGAGCTTTGGCTCTGGTATCCGTAGTCTTCCGCTGATATCTCTTCGTTTTCTTCGATCTAGGGCTTCATATCCCTTGAAATTTCGGATTGGAACGATCTCTGTTGCTGATATAAGATTTGGGGTTTTTTCGTTGTTTTGAAACCCTAGATCTCAGATTGCTCTGCCTATTGTTTGATCTGGATTTGTGGTGATATTCTCTGGTTCCTCTCGATCTGTTGTGGCGATTCTGGTGGGTGTTTCTTCTAGATCTTCTGCCGTATCAAGATCTCGTTCAGGGTAATAAAACCCTAACTCTACATATATCTACAATAACGTGGTAACCCTAGAAGGTTACGTGTTATCTGCTGGTGCTTCTTTTCTGTGACTTTGTAACCCTAGAGGTTACGGGTCACCGCTTATTGGAATACCTTTAATAGGGAACCCCCGCTGTGAGGATATCTCTTCCCTTTCTTTTTAATTTTCCTGTTACACGTATTATTGTCTCTAGGCATATTGTTGACCGGGTTAGGAGTACCGGATCTGGTAAATCTGTCAGGGAGAGCCATCCCCTGTTCTGTTTGCATTAATTTGTGTTGCATTTGTGTCTGTTTGACACTTTGTGTGCATTCACTTGTGTGATTTCTATTGTTGTGTGATTGCATTAAAACACCCTGGGTTAATCCTTGATCTGCCACTATAGTGGTGTGAAAACCTGGCTCTGACCCTTGTGTGTTCTCTGTGCGTGTGATTGTGTGCTCATTCTATTTTCTTGTTCAATCGGGCTGATTTCGTTAAACAACTGAAATGGGTGATGAATCTACATCAGGAGCCTTAATCAATAATGAAACATTAATAAGTAAACTAGATGCTAGCAACCCACTTTATCTACATGCTAATGATTCAAACACATTATCCATTGTAACAATGAAACTAAAAGGAACATAAAACTATTCTGTTTGGGCAAGTTCGATAAAACTGGCACTTGAGGTTAAGAATAAAATTGGGTTTATTGATGATACATGTAAAAGACCTACTGGTAATGAGGTACTAGCCAAACAATGGGACAGATGTAATTCAGTGGTATTATCTTGGATCCTAAATTCTATAACGGATGAATTATATATAGGACAAGTATATTCTAAATTAGCTTCTGAGGTTTGGAAAGATTTAAAAGAAACATACGATAAAGTAGATGGATCTGTTGTGTTCAACCTTGATAGGATCGGATCGATTAGATTTGAATTATGCAGCGGAATATCACGAAATTATGATCGAATTCAAGCAAGAAAGTAAGTAATGAATATGCAAAACACTTAATCACAATTATAGAGAGAATATTTCTGTTAAAGGAATGTTTTCATTCACGCGTAATGCTTCAGTTAGAATACAGCTAGGTCAACATCCCTTATATAGAGGAATGTGACGTCTGCTGATGTCACTTGATAGTGACATCTAACAGAATTTACAAAACAACTGAAATATGCAAACTACTGAGATGTTCTCAACAACTGATCACATCTCAGAGAATGCTAAGTACAAATACATGAAACTACTGACTTAAAACTACTGAAACAATAAACTACTGAAATGTAAAATTACAAGTACTGAAAAGTAAAACCATCACAACTACTGAAGTTAACAACTTCAGCTGTTGTGACAAGTGCTGATCACTCTGGTCTTCAGTCTTTGTCTTCAGCACTTCATCTTCAGACTTTGTCTTCAGACTTTACTTTCAGAATTTGTCTTCAGACCTTTGTAATCAGCTGATGTCTTCAGCTGTTGTGATCTTCTTCAGCAGTTGTAATGTCTGTGGGACTTAGAGGTTTTTCTGATCAGGCTCATTGGTTCTTTTTGTCCAACAAACCTATATCAGAACATAAATGCTTTAAGACAAAATGGTAGTTCTATGTCTGAATATTATCATAGGTTGAACACAATGTGGAAACAATTTGATTCTATGCTCCAACTTCCGTCCTGCACATGTAAAGCTGCTAAAGAATTTAACGACTTTAACCATTTAATCAAATTAATGCAGTTTCTCATGGGCCTTGATGACGTTTATCAACCTGTTAGAACTAATCTGCTCATTAGGGACCCCCTTCCAACTGTTAAAGACGCCTTTTCTATTATATCTAGGGAAGAATCTCACAGAAATGGTGGTTCTTCTTCTGTAACAAAATCAAATCAAAATGTTGCATTCTTTGCTAAACCAAATCAATCTTTTGACAATAAAAGGAGAGTTGGAAGGGGACCTAACCCCAACCTCAAATGCACTCATTGTAATCTGATTGGTCACACAGTAGAAAGATGTTATGAGCTGGTTGGCTATCCACCTAACTATAAAAAGAAAAATGCAAACCAATCTAACAAAGGGACCAATTCAAATAATACCATACATATTCCTAACAAATCAGGACCTGTATCTGCTGCATCTTTGTCTTTCACTCCTGAACAGGTCTCAAAATTGATGAATATCCTTAGTGAAAAGCATACTTCTGATTCCCAAACCTCAGGAGTTGGAGGTAAAGATAACTCATGTAATTTTTTCTCTAATGTTGGCATCTTAAATTACTTATCCATTTCGAAAAATGATTTTGAAACTGGGTGGGTTGTTGATTCAGGAGCTAACCAACACATGACCAAAACTGATAAAAATCTTATAAATTGTGTTGATGTATCAGATCTGAACATAACTGTAAGTCACCCCAATGGTACATCAGCCAGAGTAATAAAAATTGGTGACTTGAATTTGACAAGTAATGTTATCTTAACAGACGTGTTTGTTGTTCCTGAATACAGTGTGAATTTATTATCCGTTCACAAGCTTGCTAGAGATAATAAATTAAAAATCTGTTTTGATGAAGATAGTTGTAATATTCAGGATTTGAAGTCAAAGAGAGTCTTGGTGACTGGTAAACAAACCGGTGGTTTATACTTCTTTGCAAAACATGGTCAGTCTATGAATGTGTGTTATAACAATACTCAAAATGCTAAACTATGGCACTCTAGGCTTGGACATCCTTCTGATAATGTTTTAAATGTTTTAAAAGATATGTTCAAAATTGACACCATACATGAGTCACAGCCTTGTGACATATGTCACAAAGCAAAACAAACTAGGGTTCCTTTTCCTTTGAGTGACCACAAGTCAAAGTTTATAGGAGAACTTGTCCATCTTGATTTGTGGGGTCCGTACAAGGTAACTAGTAAAGAAGGATATAGATATTTTCTTACAATTGTAGATGATTATTCACGAACAGTTTGGTGTTATCTTCAAAAAACCAAAGATGAAGTTTTTCAAAGCATAACAGCTTACTGTAATTTAATTGAAAACCAGTTTGATAAAACAATCAAAGTTTTTAGAAGTGACAATGGTAGTGAATTTGTCAATAATCAATTGTCAAGTTTTTTGAATCCAATGGAATCTTACATCAAACATCTTGTACGCATACCCCACAGCAAAATGGAATTGCCGAAAGGAAACATAGGCATTTATTAAATGTTGCACGTGCTTTGTTGTTCCAAGGGGGTGTTCCTCTTAGTTTTTGGTCTGAATGCGTCCTAACAGCTACTTATTTAATAAACAGGACTCCCTCGTCTATACTATCAGGAAAAAGTCCCTATGAAGTAATGTTTGGTTTTAAACCCTCTCTAGACCATTTAAGAAACTTTGGCTGCCTCTGTTTTAGTACAGTTTTGAACAACCCAAATAAGTTTTCTAGTAGGGCTGACAAATGTGTCTTAATTGGATACTCAAATTTAAAAAAGGGTTATAAGCTTTGGAATCTCGAAACAAAAACTGCATTTTTTTCAAGGGATGTAAAATTCTATGAACATATATTTCCTTTTAAAGAAAAAAATATTACTGATTCTGTTTGTCAGCCTTCACCAGGATTAAATACCTTGAATTTTTTAATGAGGAGCCAAATGAGGTCTTTAATGGTAAAGTCCCCTATGATGATGAGAGGGACAAGTCTCAAGGGTCTGCTAATGAGAGTCAGCAACCTGATAACACAAGTAGCAGCACTTTTAGGGAGGCTGTGTCACACCCCCGCTAAAAGCGGAAACACGGGGATGTAACGAGACCGGGATCGTCATAACACATGGTAAGCGATAGAGAGCAATATAAATAAATGATGACTTGCGTGTCATGACGACACCCGACAACAAGGGGACTTGTGTCGTGTTTAGTCAATGTCCACGACACATAGCCATAAGCAACATAATGATGATAACACATAATCACATAAGATGAAATCGTGAATGTTAATTCCCACAACCCGGGAACAAGTTTCAAAAGTTGATAATTGTTTACAAGCGTTAACATTGTTCAAAATATTGTTTATTAAACATGAGCTAAGTCCCAAAAATGCATCCTAGGGTCTCCACTAAGGCAGCACACCTAGATTCCTGGACTTGCATGATCACCTGAAAAGATATGCTTAAAACGGTCAACATAATTGTTGGTGAGCTCGCAGGTTTATGTAATAAAAAAAATGTAAGTGATGCTGTAATAAGTAAGCGCGTCGGAATACCGTGAATACAGTTATTACACAAGTAAATATCACATGACATGAGCTTTGCAACCAAACCTAGCGACGTACACAAAGAAATTGTCGGCATATATTCACCCAAGGGCCCGTTCCTGGCCACTGATGGTACCAACTAGTATACCATCGAACGAGGGTGGGGGTGTCAACCCAGTAGTACTACCAATACCTAACCGTCGGTTCCCACACTGGAATTAAATAGTTGCAAAGATAGAACCACACAGCAGACCCAAGCATGTATCAAATAGTACTTGCAACACAGTATCACGTTGATTCCTTGTATGTAAAATGTATGTAAGTTGTATAGCATAAAAATTGTGTAAGCATACTTTTCCCCCAATTTGTAAATGATTAAATATTGTATAAGCGTAAAAAGGGGTCACGAAACTCACTTGTTTGGTGGTAAGTATGTATGATCGATGTATCCCAAATGTTGAATGCAAATAAACAGTCAAACACCTATTGACAGTTATTGTATAGCATTAATGATATGATATATGTATAAGCGCGCAATAATGATGGGTCGGTTCGGGTCGTATCGGATGGGTCGCGCACAACACACACAGACTGACACACGTACTAGACCTTATGTAGATCCAAGTACAAGACATTGTCGCCACAAATGATGATGTTTAAGTAAAAGTATCGTTGTTTATTGAAGAAGCATTGAATAAGTGTCAATAGTTATAAGTCAATTTGGTCGTTGTAAAACGTTAGTTCAATTTGCTCAAAATAGTTTCTTTGCCCTTTCTCACGTTGACTTTAATCTTTGTGGCCGAACAATGGCATTATTGTGCTAGTGTTACCTCGACACCACACGACATACTCACGCCACGCACAAGGGATCAAACACAACAATTTCAGTCGCATAACCAGGTCAGACGCACGACTCAACCTCCATTCGTGCGAATCAACCCTCAATCGTGCGAATCAGCTTCATTCGTACGATTGAGCCTTCATTCGTATGATTGGCCTTCAGTCGTACCACACAACACCCAATCGCACGACTCAACTTCCATGCGCACGAATCAACCTTCAATCGTGCGAATTAGCTACTTTCGTACGACTGAACCTTCATTCGTGCGATTGGACTCCAGTCGTGCGAATCACATTCATTCGCACACATTCAGTCGGTCACCTGACTCAATCGCACACAATCACTCAATCGCATGACTCAATCGCATACACTCAATCGCACGCATGACTCAATCGCACACAAACACTCAGTCGCACAACTCAGTCGCACGACCTGCCTAGTCGCACAACTCAGTCGCGCGATTGACTCAGACGCATGATCCAGTCGCACGACCCACTCAGTCGCACGGCTCAATCGCATGGATGACCCAGTCGCCTGATCTGCAGAATCGCGACTGTGGTCGGGAGGAGCAGCCCCCGAGCAGCTCTAAACACGGGTTTTACACCACAAGGACCTCCAGAAACACACAACAAACATACACAAGCATGAAACACAAGCAAAGAGACCTCACACGCACCCATACGACCTTGTATGTTCGGGTTGAACCCGAACACCCGAAACCCTAGTTTGGACAGCCGTGAAAAGGCTAGAAAACGGACAACCAAAGACAACTACCTGCAAGAAAGAAGTAATCTAGGCTGTAGACGGTGTCAAGACGAAGAAAACAAGACCTCTCGGGTTGGATTTGGTGCTAAAATGGAGATTTGGTGTGTGAAGAAGATGAGGATGAAGAAGATGGTGAAATGGGTTTTCTAGGGCTGATAAGGGGTATTTATACCCAGCCCAAGTTGCAAAATTACAAGTTTAGTCCCTGCACTTAACCCCCGAGTTTTCCCAAATTTTGTTCGGTTGAAAAACGACTTCGTTAGGTGTTTTATATTAATTGTAAAAGTTCATTTAATGTTATTATGACTTAAGAAATGGTTATATTAAAACATTTATTATATTTATAAAATGATATATTTAACGTTTTCAAAAATGAAAGTTTTAAAGGTCTTTTTGAGGTCATCACATGGTTATAACGAATGCACACACAACGATAATATTGCACACATGATATCCACATAAAGAGTCAATAAGATGAGGAATGACCAAGCATAGAATAGATGACGGACAAACACGTTAATTGACGGACCTTAAAGTGACGGATGTCACAGTATCCCCAAGTTGAGAGAATTTCGTCCCGAAATTCAGCTGGAGTTAGGTCCAAGAGTGTCATCCTCGAAGAGATGTGGATATTTGAGTTTCATCTGATCTTCACGTTCCCATGTAAACTCTGGCCCTCGTTTTGAATTTCACATTACGCGAACAATAGTATCCTACTGCGCTTCAGTTGCTTGACCTTTCGATCCATGATCTCAATGGGTTCCTCAACAAAATGAAGCTTGTCATCAATCTTGATTTCCTCGATTGGCACGTGAAGGGATTCATCGGCCAAACATTTCTTGAGGTTGGACACGTGAAATGTATCATGCACACCGCTAAGCTCTTGTGGCAACCTTAACCGGTAAGCCACTGGACCGATCCTTTCAGTGATCTCAAATGGTCCAACGTATCTTGGGGCTAACTTCCCTTTCTTTCCGAATCGAACGACTCCTTTCCAAGGGGAAACTTTGAGTAACACACGATCCCCAACATTGAATTCTAGAGGCTTCCGACGATTATCGGCATAGCTCTTTTGACGATCTCGCGCGGCTTTAAGTCGATCTTTGATTTGGAAAATCTTGTCTGTTGTTTCTTGGATGATCTCAGGGCCTGTTAGCTGACTCTCACCAATTTCGGCCCAACAAACGGGAGATCTGCATTTCCTTCCATACAACGCTTCAAATGGAGCACATCTAATGCTTGTATGGTAGCTGTTGTTGTAGGAGAACTCAATCAACGGTAAATGAGCATCCCAGCTACCTCCAAAATCAATTACACACGCTCTCAACATGTCTTCTAGCGTCTGTATAGTGCGTTCACTTTGGCCATCTGTTTGAGGATGATAGGCTGTACTCATGTCTAACCGAGTGCCCATCGCTTTCTGTAGCGTTTGCCAAAAACGTGAAGTGAATCTGCTATCACGGTCGGATATGATTGACACCGGCACCCCGTGCCGTGTCACGACCTCTTTGATGTACAATCTTGCTAACTTATCCATCTTGTAATCTTCTCGGATAGGCAAGAAATGTGCTGACTTTATCATTCGATCAATAATGACCCATATCGAGTCATGACCGCTGCTTGTTCTAGGGAGTTTGGTAATGAAATCCATTGCTATGTTCTCCCATTTCCACTCGGGAATTTCTGGTTGCTGTAATAATCCCGATGGTTTCTGATGTTCAGCTTTGACTTTCGAACACGTCAAGCATTGGCTGACGTATAAGGCAATGTCTTTCTTCATGCCTGGCCACCAGTATAGATCCTTAAGATCATGATACATCTTGTCTGCACCAGGATGAATAGAATATTGCGTCTTGTGGGCTTCATCCATGACTAAGGTTCGAACACCTCCCCATTTGGGTACCCATATGCGATCCATGAAGTACTGAATACCGTCATCCTTGCGAATCATCTGTTTATCTAACCCCCGGAATTCTTCTCCCGCAAGGTTTTCTTCTTTCAATGCCTCACTCTGTGCAATCTGAATCTGAGCTTTCAAGTTGGTTTGAATGGTCAGACCCAACGCTCGTGCACGTAGTGGTTTCACACGTTCTTTACGGCTTAAGGCATCAGCCACCACGTTAGCTTTCCCCGGATGATACCGGATTTCACAATCGTAGTCACTGAGAAGCTCTACCCAACGTCGTTGGCGCATGTTGAGTTCCTTCTGATCCAGAATATGTTGAAGGCTCTTATGATCAGTGAAGATGATGCATTTGGTGCCATACAGGTAATGCCTCCAAATTTTGAGTGCAAATACTACAGCTCCCAACTCAAGATCATGAGTGGTGTAGTTCTTTTCGTGCACTTTAAGTTGTCGCGAAGCGTAGGCAATCACCTTATCCTTCTGCATTAGTACACATCTCAATCCTTGATGTGACGCGTCGCAGTAGACCACAAAATCATCTGTTCCGTCTGGGAGAGACAGTATAGGCGCGTTGCACAACTTCTCTTTCAACGTTTGGAACGCTTGCTCTTGTGCATAACCCCAGTCAAACTTCTTGTCTTTCTGAGTAAGCAGGGTTAACGATTGCGCGATCCTTGAGAAATTCGCGATGAAGCGACGATAATAACCGGCCAATCCTAAGAATTGCCGTATCTCTGATGGTGTCTGGGGCGTATCCCATTTCTTCACCGCTTCGATCTTGCCGGGATCTACGTGAATCCCGTCCTCATTAACCACATGACCCAAAAACTTCACTTCCCGCAACCAAAACTCGCACTTTGAGAATTTGGCGAAAAGTTTCTCTTCTCGTAGCAGTCCAGAATAGCCCGAAGATGTTCTACATGATCCTCCTTTGATCGGGAGTAGATAAGTATATCGTCTATGAACACGATCACGAACTTATCCAGGTAAGGTTTGCACACCCGATTCATCAGATCCATGAACACAGCTGGTGCGTTAGTCAACCCGAACGGCATGACCAAGAACTCGTAATGCCCATAACGAGTCCTGAACGCAGTCTTCGGTATGTCGTCCTCGAAAACCCATAGCTGATGATAACAAGAACGAAGGTCGATCTTTGAAAAATACGAAGCTCCTTGCAGCTGATCAAATAAATCGTCGATCCTGGGGAGAGGATATCGGTTCTTCACCGTCAACTGTTCAGTTCACGGTAATCGATGCACATGCGGAACGATCCGTCCTTCTTCTTGACAAATAGTACCGGCGCTCCCCACGGTGAATGACTCGGTCGAATAAAACCCTTCTCCAGTAGTTCCTGTAATTGACTAGACAACTCTTGCATCTCGGATGGCGCTAGTCAATATGGCGTTTTTGCTACCGGTGTAGCTCCAGGAACCAACTCAATACGGAATTCCACCTGTCGTGGAGGAGGCAAACCAGACAAATCATCTGGAAATACTTCTGGGTAATCCCGTACCACTGGAATATCCACCAGTTTCCTCTCTTCGTCTTTCTTTTCAACCACATGAGCCAGAAAAGCGTAGCACTGCTTTCGTAAACTCTGGCGTGCTTTCATGCAGGAAATAAGCTTTAAGTTCTTACCCGGTCGTTCTCCCTGAACCTTGAGTACTTCCCCGTTTGGCATAGGGATACGTACTACCTTGTCTCGACAGACAATCTCTGCTCCATTCTGCGACAACCAATCCATACCCACGATCACGTCGAAGCTTCCTAACTCGAAGGGTATCAAATCTATCTCAAAGGTATGATCCTCCAGCGTCAACGAACACTTCTTGATAATCTCATCGGCCTGAGCAACTATACCATTGGCCATTTCTATAGAGTAGCTAGTTTCTAGCCTACTAGGACTCAAATCAAGTAATTGCACAAACTCAGAAGATATGAAACTATTGTCTGCTCCAGTATCAAATAATATAGATGCGAAGTGATGATTGAGTAAGTGCGTACCCGTGACAACATTCGGGTCCTGACGAGCATCATTGCTCCAATGACGAATGCGCGTCCCCGAGCTGCATTCCCCTGAGTAGGCCGGGCCTTGATTCCCAGCGATAGCCAACACCTGTTGCTGGTTGTTCCCCTGTTGACCCGGTGCCCGATTCAGCCTGGGACACATATTCCTGTAGTGATCGGGGCTCCCACACTCAAAGCAAGCCCTTGCTTTTCCGGCGGGGTTAACCGCGTTGACGGGTGCTACAAGATTCGGCGCAGTTCTGCAATCTCTTGCCAAATGACCCGGGCGCCTACAGTTAGCGCACACCCGGCACTGCGCCCCTGGGGGATGATGATAATTGCACCTGTCACATTTGGGTGCGGCCCCACATACTCTCTCCTGGCCTGAGACACGGCCACAAAATTTTTGGTCGGCTTAGACCTCTTCTCAAATTTCCCGGCACTCGACCGGCTCGCTCCCCAACATCCTTCCTCTTCTCGGCCCCTCGGCCCAAAACCCTGTTCTAACCATCTCATCAGTCAAAGCGCCAGCTTTCAGAATTGCGCTCTGAATAGTAGGAGGAGCTGCTGCTGTGACCATAGCTCTAATTTGAGGCGCGAGTCCCCAAATGTACCTTTCAATCCTCTTTGATTCCGGCGTAACCAGATGGGGAACCACCTTGCCAGCTCATGAAAAGCGATCAGTGTAAGCTGCATGCCCTGCCCCACCATAGCATGATTCCAGAATTCATGCTCCAGCTTCTGCATCTCGTTGAGAGGGCAGTATTCTTCGGTGATCAAAGCTTTGAACTCGTCCCATGACATCTGCATCGCAGACTCTCTTCCTCGTGCTTGAATCTGGGTGTTCCACCAGGTTAGGGCTTTACCCTGTAGAGAACAAGTGGCATACTTGATCCTCTGGCTGTCGAGGCACTCACTGATGTCAATTACTGCCTCCATCTTTTCAACCACCTGGTTAGGGCTATCGCCCCACCTTTCCCGTCGAATTCCCTTGGCTTACAAGCCACGAACTCCTTGTACGAACATCCCCGACGAGCATTAACCACTCCAGTCTCAATACCGGCAGTACCACATTTCCGGTTTCCTGGTTGCTCTCGTTTCCAGTCGGGGTTCCGTTTCCCGTCTCAGTTTCTATCCCACCTTGGGCTCCTTCATCGTTGCCACCATCCCCGTGAGGGTGGTGTTGTTGAAGTGCGTCGCTGACTGGGCCACGATAGTAGGAATGAGCGCGGCCAATGCTGAGCGATCAGGGCTGCCATGTCGGCGTTCCCTGTTCCTTGACTGTTACTCGCAGGAGCATCGTTTGCTCTTGGTGCTCTGCCTCTGCCTCGGCCTCTACCCCTTGGGGCTTCACTCCCGCCACTACTGCTACGGGTGACTCTTCGAGGCGGCATGTTCTAGTCATAAAAGAGGTAACATATCAGCTTTAGTCACCATAAGATACAAAAGTATTCCACTTATCAAATTCCAATGTTCATGTGTTCCGGTCGGAAGATCACCATGCAGCCCATTTCAAGCATATTCTCGGTTATACACCGGTGATGTTTATATATTGGGTTCCCGCAGCGTTCCCACCACACCCACGACACCTGTTGAGTTCCTTCGAGAATGATGCACGATCCGGTTACATGACATCCGAAACTTTCCTTTACCTTATCCATAATAATCCATCAAGTCCATGTATTTCATGTCACACATCATGCTATTGTCATCACACAACACAACAGTTGTAAGTCCATGTATACAATCACGTTTAGTTTAGCGGAGGTTGTCTATTTCCTTCCTCTTTCGAGGTTTCAGACATATTCCTCCTCAGGGTTAATCTCAATGTCCAAGGTCAAGCACAATAGCATGATCTGTGATGATCTCTTCGGGTTTAATACCCAGATCTGATAAACTAACTCGGCGCGCAGAGGGAAACGGAAGATCCAATAGAAGCATCCCCATAAAAGAGTGAGCACAAGGGCTCTCTCATAGGGTAGAAAGATCACATAACGTATAGATGAACAAATCAAGCAGCGAGGAACACATACACGAGATATAATATGCATACAGAGTCCTAGCATGCAAATCTACATGAAGGTTTCTAGGTTATAGTCTAGGTCAAGCGTATTGCCTAATTCTCTATAACCAATGGCTCTGATACCAATCTGTCACACCCCCGCTAAAAGCGGAAACACGGGGATGTAACGAGACCGGGATCGTCATAACACATGGTAAGCGATAGAGAGCAATATAAATAAATGATGACTTGCGTGTCATGACGACACCCGACAACAAGGGGACTTGTGTCGTGTTTAGTCAATGTCCACGACACATAGCCATAAGCAACATAATGATGATAACACATAATCACATAAGATGAAATCGTGAATGTTAATTCCCACAACCCGGGAACAAGTTTCAAAAGTTGATAATTGTTTACAAGCGTTAACATTGTTCAAAAATTGTTTATTAAACATGAGCTAAGTCCCAAAAATGCATCCTAGGGTCTCCACTAAGGCAGCACACCTAGATTCCTGGACTTGCATGATCACCTGAAAAGATATGCTTAAAACGGTCAACATAATTGTTGGTGAGCTCGCAGGTTTATGTAATAAAAAAAATGTAAGTGATGCTATAATAAGTAAGCGCGTCGGAATACCGTGAATACAGTTATTACACAAGTAAATATCACATGACATGAGCTTTGCAACCAAACCTAGCGACGTACACAAAGAAATTGTCGGCATATATTCACCCAAGGGCCCGTTCCTGGCCACTGATGGTACCAACTAGTATACCATCGAACGAGGGTGGGGGTGTCAACCCAGTAGTACTACCAATACCTAACCGTCGGTTCCCACACTGGAATTAAATAGTTGCAAAGATAGAACCACACAGCAGACCCAAGCATGTATCAAATAGTACTTGCAACACAGTATCACGTTGATTCCTTGTATGTAAAATGTATGTAAGTTGTACAGCATAAAAATTGTGTAAGCATACTTTTCCCCCAATTTGTAAATGATTAAAATATTGTATAAGCGTAAAAAGGGGCCACGAAACTCACTTGTTTGGTGGTAAGTATGTATGATCGATGTATCCCAAATGTTGAATGCAAATAAACAGTCAAACACCTATTGACAGTTATTGTATAGCATTAATGATATGATATATGTATAAGCGCGCAATAATGATGGGTCGGTTCGGGTCGTATCGGATGGGTCGCGCACAACACACACAGACTGACACACGTACTAGACCTTATGTAGATCCAAGTACAAGACATTGTCGCCACAAATGATGATGTTTAAGTAAAAGTATCGTTGTTTATTGAAGAAGCATTGAATAAGTGTCAATAGTTATAAGTCAATTTGGTCGTTGTAAAACATTAGTTCAATTTGCTCAAAATAGTTTCTTTGCCCTTTCTCACGTTGACTTTAATCTTTGTGGCCGAACAATGGCATTATTGTGCTAGTGTTACCTCGACACCACACGACATACTCACGCCACGCACAAGGGATCAAACACAACAATTTCAGTCGCATAACCAGGTCAGACGCACGACTCAACCTCCATTCGTGCGAATCAACCCTCAATCGTGCGAATCAGCTTCATTCGTACGATTGAGCCTTCATTCGTATGATTGGCCTTCAGTCGTACCACACAACACCCAATCGCACGACTCAACTTCCATGCGCACGAATCAACCTTCAATCGTGCGAATTAGCTACTTTCGTACGACTGAACCTTCATTCGTGCGATTGGACTCCAGTCGTGCGAATCACATTCATTCGCACACATTCAGTCGGTCACCTGACTCAATCGCACACAATCACTCAATCGCATGACTCAATCGCATACACTCAATCGCACGCATGACTCAATCGCACACAAACACTCAGTCGCACAACTCAGTCGCACGACCTGCCTAGTCGCACAACTCAGTCGCGCGATTGACTCAGACGCATGATCCAGTCGCACGACCCACTCAGTCGCACGGCTCAATCGCATGGATGACCCAGTCGCCTGATCTGCAGAATCGCGACTGTGGTCGGGAGGAGCAGCCCCCGAGCTGCTCTAAACACGGGTTTTACACCACAAGGACCTCCAGAAACACACAACAAACATACACAAGCATGAAACACAAGCAAAGAGACCTCACACGCACCCATACGACCTTGTATGTTCGGGTTGAACCCGAACACCCGAAACCCTAGTTTGGACAGCCGTGAAAAGGCTAGAAAACGGACAACCAAAGACAACTACCTGCTAGAAAGAAGTAATCTAGGCTGTAGACGGTGTCAAGACGAAGAAAACAAGACCTCTCGGGTTGGATTTGGTGCTAAAATAGAGATTTGGTGTGTGAAGAAGATGAGGATGAAGAAGATGGTGAAATGGGTTTTCTAGGGCTGATAAGGGGTATTTATACCCAGCCCAAGTTGCAAAATTACAAGTTTAATCCCTGCACTTAACCCCCGAGTTTTCCCAAATTTTGTTCGGTTGAAAAACGACTTCGTTAGATGTTTTATATTAATTGTAAAAGTTCATTTAATGTTATTATGACTTAAGAAATGGTTATATTAAAACATTTATTATATTTATAAAATGATATATTTAACGTTTTCAAAAATGAAAGTTTTAAAGGTCTTTTTGAGGTCATCACATGGTTATAACGAATGCACACACAACGATAATATTGCACACATGATATCCACATAAAGAGTCAATTAAGATGAGGAATGACCAAGCATAGAATAGATGACGGACAAACACGTTAATTAACGGACCTTAAAGTGACGGATGTCACAGGCTGAAATCAATTTTCAGCAGCCAAGTGCCGATACAGCTGAGGGTCATGGGACGGCTGACACCTCATCAGAACCTAATGATGAGACAAACCCTTCTGAGGGGCAAAGTACTCATAATCATGAACCAAGAAGGTCAACTAGAACAGGGTCTTTACCAAAAAGGTTTTCTGATTATATAGTCGATGGAAAAGTAAAATATGGCATAGAAAAGGTTATTAGTTATGCGAATTTATCACCTGAAAATTTTTGCTTTGCTACTAATCTAAATAAGACTATTGAACCCCAAAATTATTACGAGGCATCCAAGGATAAAAACTGGATAGATGCTATGAATACTGAAATGGAGGCCTTGCATAGAAATAATACATGGGTTATTGTTGATCTTCCGCCGGGTAGAAAACCCATAGGATGCAAATGGGTATATAAGATCAAGTATAAGTCAACCGGTGAAATAGATAGGTATAAAGCTAGGTTAGTAGCTAAAGGGTATAATCAAAAGGAGGGCATTGATTTTGATGAAACATTTTCTCCTGTGGTAAAAATGGTAACTGTTAGGTGCATAATTAGCCTTGCTGTTCAAAATGGGTGGTCATTATTTCAATTAGACATTAATAATGCTTTTCTATATGGAGATATAACTGAAGACGTGTACATGACTTTACCCGAAGGATATTACTCTAAATCTGATTCTAGGGTGTGCAAATTAGTTAAGTCTTTATATGGATTAAAACAAGCATCCAGAAAATGGAATGAAAAACTCACTGGTGTATTACTTGCAAATGGTTTTAAACAAAGTTTATGTGATCATTCCTTGTTTGTTAAGCAAAGTGGGTCTTTATTTGTCGCCTTGCTTGTATATGTGGACGATATTGTGATAACCGGAAATGATAACCAAGAAATATCAAAGGTCAAAACAATTTTAAGTTCGAATTTTATGATAAAAGATTTAGGTATATTAAAATATTTTTTGGGCATAGAAGTTTTATACTCAAAAAAGGGTATTAGTCTGTCACAAAGAAAATATTGCTTAGATTTATTATCTGAATTTGGTTTTCTTGGCTGTAAACCAGTTGGCACTCCAATTGAACAAACATTTCTTATTTCTTCAAAGTGTAAATCTGAAGAATCTATTTTGCCAAACATATCCATGTATCAAAAATTAATTGGGAAATTGATTTATTTGTCATTGACCAGACCTGATATTTCTTTTACCGTTCAGTTCCTGAGTCAATTTATGCATGCTCCAACTAAAATACATCTTGATATTGCCTTTAGATTGCTTAGATACCTAAAGCAATCTCCTGGCAAAGGTCTATTTTTCTCTAAAAGTGATTCTTTCGAATTAGTCTCTTTTGTCGACTCTGACTGGGGTAAATGTTTGGAGTCTCGAAGATCTGTTTCTGGTTATTGTGTGTTCTTAGGTAACTCTCTTATTTCTTGGAAAAGCAAGAAACAAAGCACAGTTTCCAGGTCTTCTGCTGAAGCAGAATACAGGGCAATGTGCTCTGTTGCTTGTGAAGTTTTGTGGATTATCAATTTGTTTAAAGAATTAAACATCAATTTTAAGTTACCTGTTCAAATGTTTTGCGATAATAGTGCTGCGATATCTATTGCAGCCAATCCTGTTTTTCATGAAAGAACTAAGCATTTTGAATTAGACCTTCATTTTCTTAGAGAAAAAATTAGTGCTGGGTTTTTTAAGACTGAGCAAATTAAATCTGCTCATCAAGTTGCAGATATTTTCACAAAAGGGCTGCCTGTTGCTCAACATGAATTGTTGTGTCAGAAGCTTGGGTTGGTTGACATGTTTACAGTTTGAATTGAGGGGGTGTTGAATTTAGTAATGCAATTCTTCTGTAACATGTCATTTCTTTATTTGGTTAGTTATTGGTGTATGTCAAGTGTCTTTGCAGGTTGTTCGTGTATATGCTGATTTCTTCAAGGGTTAAAGTTGCCAAGTTGCATTGTTGCGGTTGCTGCTGTTTATTGAATCAAGTCCAAGGGTGTCAAGTGTTTCTTTTGGATGTATATAATCATCGCTTCCGGTTTAGGGTTTCATACACACACATTCAAGCAAACATTTCAAACACGCTCTCCCGATCATCTTCTTCCTTGAGAGACTGCATCTTCTTAATGCAGCCTTCTTTTGATTTCTGTTCTTGATCTGTAGTTCTCATTCTGTTATCGAGTTCACCGATTTGGTGAATCTCTTTTCGTTTGTATTTGTGTTCTTATTCTGGAGTTTGTATCGAGTGGTTTCTTATTTTGTTGGAGTTTTTCTCAAGGCTGTTACAATTTTTACACTTGCTCACCCCTAGTAACAATATATAGATAAGGTTCACACTTATATCACTTTAAAGTTCATGTTAAACAAGTTCTTGCTCATTTTTCTTACATTTTCCTTCATTTAAACTCAAAACTTTAAGCCTCAATTTGTCATTTATCTTAAGATTATTTTGAAGACGGTATGGTTTTGTCTTAAACTCTCATTATGAAGAATGCAAACAGACAAATAATAACCTATGTAACGGCATTTGGAACTGTCCTAATACTTGATTGAATCATCCTGAGATGAGATGTCAACAGTTCATACTAATTTTGACCATCCAATCTTGATTCATTAAAACACCATCAAATAAGAAACGCGCAGCTGTGGGACAATCTCCTTCAGTCATGTTTGAACCTGAGATCTTAAAGATCTCAAGCCCAAACCATTACCCTCATACAATTTGAAACCACTAAAACAATTGGTTTGCCCTTTGCTCCGGTTTTAAAAACATTCCCCGCAACACATATAAGAGATCATTTGGTTCGCAAAATGTATTGTAAACGAATTAAAAATGGAAATGAAATTGAAATTAGAATGAAATCTTGTTAATTGATAAACGTTTTGAGTGAAATTGAAACGATAATTTTAAACATCCTATTAAATTGTTTAATATTCCATGACCAAATGAAAGAAAAATAAATTTCAATAAATGTGACTAACCAAACGAGATTTTAAACAAAAAAAATTTCCAATTCTAAATTTAGTTAAGGAAATTTTATAAACCAAATGGAGCAAAGTGTTTACATAACCCATAAGTATAAAAACCAGCTTTAGAGTTTAGAAATCGCTTCAATTGTTCATCGTCTTCTTTCATCACCCATTTTCATAATCAAGTAATCAACAACACCATTATATATGTGAATGAAATCACACTCACACTTGTTTCACTGACACTACAGAAACAACTCCATACGAACATTCATCATCATCATCATTATCATCATCAATGGGTGCATTAACAGCATCACTGATAGCAATTGCAGGATTAGCATTGGCTTGGATCACCATCGAAATCGCCTGCAATCCGTGCCTCGAGAGCGGCCGTGAGGCCATTGATCGTAATCTCAACCCTGATTACGATCCCGACGAAGAAGATCCTCGGCTACCATTCAATCCGAACCCTACGCCTTCGGATCACAATGTTGCTGTTGATTCCACTTCAACAGCGGTGAAAATCGTCTGATGGATTCGTAAATCGCTTCGTTTTGATGTTCGTCTGCATGGATCTAGCTAGCAAGTACGTATTGCTGATTTATCCTTTTTGAATTTGGTTCTTGTAATGTGATTCGATGATTTGTAGGTGTTTTCTCTGTGATTTTGATTTTCAGTTTTGAATTTTGAGGATTGAAATTTGAAATGATGATGTTTCGATCATTGATTGATGATTAAACAATCTTTAAGATTTGTGTAACAGTATGGGAATTGAGAGATTGTTGAGATTATTGTTGAATGTGAACAGATTTTCTTTCTTGATCAATATTATCATAATCATGTTTTGTTTTGTTTTTTAAATATTTGGAAAAGGGAGCTATACAATCAGCAAAATCTGCCAGTTATAACTATCTCTTCTAAAGTCTGTGTAACAGAAAACACATCTTACAAGCGAAAAAAACTTCATACGGCTCATATGGTCATATGAGCCATATGATTACCATATGAGCCATATGATGACCATATGAGTCATATGAGTTGTTAGTGGTGTGTGAAAAGTAGGGGATGATGTTCGTTTAGACCTCCTCCGTTGAAAAACCAACTTTGAGATTCAGTTATAGTTTATAATTGATTCGATCTGAAACCACTTGAGCAAGGACTTCGTTGATCCTTCAAATGTTTAATACATGATTGGGTTAAAAGTAAAAAAAATAACGGTGTGTGTTTCTGACTAGACGATTTGCTATGATGATAGATGGAAACCGGTTTGGTTTGATTGAACATGTTTTTCTAATTTTATTTAGACTTGGTGAATACAAAACAGTATAAGCACATAAGTTGTTAAAATTACCCTATTGTGAAAAAAGCAAACCCATGAACAGTACCCGGGGTATTATGGGAATTTTGCTTTCTTCCTCGACTGATGTGCTAGTCTGTTGCTTGATGCATCTTGTCTCCCCTTTAAAGTGTGTCTGGGTTTTTTACCATTTTGTGAATGTTCTAGAGAGAGATAGAGGGGTGGGTGTTTCGGTGGTGGTGCTGCTATATGTGCCACCGGACTTGCGGTGGGCTTTTGGTACAACTGATTCATGCATCTTGTCTCCCTTGTAAAGTGTTTATGGGTTTTCTTTTAACCCATTTTGTGTTTGTTTTAAAGAGTGAGGGGTGATGGTTTGCGGCCGTATGTGCCACCGGACTTCCAGTCGAGCCGCCATCTTCCTACCACCTGCTTTCTTTTACCCCGTTTGTTTTATAGAGAAAGGGTTCCGGTGGTGGTTTTGCTGAGAAGAAGTTTTTGGTGGTGGGTTTGCCATTGCTTAAACTACCAGTTTTAGGCGGAGCCGCCGGCCTTCTATCACATATATGCTTTGATATCGGTTATATTGTAGAGAGAGGGGGTTTCGGCCGGTGGTTTTGGCGAGAAAAGGGTTTTGGTGTTGGTTTTGACATCACACCTGCCACCGCCCGTAGGGCGGAGCCTAACCGTGCTACCAACGGCTTCCTCCAATGCATTCTATGTTGTAGAGAGAGGGGGGTTACGGTGGTGGTTTTGCCGAGGAGGGGTTTCGGTGATGCTATTGCCGCCGCCTCTACTAAGGCGGAGCCGCCGCCAGCCTACCTCTTCTTCCTCCCGTACTTGACCTGCTGAAAGAGCAGTAGTCTTTCACCTGTAAAGCGTGATGTATAAGTTGTTGATGCACGTATTATGTGTACAACTCTATGTACAAGGATTTGATTCTTTTGGATCCCTTTTAAATAGCTGATGAGGGGTTGGTTTTATCCTTATGATAAACATGCTATTTTAGAACGACAGACTCTTTAAAATCATCTTGGTCGGTTTGTAATTACTCGCTTTATCTGTTGGTGGTGACATGCTGGGTCGTCCAGTACAGTCGATGATGATGAGCATTACCACATCCGAGACAGAAACATTGTCGTTAGGTTACGTGTTGATGATGATGAGGTTTACCCATCTGAAACACCGGTTTAACAATGTTTTAGGTTTTACTTTGATTTGTGCTTTGTTTGATTGGTTTGTTTGCAGGCCTGAGATAAGCATTTTCTCTGTTGGCGGCAACAGGCTGTGTCGTTTGGTACGGTCGATGATGATGAGCGTTACCTCATCTGAGACGAAACATTGTCGTTAGGTTACGTGTTAATGATGATGAGAGTTATCCATCTGAAACACTGATTTAACTATGTTTTGGGTTTTACTTTGATTTGTGCTTTGTTTGGTTAGTTTACTTGCAGGCCTGTTTTTATGGTTTACCCAAGACCATTAGCAAGCAACACATTTTGCTACAAAACAATGCACAACAAGAAGCATGAAAATCTATGAACTCAAATTTTTGAATGTAACCGATATCATCAAGTCTTACGTACAAAAAAATCAAACAGAATATGAAATGAATGCAAAACGTAGTGTAATATCGCGCAACGCGCGTACTGGATTTCAATTGTAAATAAAACAACTAAGATGTTAAATGCATTCAAAATAGACTTTATTATAATGTTTAAACTTGATCGATTCGAATGTCACATGAATTGCCATTTAATCATAATTTTTTACATGAATTGCCATTTTGATGAACTTATGAAAGCCGTAAACATTTGACAAAATTATAATTATGGTCACGTGACAGTGCACACGAATATACGCATGAAAATGATGAGATGGTGCGGAGATACACTTCAAATTATAAGGAAATGGTGCGAAATAAGATTTTCAAACATTATTAAGCTTAAAATAGGAAGACGACACTTCAACCAATGAGAAGATAATACTTCATTTAGCAGAAAGATAACATACCGATGATTGTTTTAAACCTAAAACCACAACAATGGTTATATCCATGCCCACATGATGTCTTTCAATTAGATTATATTTTCATATAATCATTTGAAAGGTTTAGTTTTATGAATTTGTTAAAAAAAATATATACTCGCTGTTTGACTTAACTCGCACTTTACTCAATATCTGAAAAAAAATGTTGGATCACTTCTCAATTTGACATGAACTAAAGTTTATACCTAACATATTTGTAATAAAAACAAGACCTAAACCAATTTATTATATATCAAATTATAAACTTGAAGTTCCTTTTAGGCAACGAAGTAGGTTATCGTGCCTACGGTATGTCATGCCCATACTTTGCTTCTATGCTTCTCTTCGGACTACGTTTCTTAAGAGAGTGTACTCGATTACTTGCAACCATGAACTTCAGTTGTGAAGTATCAACTTCACTTTTAATAGTCTTTGAAACAAGCTCTAGATTGCTCTCAAACCAATCTTTGATAGAAAACTTTAACGTATTCGACTAATCATAACACGGTTGACCTTTTCTTGGGTCAATCATTCCTTTACAGGATGGTTCAGATTCTAGACAACCATGGTATCAGTAATATCCCTATTAGTCCATGTGTCCATGCAAAGCATGAACTAGGCAAATTCCGACCTCCAGGCTCATGGGCTTAGCTTTGGCCCTCACAAGGACTACAAGGTGTCATGTTCCATGATTCGGGTCAAATGACACCAGTCGTAGAGTGTATGTTTGGAAAAAACACGCTCGTGTAAGGGTGGTTAATTAAGTGGGTTTAAGATACTACAACAGGAGAACAAAATCAAAGCGACGGATTAGACTTTTCAAACAATGAAAAGAAAAGCTATCAATTTACATAAATTGGCAAGTTGACTTGATGTTTATGCCAAGTAATTGTATATCTGAGGGTTGTTCTTATCTCTCTCCAAATACTCTCTGTCGATTAGGCTTTCAATCCTCTTCTTTAAGTCAACTGGCTTAATAGGAAACTTGAGCTGTTCCAAACAAAACAAGGTTTTATTTGTATAATGTATATTAACCAAAGTAATATGAGTGGGGTATTACGGAGTACGTTTGTTTGTTTGTAAATTAATCTAAGTTACGCTCAAATGCATAAGAAGCTCCTAAATCAGTTTTTTACGAAATTTTAGATGATTTTTGTAAATTATATAGTTTTTGTTAGCAAAGAAATTACTTAATTTTTCTTAAAAGAAAGTGACTAAACAAAGTGTGTGCAGGATGACCCGACAACGACCGTTTTGACCCGGATTTAAAACTAATATTTCTGACCAACCCATCCATTTTGCCACCTCTACTATGAGGTATAAGTTTGTGCATTGAAAGAATACTCGATAATTTTTTTATATGAAGAAAATGATACCTGCTGGAAGAGTTCGGTTATCAGAAGCGTGTGACTCAGAATTTTCCTAGTTTTCATTATCCGAACAATAGCAGCATCAACCTGCAATGTATCCCAGAAAGATGTAATCAAGACCTTACTATGCATGATGATTGCATAAAAAAATGAAGACTTCGAATATTATTATCTATGATGATTGCGTAAGAGGATATATACCTGATATTGACGGTCTTGGAATACTCTCTCTGTAGTGCTTGCATTTTCTTCCACAGTTTCCTTCAATTGGATGGCATTAACCTGTACACATATTTTATAATGTCAAACTTAATTGTGTAAATTGCAGTTATTTTATATGAATTCTTATCTGGTTGCCCTCACCTTTATACGATAAAGAGGAGCGGTAAACGTGTCATTGAACATGAATGAATCATTATCTTCCACTTCCCTGCCTTTCGGTATCTGGGTAAACATCAAGATCAGTTAGTTTTTTTAAGGGTAGCAAAAGAATTGTACAGAAACCCAATTCAATTAAATAAAAAACTCAAAACCACCTTTTGTAGGACGCGGACTTTTCCACAAGCAAGCGATTGTAGAGTTCTCCTAAGTTCCTTGTCCTCAATGCCAGTAGCATCTTTAATATCTTGAAAACTAAGCTTTTGTGCGTCATTGAACAGCATCAGAACAACAGTCTGAAAAGATAAATGAATCATTTATTAATAATAAAAGTTGGGTAAAAAGTGTTACAGGTTGACCAAGTATGCAAGATCAGAGACAGGCTAACCTGAAATAAAGAAACTGCCAGTTCTTTTTTTCCCTTTGGAAATTCTGCTTTCAAGACACAGTGACCTAAAGAATTTTGCCACATTAACCGCCTACCACTATATTTGCTTAAGTAGAACTCTTTAAAAATGTCCTGAAGCATTGCACAGGTTTCAGCTTATTGTAAAATCGAAATAAATGAAAAAACATAACAGAATCGTCTTTCCTTCATGTCATACCTGATAAACATTCAATTCATGGGGAAGGCGGACATCCATTGGTGGATATGTAGGCCAGTAACTATATCCAATTACCATGTTAATATATTGGCAGTAGAAAATAAATCAATTTACTTTTGGAAAGAGCACGGAATGGTAAAACATACCCAGTTGTTAAAACATGAACACTCATCTCAATACCAGAAGGTAATTTTGTCCTAGCTTGAGATGATTGTTTGAATGATTCATTTATCTCCTTTGATAACTCTATGTCCTACAATAACCAGATTTAAGACAAAAGCAGCCCTATTGATCACAAGCTCAAAATGCCCGTTACTGGTGATAAATAAAGGAAACATGTGGATATAGCATCATACATACCTTAAACATTCCTTCAAGCTTGTTGGTGAACTGGCTACCACATTCGGTTTTTAACTGTAAAAATGACCAATTAGTTAATAATCAGAAAATATATCTGCCTAACAAGCACATTAAAAAGTATAGACTTTGAACCTTGGAGATCATCGACTTTTCAGCATCAATAGATGCACTCTTTCCCAAAAGAAGCCTTTTTGCAAGATCCTTTTTATAGAACGCTTCAAACACATCTTTACCCTATATCACAGAATTAAACATAAATAGATGAAAGTTTTAGGTGAAATAAAAAGAACTGATATTATGAAATGATGCAATGGTTTGTTTGATTATATTACTATTTATTGCTAACTTTTAGGTACCTGTATAAATCTAAACAGAACCAACACTTTGTCAAGAGTGCCCTCCAATTCTTCTTCAGATGTTCCCTTATTTCCAGCTCGAAGTTTTTCATCCAAGAACTTTGCAATCAGTTCAGCAGGACGATTCTGAAGATAACACATTGATATTTGTTAGTTCCAAAAAATTTTTAACTGGAGATATCAGTTTCTAAACCATAACAAAAAAGGGTACCTGACGGAGATTAATTAGATGCTCAAATGACTCTTTAATTGTGTTGCTAAAAACATCATTCTTCGAGAAGCTTTCTTCCCATATTTTATCAAGAGACATTTTAAATTCTAAGAGAGAAGACACCATATCTTTGTCCTTCTCCTCATCAGTCACAATCCCCTGCCCTGTTTTTCTGATGTATGAACTTAGTGCCTGTCTTAAGGATTCAAGGGCACTTACTCTTGAGAAAAGAGTATACATCCTTCTAAGATCTTCGGTACGGTTACCATCCATCAACATTGTGAAACCCTGGACCAAGTTATAACAGAAGTGTAAAGGTTGGCTGAAACTTATCATACTGAGAATTATGAAAGAAAGTTTAATGATTGAAATAAAAGAAGGATTCATGCCTTATCAAGTATTGCAGATATATGGAGCTCAAGGAGTTGTCTTTCGGCAGTTGCTACCAAAGGTTTCCTTGTACTAGCATCAAGATATAGGAGACATCTGTCGTTTTCTTCATGCAACCTTACCTGCAATCATGTATGACCGGCATCAAATACCAATGAAACATAAAACATGGAACAATTTAAAAAAAAAAAGAAAATAAAGAACAGTACACACCTCCACATGTTTCAAATAATCTGGGACGTCTGCGTGTTGCATGTATTTTACTCCTTCAGCAGCATAGAATTCTGATGTACATTCAAGGAAAGGTTTCTCGAAACTCTCAGAATAGATGCCTAAGGCGGTGAACATCTTTAAAAGATGGTTAAGAAGTGTTCTATCAACAGCTTCACCTAATCTGACAAGTGTAAAGTAAGAGCTTATGAGTCATAAAATTACAAGATTATTCATATAACTATGCAGTTGTTTAGTACTCCACAATTAAGGATATTGTGTTAAAATATGTGGTAGCCTACCTCTCACTCTCTATCATTTTCAGAAGGCCGAATACTGTTTTGTGTTCAACTTCTGAAGCTTGTGACAGATGCTTCCAGAAGAGTTGAAGTCCCATATCCCATAATGATCGTACGGATGGCGTTTGTTTCACATATGTACGGTCAAGATACAACGCAATACCACGGATCATTAACATTTGGTCACAAAAATCTTGCCAGGTTTTTTGCACAAGTGATAGAAAAACCACAAGATCTTCACTCTGGCCAACTAATGATTGTAAAGCAGATGATATGTGGGCCTCACATTCCTTCTCAATCCGTTGGTAAAGACTTCCCCCCATCCTGTGGAGACAAAGATCATTGACCGCCTACAACATTAAAAAGTGAAAAAAAATAGTTAATGGATGGAAAGTAACTCATATAATAGAGAATTATGAGGCATGACTCACTTGATAAAGCTTCTCCAAATCACAAGGATCTGGTTGTTTCAAGAATATGGCACTAATTGCGGTCTTCAAGACTGCCCATGTAGTCTCCTCAAAGTTCGATGGCAAGGTTGGTTTAGCTTTAACAGAGAATACAAAAAAGGGAAAACATTTAGCAAGGTGTTATATACCCTAGGATATTAAAGAAGTAATATAAAAGAGATCAAATTCTGTTTGATAACAAAAGAATTAATGGTAAGATAACATGAAATAGCTTAGTATCTATTTCTTGCATATATGATTTATGCTAAACATTCAATTATGTACAACTTGATATTAATGTAAATAGGCTCAAATATACAGCAAGGTGTTATATACCCTAGAATATTAAAGAAGTAAAAAAAAGAGATCAAATTCTGTTTGATAACGAAAGAATTAATGGTAAGATAACATGATATAGCTTAGTAGAAGTAAAAAAAAGAGATCAAATTCTGTTTGATAACGAAAGAATTAATGGTAAGATAACATGATATAGCTTAGTATCTATTTCTTGCATATATGATTTATGCTAAATATTCAATTATATACAAATTGATATTAATGTAAATAGGGTCAAATATACAGCCGTAATTGACCGACATAAGAATTAATGGTATAGCCCAAACATAAGACACATCCATAAATCAATACCCCGGAAACATGTATCTACCACCCCAAGATGCTGGAAGCAAGTATGGGGTTCACCAAACCCAATGCATATATAAACCAGAACAAGGCGTCACCAATTTCACCTGCTACAAACATCTGGAAACAAGTTTAAGAGTAAGACCCTTTTATCCTATGATCTAAACTGTTGTGTGTCTCATTAACAACAATGATTATATGAAGAAGCTAATGGTCATCCAGCAAAGCATATCATAAGTGTAGATTAACTTCACATCATTCGGACATTCTTAATAAGGAATATTGTGATACTGACACATGTCATCAAGCTAATAAGTGGTGGTACCAAGGGAGGGCTCTCATGATTGGACATAGTGATGACAAAACTGTAAACCGTAGTGCGGCTTTATAAGTCATCTACATAATATAGAACTTTCCTTATTTTCCTTTTTTTTGCTTTGATCATCTTCGCTAAACACACAAAGAGGACAAAAAACGCATTTGTCATGACCTTCAACTATGTATAAATAAAAAATCTCTGTGATAGAAGTCCTTAGAAAAGGAGAGGCAAGAAACATATTAAGAAGAACATTGTCAAGGAAAGAATGCAAGACATGAAATGCATTACCCTCCACAAGTAAAAACATTGTACCATAGCAGTCAAAGGCTCCAGGCGCACTCAAGGCGGTTTTGCTACACTAGGCTGCGCATGGGCGCCTGGCACGCCTTTCGTGTCTATGCATTATACAATCATAATGAATATATAAATAAAGACACGAAAGAGCATTTTAAAGGTAATCAATAGATATCATTTCCCTAACTTATAAGTTAGTTGATGATGACCCTATTATAACTTATATGATACACTACTTAGTTTTACGTTCACATACCACCCATTAATCAACCTTAATGATTAGAAAAATCTATAAAATGCCACCTTTTGCTATATGCACATTCTTAAGAATATGAACCATGAATGAGAAAAGTAGGCAGTCACCCCATTATTCATCATGCAACAGTAGAAATGACATTTTTTTGGCATTACTACAAAACTTCCCAGCTACAAACTCAAAATAGAAGTACACGGTAAATTTCACATGCTCTAATGTAAAAGCTCCAACAAGTGCATCAAAAACTCAACACTGTTTAGGGTTTTAGTTACAATAAATTTTGAATGTACATACTACACACTTGAACATCCTACATGGATCTTTTCATGAACAAATTTAGATTTTCCTCGTATACATCCTGATCAGGGGTATAGTTCATGTACAGGTACCTATTTCGAGCATCTTCGGCATCTCTTTATGTTCACAACGCCTAGAGTACCTGTAATAGGATGATAATTTACAAAGATATATAGCAGTATCTTGATACCTAATCTAGACAACAGAAGCACCATCTGCGCGATAAAATTAGTACATAATAATACCTACAAAATGAGGACTTCTGCAATTAGCTACAAATTTTAGCTTAAATCCACATAATCATTGATCCACCATACATAAATCACTCAATATATCCAAAACCCTATATCTACAGTCCGGCAAGATAACACATAATTAAAAACAAATTGAAGATTCCTTTCAGATAACACAAAGGCATAAAGCAATCTCATAAACATACATACAACAACTAAAGTAAACAAGTGAGTTAAGTAACAGATTCAATCAATGACCTTTAACGAGCTTGATCACGAGCTTCTTAGCAGGTTGAGGAGGCGTAGCTTTTTTACGACCTAAATTAGCGGTAAATCCACCGGAAGATGAGGCTCGAGCACCATCGTTTACAGTCGGATCTACGATCATTGAAGAAGAATCGTGTACAGTAGAATTACTATCAAATTGATGCTGTTGTAAGCCGTTTTTGTTGTCGATAGAGCACGATACGGCTTGCGATTTCGCCTTCTTCATCGCCGAGAAGTGAGGTCCTCCGCCGCCGCCGGCGGTGGTGGTGGTGGTGGGTGGTGGTGGAGATGTGCAGGTGGTAGATGAACGCTTTCGATTGTTGTTGTAGGGTTGCGACATATGAAATTGAAATCAAAAACTCATTTTATTGAAGAAAAAAAGGGGAAATAGAGAAATATGCAGACAGAATTATAGATGACGAGATGAGGAAGACGATGTTCGAGAAGGAGGAATGAGTAAACGGGTATGGATATTAGCGGGTCGGATACGCGGGTGGATACGGAGATGTGTACGCTAAAAACTCAAATTCAATCGAGGTTAAACGAGTGTGAGCTTGAACTTTAACGGAGCTTGTTTAATAGCGAGATCACGCCCGTGTATTAAGTTTGACTAGACTCGTTAGTATAGATTATTATGTAGTTTGTAATTTGTTATGTTTTGTGTATTAAGTTTGACTAGACTCGCTGGTCTAGACGAGCATGTAGTTTGTATAGCTTTTATTTAATGGGATAGACGTATGCCATATATTTACACGTAGTTCTCAAGACGGCCGTGAATTACAAGATCTTTCATGTTATCCGTCTCTCAAATGACAGACTGACCCGTGCTATCTCATATTTTCTACGTTGATGACATACTTATCGTAGATGATTGTTTGGCTTGCATCTTTAAAAGTTTTCATATAACATCAAGTTTGGAGATTAATTTCAACAAGAGCAATTTTTTGAAGTGGGAAGTGAAGTGCATGAGATTCTTTTGATTGTCAATTTGCTTAACTGTCAAAAAGAAGTTGGTTACCTTTCTGTTACTTGAGGATCTTGATCGACGAAAATATGTGTCAGGTAAATAGTGAAAACCCAATGCTTGAGAAGCTCAAAGCTAGGTTTTCGGGTTGGAAGTCCTAGTTGCTTTTGTTTGATGGGAGATTGTCCCTAATTAAGGTTGTTTTGGGTAGTCTCGCACTCTATTATTTATTTGTTTTTAAAGCTCATGTGTAGTTATTAAGAGGATGGATGGTTTAAGGTGAATGTTTTTATAGGGAGGATCTTTAAACAATCTTGTGGGTCAAATGGTAGTTGCAAGATATGTTTGGGCCGGGGGTTGGGGTGTTATTTCATAATGAAAATTTGATGCTTTTGACCAAATGGAGATCGAAGTTTAAAGTTGATAAACATGAGTTGTGGGTCATGATAGTTTCTACAGTTTACCACAACCCTCGTAAGTTACAGTCTATCAGTTTAAAGCTTCCATTTTGGAAACATATTTTGAACATCGAAGATGATTTTTCTAAAAAAAAATATTGATCTAAACAGTTTCTTAAAGGCGTAATGGGAAGATAGCGCTAACTCCCTTTTGATTGTACTCTTCTTCGAGTTGTTTGTTACCGAAAGGAATAAAGCATGCAAAGTGGCTAGTAGATTAAACGTAAGAGGATAGAATGTTAAATGGAGGTGAGGCTAAACCCGCAGTCTGTGTGGGAGTCGCGAACAATGGCAATTATAGCTGCTGATTGAGTGACCTCGAGAGTTCTTATCATAATCAAGGTCGGCCCAATTGCAACCCAAGGTGAAGCTAGGACTTGCCCCCTCCCCTACCCCCCTAAAATTTAGGCCCCATTTTTTAAAATTATATATAAAATTGGACTTCTCCTAGATATGGTATGGGCTTCCCTTTTGTAATATTTTGAGTTTTTCACTAGCCCAAATTAATACAAAAACGGGAATGTCAAATATCTTAAGAACAAAAAGACGATCAGAAACTTTGAAGAGACAAACAATCATCTACTCTTCATGATTCTTGTATTCTTGATTTTTTGTGATCTAATCTACAAATTTTCTGATTCCGGATTTTAGTTTCTCGCCTCCTTTGAATCTCCGCTTTTGTATTATGTTTTACTCTTTAATTGTGATTGGATTTGAGATTTGGAATTCAGAATTTATGAGGACGGAGGGTCTCGGTGTGGCGGTCAAGCATCTCAAGCGGTGGCGATCAACTTCTCTTTCAAGGTTAGTTTGCGCTTTTGACTTTTGTAATTATTAACTTCTATTAGCTTATTGATATCTTGGTTTTTTGTGATTTACTGCTTTGGCTTGGCATTATTATTATTATTATTATTATTATTATTATTGATTTTGGCTGCTTTTTATTATTCATATTTGATTGACAGTTTGTTGATTCATTGTTTTGGTAATATTAATTTAGGTTGTCAATTAGCTTCTTCCTTCTTGCAATCTTGATTTTTTGTTTGATAATTAGTATTTTGTGGGTTAACGTTTAGGCATAGTAATTTATGAATCTAGTTTTTATGATTTGCTAATTGGTATTTTAGTGTATAGGCATAAATACATAAGGTGTTTAAGCTGCTTTTTATTTGTTGATTTATTAAATTAGGCATGTAAGTTCTAAGTCTTGAATAAAGAAGGATGGTTTCTATCAAATATTCTGAAAGGGCCTCATTTTATTTAGTTCGTTTGGGGCCTCCAAAAACATTAAGCCGACCCTGATCATAATCAATGTTGTGATAAATGAGTATGGTTAGGTGATGACTAGGGCACTTTTTTGGTTAAACCTTAAGAGGAATATCCTTGAGCTTAATAGTGTTTTAGTTGATATTTGTCACTTTTCATGGAGTCATTCGGTTCCGCTTAAACTAGATGTTTTGTTTGGAGGCGCATCTTAATTGGATTACGTCTAAAGTTTTGTTAACCTCCAAGGGTGTTTCGTTAAAATATACAAACTGCTCCATTTGTTGTCATCATGCCCTTTTGTTGCTCAATTTGACACATATATCATCATGGTGTGAGTTCTCCTTGGCCGCATAAAAAAAAGCGGTTTGCGTTATTCTTATGACGACTATATGGTTCATTCGGGTGGCTCAAAATGATCTCATTTTTAAGTCCATCCCCCTTTCGATGTCAAACATGGTGGACAAGATTAAGGTTAACTCTTCTTCGTGACCAAAGAGGTTAGGGCCAAGCTAGGAGATCCTCCATGGCACAATTGGTGTATCTTTTTATTTTCTAAATTTCATTTGTACGTGTTGTTTTGAAGGTGTATTTTAAAAAAATCGTCATTTGAAAAAATATATATTATATTGTAATTATTAGTATTATATAAAATTTAAGAAAATTATTCCGATTGTTTATATGATTTGTTAAATTTCAGATTTTGTCATTAGGTTTTATGGATTTATGTTTTTAGTCTCATCGTGTAGTTGACCATTAGACTTTTCTTCCAAGAATGGATGACGTTAAAAAATTCGGTTAACCTTCGGTGAAATTATATTTTGAGTAGATTACACGATGATTTATGTGGTTTTGTCATATTAAATTTGAAGGAAAATTAATATATAAAACAATAGACACACATGTGTGTGTGTTTTTCTTTCATATTTAACGAGTTTGACCGATTTCATTCAACGAGTATTTTGTCCCACGCTTAGCGAAGGAAACACCACTCGGTTTTGAATGAATTCATGTCATGTTGATAATTTATGATTCGTTTAGAAACTTAAGTCGAAGTAAGGCAACGACACGTTGAACCGTGTCAAACTTCATATAAAAAGAACACAACATTTATGTTAAGCGAGTGTATGCGTTGATAATAAAATTCAAAAGCCTATATAAAGAAAGACATTAAAAAACACGAAAACATTCATAAAATTAAACACGTCGCCACGCTAACTCCTTAAATAAGTTAAAAGAAAATAAGAAAAAAGCCATTGAAAAAAAACAAAATCTTAAAACAACTTTGACAGCTTTTATGCTTGTGCTTCAATAACATATACATTATTATCTACAACTCCGTTTTAAATGATTTTTAAATTAAAACACACTTAAAAATAGCACATTATAACGATGTATTTAGAATTTTATAACAAAATTCATATTTAAATTTATAAAAGGACAGCTAAAAAACCAAAAAGAATATGAGTGGACCTTGTGTCAAAAGGTCGTTGGATAAAATAAACAAAATGAAAAAACAAATTGATAAAGTGTAGGATTCAGAAAGAAAACTTTAGTTAAACTTGAGGAAATGATATTGTAGATTGTTATAAATGGTTGTAAAATATACTCAAGAGCTAGTAACAAATCCAAGAGCTAGTAACAAATTGATAAGGGCTATATAATAAATATAACAAATGCTATAAATGGTTGTAAAATATACTTAAGAGCTAGTAAAGAATGAAGTGATGACCAACCTTTGTTTTCTTGACGTGGAAGGAAATGGAAATAGGATAAGTAAGGCCCTGTTTGGTTGGGTCTTAATACACCCATTCAGTCCTTAATATCTGACTCGGTCAGACATGGGTGTTTAGTTGGTTCCATCTGAATAAAAATTAGGTCTGATTGACCACTTATTAGGTCAGACATATATTCATATCTGACCAACTCATCTACCACCACGTTCATTCACAAACAACAGCCACAACTCACCTTCCCCTTCATCTACCACTGGTCGCCACCATCTGCAGCGCCGGCAACCGCACCAGCAGCCGCCTGGCAGCCGCACCGCACCACCATCTCACCATCGATTCTTGATGGCTTCGGCATCCATCTCTGGTTAATGTTGATTTGGGGGAGATCAATCTTCAATCTTTCGACCCCTATAAACTTTTATCATCATCATCATCAGTAATCAAACTTTGATTATTCTTCCACCCAACAATAGATATGTTGCAGTGTATATTTCTTCTCTCCGATTCAGGGTATGCTAGATTTCTTCTTTCTACTATCAAAATTAAAGCTTTTCTGAAAACACTAGTGTTTGTGTTTGTTAATTGAAACTCAATTGCAGTGAGGTGATGCTAGAGAAGCAGTTAACTGGCCATCGTGTTGATCGATCGATCTGTACTTGGTTTTGGGAGCAATCGCTCTCTCAACCTGATTCCTTCAAGGTATTTCTTTGATTTTCACTTCGTTTTCTGATTTCATTCATGGTGATTATGTCTCGTTTGGGTTGAATCATCTTTCAATCTTTAAAGCTAGGTTTTGCCGGTGATTGCTTCCCCAACGCATTACCTTTTTCAAATTGTACGTGAGGGGATCACCTTTTTAGCTTGCACTCAAGTTGAAATGCCACCGTTGATGGGAATTGAGGTTAGTGCAACTTAGGTTTTGTTCAAACTGTATGTGAGGGGATCACCTTTTGGGTTAAATCTCTTTTCAGTTGTTTGTTATTGCTAATGTGATGGGATCAAGGCTTTCTGATGCATTAATTAATCAAATCACGACAATTAGTGGGACTAGTTCCATCTATCTACATTCCTAGAATGTTAATAAATCTGAACTCTTTGGGGTATATGATGTTTACATTTGTTCATATGCTTTATTGGCTATGTCTCTTTGTTGTATTTATATGATAGTTAGAGGGGTTAAATTTGTTTTGTCTAGTTTAAGTCGGCTAGTAGAGTTTGATTAGAATTAGGATTAGGTTGTTACTTGCTTCAGAGTCGAGTTTAATTTTATTGTAATAAAGAATAAGGTTGGATTTCTTGGTATTTTGAAATAAGTTGTGTTTATATATTTCATGATGATTAACTTGGGGTTGTTTGTATAATTATCTTCTTTGTTTATGGGCTGTGTAGATCCATTAGATTGATGTTGTGTTTGTTTGTATTTTTTTTAATAGTTATTCATTATTAGGAGTTATAAGTTATAACCAAACAGATATCCAACCAAACAGATTTATTGGTTCAAACCTCTTATTGGTTCAGACCTCTTATTGATTCAGACCTCTTATTGATTCAGCACTTACCCATTCAGAAGTTGCCAAACAGCCCCTAAGTTTGATAAAAATATAGTTTTATTATAAGCATAGAAAGATCAAAGATGTACATCATGCATCATGACCTCTCAATACAAAAATTGTTATATATAATTACACAAATACTTCATCAAAATAAAACTAACACACTTATAGAATTAAAAATGCAATTTTTTTAAAAGATAGTCATTTTACAACCGTTAACAAATCCAAAGGCTATTAATTACGGACAATATTATATTAAAGGTTTGTTTGTCATTTCTGAATGATTAAATGTTGAACCAATAAGAGGTTTGAACCATTAAGTATTGAACCATTAAGAGGTTTGAATCATTAAGAGCTAGTATATCGCTTAACTATTCAAAGGCAAATGTCTGACCAATTCAGATACGAGGTCTTAACCATTCAGCATTAGACCTCGTAACCATTCAACATTATTATTATACTTAACCATTCAGAGGCAAATGTCTGAACCATTAAGACATTTACTCACGAAATAAAAAGTCTGAACCATTAAGTGCTGAACCATTAAAAGACTCATTCATATGCTACCAAACAGCCCCTAAGAGTATAATAAAATATTTGTAAATTTAGTTATCCAACTAAAAATAATAGGCATATAAAAACAAATTCAAAGAAAAGGAAAAAAAACATAAGATAAAATAAAAATAACAAATTAACAAATTAAAAGGGAAGTATAAAAAGAGAGTTAACAACTATAGATTAAGCAAATAAAAAATCTAAAATGACTATATGTAGATACAAATCCCATTATAGAGGTTCGTACCCTGATGGATTTAACCCTAATTTATATAAATTTAATTATCAATTTTTTGTACAAGTACATACAATCAATGATTATTCTTTTATTTATATAATTTATATTCTATTAAACAGCAAATGAGGGAAGTACAGCAAACGTGTGGAACAACTACGCTATGCACGTCCTTTTATACATATTGGTGTCGCGTGTTGCAGGGGACTGGAGGTTGTGATTCAGTGGCCACCGCCTTCCCGTTTCAACCTGGGTGTCGTCGAGGCTAGCCGCCGCCCATCCGATTCTGAGCTTTCATAGCGGCGACGTTGATGTGGTTCCGGTGGTCGAGACCACCAACCACCGACATCTCCACCTGCCATTGTTCATCTTCTCTGGTAGTACCCCAGTTTTCGCCAGGGGTCGGCTTTCTAGAGCTTACATTTTGACATGTAGAAGCTCCAGTTGTCGTCGGCAGACCCAAAGAGGGGATGTAGTTGTCGCCGTTTAACAGTCCGTTGGCATTCTCATCGCCGATTGATTTTAGATCTGCTCATCTGCAGTCGTCATCGTAGAGGGCCAGAAGACGAAGAGGGTTCTGTTGGAAGTTTGGTATATAATAAGCACAATAATAAGAAAAGCTCAAGTAATTTTTATGAATTGAGAAGATGATACTAAAGGTAGGTTACATCAGAGTTTTAGTGGAAAGAGAGCCCATAGAAAGCTCAACAACTAACGTACACATGAGTCAAATGACTCCTTATTCGACTAACAATATACTAAAATAAAGAAAATATTAAACATGTGCAATGACTTATTCCAGCCTGCTCCCAAGCACGTGTATCATCCAAAGACTTGAGCTCCATGCATGCATAATTATTTTGACTCATATTTTATCACTCCCTCTTGAGTCAAAGTCTCACATGCCCAACAACCATCTGAAGTAAGTAAACTTGTCTTTAGTTACTGATTTTGTAAGTACGTCTGCCACTTGATCATTAGTACCACAAAACTCCAGTGAGATCAATTTTTTTCTCAACCATTTCTCTAATAAGTGAAACCTCAACTCAATATGCTTGGATTGATTGTGATGAACTGGATTTTTGGACAGATTAATAGCAGATTTGCTATCACAAAAAATGGTAGTTGCTCGATCTTGTTGTAAACCCATATCTTCAAGTATTCGTCGAAGCCAAATTGCTTGACACGTGGCTCCTGTGGCAGCTATATACTCTGCTTCCGTACTTGATAAAGCCACAATAAGTTGCTTTTTCGAGCTCCATGCTACTGCTTCGCTACCAACATAAAATACATATGCCGACACACTCTTCCGATCATCGATACAACTAGCCCAGTCGCTATCGCTATATCCCGTCAACACAATTTCAGTCCCCTTTTCATACCGAATACCAAGGTCGGTAGTACCTGCTATATACTTGAGAATTCGTCTAACTGCACCCATTATGCACTTTTGATGGATTTTGCATAAATCTTGACACCATGCTTACCACATAAGCAATGTCGGGTCTCGAGTGAGTTAAATAAATGAGACCGCCCACCATACTTCTGAAGGTATCCCCGGCCACCTTAGCAGCACCATCTTGAACCGACAATTTCTCATTGTAATTCATAGGTGTGTCTTCAACTTTATCTGTCTGGTGCGTGAATTTTTGTAACAGGCTTCGAGCATAGTTTCTTTGGTGTAAAAAGATCCCATTGTCATCCTGAACTACTTCAAGACCAAGAAATAGTTTGAGTAGTCCCAAGTCAATCATCTCAAACGTGTGTTTCATGCCATCTTTGAATTCATGGACTAAAGTGACACAAGAAAAAGTGCAAGTAATGTCATCAACGTATAAACATACATAGATAGCATCACCTGTTGATGTTTCCTTAATGTATAGAGTCGGCTCACTTGCACTCTTTCGATACCCGTGATTACCAAAGTAGGTATCGATTTTTGAATACCAAGCCCGGGGTGACTGCTTTAAGCCATATAGAGCTCTATTTAATTTGTAAACCATGTCTGGGTTTGTCTTGGATTCAAATCCTTCAGGTTGCTCAATATATATTTCCTCACTCAGATCACCATTTAAGAAAGCCGACTTTACATCAAGGTTATGCACTTTCCATCCCCGCTGAGCAGCAACTGCAAGGAATACTCAAATGGTTTCGAACCGTGCAACATGGGCAAAGGTCTCACTTTCCATCCCCGTCTGGACCCACTTTAGTTTTAAAAAGCCATTTGACACCGACAGCCTGACGTTCGGCAGGGAGTGGAACCAGTGTCCATGTATTGTTTCGTTCAATAGATTGAATCTCCTACTTCATGGCCTCGAGCCAATGTTGTGATGTGTAAGCTTGTGAGTATGACATCGGATCCGTAACACTTAAGGCGAAGTGGCATGTAAGAAGCTCATTGTCACTGTCGGATAGGCCTTCTCCACTGTGGTAATCATGAAACCAAGTAGGAGGTTTTGAATGTCTTTTATTAATGGGTTCGGATAGAATGGCAAAAGGTGGTAGTGGGTTAGATTGGCTAGATAAGGAATGGGATGGTGATTGTGATGGGCCAAGTAAAGTGGAGTTGGTTGGTGAATGTGATGGGTCAGGTAAGGTGTAGCTAGAGGTTGGTGTTTGACTGATAGGAAAAGATGTGGTATGTGAGTTGGTGGAATCTTGGTTAGTAGTGTTTGGCTCAGAGGGAACAGGAAAGGTATCATCACTAGGATCAAGAGGGAATGGATCATTGAATTGGTAAAAGGTTTCTATAGTAGTATTTGAACCTTGTGTTTGCCATGCCCATTTTGTATTTTCAAAGAATACCAAATTTCTCTTGGTGCAGAACTTTTGAGTATCAGGATTGTACAATCTGTACACTCCATTTGACAAAGCAGAGTAACCAATAATATTGTACGTTCAGATCGAATGTCTAGTTTTTTTTCTGAGTTGATTGGGAATGGAACCATGAGCAACACAACCAAATGTTCTCATATGAGATACAGACGGTTTAACACCCGTCCAAGCATGCAACGGGGTTTGATTGAGAAGGGCTTTGGTGGGCGATCTGTTGATGGTATACACTGTTACTTCCCTCTTGATACCAGCCTTTTCACAGAATTGGTTGAACTCAGTGGAGCAAAATTCTCCACCTCGGTCAGACCTGAGAAATTTAATAAGACTACCACATTCGTTTTCTATCATGGCCTTGAAACTTTTAAATTTTTCAAAGGCTTCATTTTTGTGATTTAAGAAATAAATCCAACACATGCGGGTATAGTCATCGATAAAGAGAAGGTAGTAGCGACTATTACCAAGGCTCGGTGTTTGCATAGGCCCACACAAATCGGTAAGCACAAGACCCAGTTTGGTTTTGGCACGCCAACAGGTGGATTTAAAAGCTTTTATAGCTTGTTTGCCAAACACACAAGCTTCACATTGTATGGTGCCTTTGAGTTTTGGTAAGCCTTCAACCATCTTTTTATCATGTAGGTGTTTTAAACTATCAACATGTAAATGACCATACCTGTGGTGTCATTTTAAGACCTCAGCTTCATGTTTGGTAGGTGTGCTAGCAAGGTTGGCAAGTAAGCAGGTGGCATCGAGAACGAACATGTTGTTGACCACGATCGGAAGTTTCATAATAATCTGTCGTTGACTTGATACCAGTCATATGGTTGGAGCAACCGGAGTCTACAAACCATCGATGAGAATGACTTTGCGCCTCACCTATCTTGGTCATCAATGCAAGTGGGTCTTCAATAAGATCAATCATGGACATCAACAGGTGTGGAGTGTCATCATCTGCTTCATTAGTTCTTTCATCATTCTCGGCTACATTGACCTGGGTCTTGTCATTATACCAACAATCCTTCTTTTGATGTCCATACTTGTAACATCTTGTAATTCTGAGTTAATTTAATGTTTGCATCGCTAAATTCTTGTAAAGACCTTTTCTATTATTTATGAAACTCATGGATCGCTTAGGTACTCTTGCTTGTAGTTTGAAAATTTATAGGTTCATTAAATTAAATTTAATGTATAATAATTATACTAATAATAATAACTAAAACATTGATAATGTTAATAATAAGAAAAATAATAAATTATAAAAATGTTGTCTATAATAATAATAATCTATAATAATTAAAACAATAATAATAACAAAGTGTAATAATAATAATAATAATAATAATAATAATAATAATAATAATAATAATAATAATAATAATAATAATAATAATAATAATAATAATAGTAAAAATAATAATAATACTAATAGATTGTAAAATTTAAAAGTCAAATTATGTAAAACTCAAAGTTGAAGGGACCTTTTTGGTAATTAGGAAACTTCAAACATTTAAATTTGGGCATAAAATAATAAAAGAAAGGAAGTACAGGGACCAATTGTGTAAACTTGTAAAACCCAAAACTTCTTCCCCCTTTTAACCCGTGATTCCGGCGACAACATCCGGCCAACTCCGGCCAATCGCCGGCGAGGCCAAAAGTCACCCAACTGTACCAAAAAAACGAACCCAAACGCTTCTAATCGGTTCGTGGAAACGGTTCGAACACCGTTATGAACTTTAATTGTGGTTAAACAACGGTTACAAGCTAATCGATCGAATGACCGAAGAAATCAAACGCATAACCGTTCAACATTGAAGACACCATAATAATCAAAATTAAACAAGTACAAGCAATCATTTAACTACCTTTAATCTATTACAACATCTAATTGCACCTTAAACCTACACAAAACATTCCAATAGATTCTCTCAAACCCGCAATCTGTAGCATTATCAAAACCCACTTTCTGAACAAATTAAACTGAAATTACGAGAGGGCTTTGCATCAAGAACACCGTTTGAAGCTATCCACGAAGTTAATTTGATTTTCATAAGCATTTGCACACGAATTGTTCAAACTCCGTCGCGGCTTGTTCTTCATCGTTCTTAACGTTGCAAGCTTCGATACCGGGTAATTACATACACACACATACTCGAAATCATGTGGGGAACAAAAGCCCCATGATTATTGTTGCTACCCGAATCAAATTAAACTTCAATTTGATCATTGATGATTCTAGGGTTTATGTGAAATGGGGATTTGTTTAAGGTTTGTTTTTTTAAGAATTGGAAACTGCTTCAAGTCGCGGCTGAGAGCCTTAGTTCACTGGTTCACTCACCACATTTCAACTTAGAGGTCCCGGGTTCGAACCCGGGCACCCTCTTATTATTTTTAAAATGGCTTTTAGCCTTAATTCTATTTTAGAAAATTTTTATTATATATACAAATGATTTTTACAAACTTCTAATCTTTTAAAATCAACAAAATATTTTCTGTAAATTTATAAAATATTTTAACATTTTATTTTAAAAATTATAATTAAGTATTGTTATAAAAGTGGATTTATATAATAATTTAAGTTATTAAATTATTATTTAAATTATTATCGAATCTTATGTTTTCTTTGATTAAAGACTATCATGATCATTATAGTATTAAAAAAATATGTTATGATACGCAAGTTATTAACAAAGATTTAATTCCTTTAAAATTTTTACAAATGGTACCTTCTTTTATCAAACAAAATATAAATAATAGTTCATTAATCTTATTTATAATAATAACCCCCAAATTCCTACCGAAACCCTAGTTCGGCGTTAAAACGTTAATTTTATAATTAAACTTAAACCTTGTAAATATATACATTTTAGGTGCATTGTGAAGGGCTACGTTGAAACGACGCCTGTTATTATTTCTTATTAATCATCCAACATATATTTACTTGATCATGTGAGTATTTCTATACCCCTTTTTATATTTTTACACTTTTGGGGTGAAACATGTTACATTATAAACTTTGCACTTGTAAACACGTTTGATTCTTGTAAACTTATGGCAATTTACTTGTATGTTGTGGTTAGTTGAACTTTATGACTACCATGTAATGTCGAATATATGTATAATCATTAACTATTGCTAGCCTAGCGACGTCATAGATCTATGGGCTAGACAAGCCTGCTTGGTTAATCCAAGTACACTTAGCTAATCGTATATACTTGTAAACGTTTGAGACTTGTTTAACTTTGTCGAGGTTTGATTGTGCATTATGTCTTACATCCCTAGTTTACTTTGTTCTCTAACTTACAACATGAATTGCCATCTTTCATATACTTATGTATCGAAAACTATGGAAATCTCACCAACATTATTGTTGACATTTTTATTTTTAACATGTTTCAGGAAATACTCAAGCTTGATTTTACTCTTTGAAGCTTACACATATAGGAATGGACCTAGATAAATGAATGAAATAAAATGACTTGTTACATCTTATGTTATGTTTTTTACTTTCTTTGAGACTTATGATTGTAATGGTATAATTGGAACTTATGATTAATATATATTTGGGTTATTAATAGCGTTATGTGGCTGTGAACGATCTTAACCCTCACACCTCGATGTTTCCGCCGTCAAGGTTGGGGTGTGACAGATTGGTATCAGAGCCCATAACTATAGGGATTTAGGTTATTAGAAATGGTGACCTAGACTATAGTATGCATGAACCTTATAGAATTATATTTCTATCTTGTAAATTATATGGTTTGCATGCTACATAATGCTATGCCTTCTTATGTGCAATTTGATGCCTTAGCATAGGATTGCCTAAACATTGTTACTTGTCTCCCTAAACTTAACTTTGACTCTTTGACTCTCCCCGAACATGAAACTTCTTAATCTTATTCTCGACGACACGTGGAATCTTATGCTTATGACTTGGATCTTTAGACGTTATGTCTAATCTATATAAATCTCATCAAGGTTTTGATTCCATGAACCTAAGAAATATTGTGTGACACATAGACACCTGTATCCTGGATTTCCTGGCAAAAGGCCTTCGGGCTAAGGCAAGCATTTCGCATAAATCCTACGGGACTAGTCATGCTTACCTGGGGATTTCTGGGATGAGTGATAAACTATAGTCAATATACACAAGTTTCTATGGCAAATGGGTCAAGTCACCTTGACGTGTCAACGTTTCCAAATGGTAATACGTTACCAAATGGAATCATTCCGTGTACCTTAATCCTTAGCTTATCTTTGTTTAAACTACTATCCTTTGTTATCCTCACTCCCATAACTAACTCATTTTTGTATATCTAGCATGTCTCGTCACCATGGAAAGCGTGGAAGTTCCGACCGTAAGCTAGCTGCCATGATTGCCCAGCAAATGGCTGCCGTCATCCCGACTATGGTTGCTGAACTTAATAGCACCCTAATGGCTAATAGCAACAACAACACCAATGGGAATAATAGCGGTGCTAATGGAGACAATAGCAACAACCAAAACGGGAACAATCGTACTTGCACTTTCAAACACTTCAACTCGTGCAAACCCACTAGCTTTAGTGGAAAAGAAGGAGCCACTGGACTTCTCGAGTGGTTTGAAAGTATGGAGAACATATTCATTGTTAGAAAGTGCCCCGACGAGTTCAAGGTTCGATATGCCACAAGTGTTCTTCAACAACGGGCACTAACATGGTGGAATAGTGAAAAGAGAAACCGTGGAACTGAGGTTGCAATGGCGTTGCCCTGGGAAGAATTTAAGGATATCATGATCCAAAAGTTCTGCCCGAGGAGCGAGTTGCAAAAGCTAGAGGAGGAGTTCAAGAACCTTAAACAAGATGGTGGGAATCACTTGGCTTATTCCACCCGGCATCACGAGTTGAGTATGCTCCTACCACACATGGTGGACACCGTGCCCCGTAACATTGAGAAATTTATCAAGGGGTGCCACCTCAAAATTCAAGATGCCGTGGTGGGTAGTAGGCCCACAACTTTGGAGGAGGCGATTACTATCACTGCACAGCTCACCGAGAATCATATAAGAGCTGGCACTATGTCGGCAAAGGGCTCCAAGTCTACTACGAAGGCGACACCCGAGGCAACAAAGGAGGTAAAGGCCGAGTCATTTTCCCAAAACAAGAAGCGTAAGTTCAGCCCGGCACGCAACTACGATGTGACCGCCCCAAATGCTCCTCAAAAACAAATGGTGGTTGCGAATCAAGCTCCCATGGCTAAAGCTTATGCTGGTCCACATCCTATGTGTAACACGTGCAAGTACCATCATTCAAGCAACATTCCATGCCGAGTCTGCTCGTTGTGTGGGAAGTATGGACACTTGGTAACTACTTGCCTTCGCGCGCCAAACAACACTGCAATGCTTACCAACCGAACCTGCTATAACTGTGGCGAGCCTGGTCATATTCGTCCGCAATGTCCTTGCAATGCGGGAACTGTTCCACCGGCTCGTGGAAGGACTTTCAACATCAATGCCAATCAAGCCCAAGCCAACAACGACGTGGTGAATGGTATGTATCTTGTAAATAATCATTATGCATCTGTATTGTTTGATTCGGGTGCGGATAGGAGTTTCGTGTCCTTGGAATTCGAGCCTATACTTTCTAAACCGCGTGTTAACCTAGAAAGATCTTTTGCGGTCGAAGTCGCCGATGGAAAATCTATTGTCGTTGATGTCGTAATACGCGATTGCACCTTGAGCCTTAACGAACACGAGTTCTTCGTCGACCTTATTCATATGCAATTGGGAAGCTTTGATGTTATTATTGGTATGGATTGGTTAGCCAAGCATCGTGCGGAAATTCTATGCTTCGAGAAATGTATTCGAATTCCTTTACCGACGGGTGATACTTTGAAGGTCTTTGGGGAGAAATCATCCCAAAGACTCAAACTTATGTCTTGCATCAAGGCCCGCAAGTGCTTAAGTAAAAACTACATGGCTTTCATGGCATATGTAGTTAATACGAAAGCCAAGGGTAAGGAATTGAAAGACATTCCTGTCGTGCGGGACTTTCTCGAGGTTTTTTCCGAGGATCTTAAGGGGCTACCTCCCGTGCGAGAAGTTGAGTTCAAGATTGACTTAATCCCTGGTGCAAACCCTGTGTCTAAATCGCCTTATCATCTTGCACCATCTGAAATGCAAGAACTCGCTAGTCAACTGCAAGAGTTGACCGATAAGGGTTTCATTCGCCCTAGTTCATCACCGTGGGGTGCACCTGTACTGTTTGTGAAGAAGAAAGATGGTTCATTTCGTATGTGCATCGATTACCGAGAACTCAACAAGCTTACTATCAAAAACCGATACCCTCTCCCTCGAATCGATGATCTCTTCGACCAACTTCAAGGAGCAACTCAATTCTCAAAGATCGATCTACGTTCTGGGTATCATCAACTACATGTTCATGATGATGACATTCCAAAGACCGCTTTTCATACTCGATATGGGCACTACGAGTTCATGGTCATGCCTTTTGGCTTGACCAATGCACCTGCCGTGTTCATGGATCTCATGAATCGAGTATGTAAACCGTATTTGGATAAGTTCGTGATCGTGTTCATTGATGACATTCTTATTTATTCCAAGACGAAAATCGATCACGAGACGCACTTGCGACAAGTTCTTGGACTTTTGAAGAAGGAGCAATTATACGCCAAGTTTTCCAAGTGTGAATTTTGGTTGGAAGAGGTTCAATTCTTAGGGCATGTGGTGAATAGCCAAGGAATTCACGTTGATCCTGCTAAAATTGAAGCCGTGAAGAATTGGTGTATTCCCACAACCCCAACCGAGGTTCGTTCTTTTCTAGGCTTAGCGGGATATTACCGTAGGTTCATAGCAAATTTTTCGAAGATTGCTAAACCATTAATGGCGCTAACCCAAAAGAATCGACTCTTTGAATGGGGACCCGAGCAAGAATAGGCTTTCGAGACATTAAAACGCAAGTTGTGTAACGCTCCTATTCTCACACTTCCCGATGGAAACGATGACTTTACCGTATATTGTGATGCTTCTAATCAAGGTCTTGGTTGTGTTCTCATGCAACGAGGTAAAGTCATAGCATACGCGTCGAGGCAATTGAAGGTTCATGAAGTGAACTACACAACTCATGATCTTGAACTTGGTGCTGTCGTTTTCGCTTTGAAGATCTGGCGACATTATCTATATGGGACGCAATGCATAGTCTACACCGATCATAAGAGTCTCCAACACGTGTTCAACCAAAAGGATCTCAACATGAGGCAAAGACGTTGGATTGAGTTGATTAGCGACTACGGCTGCGACATTCGTTACCACTCTAGGAAGGCGAATGTTGTAGCCGACGCGCTGAGTCGCAACTCGCAAGGTCCACAACAAGGCTGTCTCACTCCAAGAAATTCAAGATCGAAGGCAATGGTTTGATACGCTAGGAGAGTTTGATACCGAGATTCATGTGGATGTCAACGAGGCTACTATCATGCTTCAAAACATAAGGATCGATAGTGACCTCGAGTTATGCATTCGCGAGGCCCAACAATCCTTCTTTTGATGTCCATACTTGTAACATCTTGTAATTCTGAGTTAATTAAATGTTTGCATCCTTAAATTCTTGTAAAGACCTTTTCTATTATTTATGAAACTCATGGATCGCTTAGGTACTCTTGCTTTTAGTTTGAAAATTTATAGGTTCATTAAATTAAACTTAATGTATAATAATCATACTAATAATAATAACTAAAACATTGATAATGTTAATAATAAGAATAATAATAAATTATAAAAATGTTGTCTATAATAATAATAAACTATAATAATTAAAACAATAATAATAACAAAGTGTAATATTAATAATAATAATAATAATAATAATAATAATAATAATAATAATAGTAATAATAATAATAATAATAATAATAATAATAATAATAATAATAATAATAATAATAATAATAATAATAATAATAATAATAATAATAATAGATTGTAAAATTTAAAAGTCAAATTATGTAAAACTCAAAGTTGAAGGGACCTTTTTGGTAATTAGGAAACTTCAAACATTTAAGTTTGGGCATAAAATAATAAAAGAAAGGAAGTACAGGGACCAATTGTGTAAACTTCTAAAACCCAAAACTTCTTCCCCCTTTTAACCCGTGATTCCGGCGACAACATCCGGCCAACTCCGGCCAATCGCCGGCGAGGCCAAAAGTCACCCAATTGTACCAAAAAAACGAACCCAAACGCTTCTAATCGGTTCGTGGAAACGGTTCAAACACCGTTATGAACTTTAATTGTGGTTAAACAACGGTTACAAGCTAATCGATCGAATGACCGAAAGAAATCAAATGCATAACCGTGCAACATTGAAGACACCATAATAATCAAAATTAAACAAGTACAAACAATCATTTAACTACCTTTAATCTATTACAACATCTAATTGCACCTGAAACCTACACAAAACATTCCAATCGATTCTCTCAAACCCGCAATCTGTAGCATTATCAAAACCCACTTTCTGAACAAATTAAACTGAAATTACGAGAGGGCTTTGCATTAAGAACACCGTTTGAAGCTATCCACGAAGTTAATTTGATTTTCATAAGCATTTGCACACGAATTGAGTTCAAACTCCGTCGCGGCTTGTTCTTCATCGTTCTTGACGTTGCAAGCTTCGATACCGGGTAATTACATACACACACATACTCGAAATCATGTGGGGAACAAAAGCCCCATGATTATTGTTGCTACCCGAATCAAATTAAACTTCAATTTGATCATTGATGATTCTAGGGTTTATGTGAAATGGGGATTTGTTTAAGGTTTGTTTTTTTAAGAATTGGAAACTGCTTCAAGTCGCGGCTGAGAGCCTTGGTTCACTGGTTCACTCACCACATTTCAACTTAGAGGTCCCGGGTTCGAACCCGGGCACCCTCTTATTATTTTTAAAATGGCTTTTAGCCTTAATTCTATTTTAGAAAATTTTTATTATATATACAAATGATTTTTACAAACTTCTAATCTTTTAAAATCAACAAAATATTTTCTGTAAATTTATAAAATATTTTAACATTTTATTTTAAAAATTATAATTAAGTATTGTTATAAAAATGGATTTATATAATAATTTAAGTTATTAAATTATTATTTAAATTATTATCGAATCTTATGTTTTCTTTGATTAAAGACTATCATGATCATTATAGTATTAAAAAAATATGTTATGATACGCAAGTTATTAACAAAGGATTTAATTCCTTTAAAATTTTTACAAATGGTACCTTCTTTTATCAAACAAAACATAAATAATAGTTCATTAATCTTATTTATAAAAATAACCCCCAAATTCCTACCGAAACCCTAGTTCGCGTTAAAACGTTAATTATATAATTAAACTTAAACCTTGTAAATATATACATTTTAGGTGCATTGTGAAGGGCTACGTTGAAACGATGCCTGTTATTATTTCTTATTAATCATCCAATATATATTTACTTGATCATGTGAGTATTTTTATACCTCTTTTTATATTTTTACACTTTTGGGGTGAAACATGTTACATTATAAACTTTGCACTTGTAAACACGTTTGATTCTTGTAAACTTATGGCAATTTACTTGTATGTTGTGGTTAGTTGAACTTTGTGACTACCATGTAATGTCGAATATATGTACAATCATTAACTAGTGCTAGCCTAGCGACGTCATAGATCTATGGGCCAGACAAGCCTGCTTGGTTAATCCAAGTACACTTAGCTAATCGTATATACTTGTAAACGTTTGAGACTTGTAAAACTTTGTCGAGGTTTGATTGTGCATTATGTCTTACATCCCTAGTTTACTTTGTTCTCTAACTTACAACATGAATTGCCATCTTTTATATACTTATGTATCGAAAACTATGGAAATCTCACCAACATTGTTGTTGACATTTTTATTTTTAACATATTTCAGGAAATACTCAAGCTTGATTTCTACTCTTTGAAGCTTACACATCTAGGAATGGACCTAGATAAATGAATGAAATAAAATGACTTGTTACATCTTATGTTATGTTTTTTACTTTCTTTGAGACTTATGATTGTAATGGTACAATTGGAACTTATGATTAATATATATTTGGGTTATTAATAGCGTTATGTGGCTGTGAACGATCTTAACCCTCACACCTCGACGTTTCCGCCGTCAAGGTTGGGGTGTGACAATACTTCTTGCACACATAACAGTGAGGTATCTTGCTATGATCCATCGAGCCACGTGCACGACCAGCTCCACGTCCACGGGGAGACCCTCGACCCCGTCCACGACCCCGAGAGGCTTTCACTCTTTCCTGAAAAACCTATAAGGCTTGTTCATCTGGTAGTTCGGGTTTTTTAGTTGGACTTGGTGAGGAAACCGGACTATTCATCCTCTCTTCATGGGATTGTTTTTTTGTTGGACTTGGTGAGGGAACCGGACTATTCATCCTCTCTTCATGGGATTGCAACAACCCCGTTAACTTAACCGGTGTGACATCGGCCAAATCGAATACAACTTCAATCGATGGGATGACATAGTCGTATTTTTGTGACAGGCTACGCAGGATCTTTTCCACAACCTTTTGATCGGTGAGTTCCTCTCCGCAGGATCTCTGTCGTCCAACGTTGTCCATGACTCCGGAAAAATAATTCCCGATAGCTTCATCATCTTTCATAGCAAGGTTCTCGAAATCTCGCCGCAGCCCCTGTAGCTTAACTGATTGTACTTGTGAGTCGCCTTGAAACTCGATTCGTAAGGTATCCCACGTCTCCTTTGCCGAAGAAGCTACAACAATGCGAGAAAAAAGTAGATCATGAACTCCCTGTTGGATGATCGACATAGCAAGTGCATCTTTCCTCTTTACTTCATGGTGATCTCTCAGGCCATCGTTGCAGCAGTAACACCCAGATACACAACGTCCCATAAATCACGAGATTTCAGGATGGTTCGTGTACGAATGCTCCAGTGTTCATATATGTCGCCTTTGAACACCGGGATGGGAACAACAGTAGTGGGGTTAGGAGGGTTAGTGGTTTTGGCCATTAAAGGTAGCAGAGGTATTACGAAGGGTGAGAAATAGGAAGAACCACTAATGGCTCTGATACTAACACTATTGGAAGTTTGGTATATAATAAGCACAATAATAAGAAAAGCTCAAGTAATTTTTATGAATTGAGAAGATGATACTAAAGGCATGTTACATCAGAGTTTAAATAGTGGAAAGAGAGCCCACAGAAAGCTCAACAACTAACGTACACATGAGTCAGCAATGACTCTTTATTTGACTAACAATATACTAAAATAAAGGAAATATTAAATATGTGCAATGACTTATTCCAGCCTACTCCCAAGCACGTGTATCATCCAAAGACTTGAGCTCCATGCATGCATAATTATTTTGACTCATATTTTATCAGGTTCGAGGGTTAGATAGAGGAACAGATGCATGAGCGGCGTGGGTGGTGAAAGAGAGAAACAGGACCATGAGTAGCAATGGTGGTGAGCGTCGATTGTGGTAAGCGGCGATGGTGGTGAGTGGAGATGGTGGTGAGTGACCACCCCGTTGATCGACGGTGGTGGTTTTTGACTTGGTTGCCTTCCGATTAGAGAGAGATGGAGAGTGTGAGAAAAAGATGAAGATTACGATTTTTTGAAAAAAAAAAGGATTTCAAACTACAAACAAATTGATTAAAATTAATGTTTGAGATCCATAAATATGTATCTAATCTTATATTCAAAAGATTATAACTTTTTACGTGTTAGTCAAATATTATATTATATGATAATAATTGTCTTTTCTATCAAAAAACCTGCAATAAATAACAAATTATTTTTAATGGAATGGATTTTAAAGATCGAATATATATTTTACTTTCCAAAAAAAATTATAATATATTTTCATGTTTATTTAATTTATATTTTGAGCAGGTATACGTTTCAAAGTGAATTTTATTTGATAATACGTTAGATCAAATATATTATGTTTTTATATAAGTTTAGTTAGGAAACGATACCGGATGATTGTAATGTATACTTTATCATACTATATACTGCGCTGCATGTTTTGAGTTATTCAGTGTTTCGACATAAAATTTATTTGCAATAAAGTCGAGTCAAATACAATAAATTTTCATTCAACGTCATAAATTCCAGTTGCACTACATTTTGACATAATTTTAGTTTGAAAACCAATTGAGACGATTGTAATATATACTTTATCACGCTGCGTTTAATGTCGCCGCAACGCGCGACGGAAAGAAACCTAGTTTAAAATATTTATCACATTATACCAATACCAATATGATTATTTATAACTTAGTTTGATGTCATATGCATATATCTTAAATGTTGATCATTAGAGTTGTCACTTATGTAATCCTTCCATGTTGCATGTTAGAATAAAAGTTATGAACATTTTATAATTACTACTTTTGCTACAGATTATTATTTGCAATACAGTGTTATGAACTTGTAGCACTTAATACTGCATCAACAACCAAGTCCAAACAAACTAAACAATTCTCATGCATGTGTGTGCGTATGTGTATATATATACACACACATTTCACCCATTCAATACAAACATTATTTTAGTTACACCAGCATAAAACAATAATGAAAAGGCAAACACGAGAGTTTGACTCGCCAACCCGCAAACATAACCTGTTTAAACAGCCCTAAGTTCGATACACAATACGTCACAACAGCTGGCTTATCATCTGCATTTATTTTCAGTATGTAGATTACTTCAGCCTTACATCTGATCAGTCTATTAATTCAATTGATCCAAACTCTTTTGCGAAATTCCGCAAGTGCCCAAAGTGGGAAGATGTTTCTATGTTCAGGATAATGTAACAAGCAATTCTTCAAGGAAGCTCCAGTAATCTCCTACAAAATTCATATTAGTTGTAAAGAGAAATGATTATTTGAAACTAAAACACATATAGTTAAAAGTTATATATGTGTATAACCTGTTGAGGAAAATCTCCATTATCCATTTGTGCATTAATTAGTAGTTTTGCTGCTTTATACAAGGGTGTTGGATCTCTTTCCACCTAGTAAAGAAAAAAGAAATGCATGAATGTGTTTGGACCTTAAAGATCAATATCATATAGCTACAAACTAACATCCGATCCCTTATTCCAACCAATATTATTTTTTTTGGTCACAAGGCGCTCAAAGATTTGGTATTGGTTGCCTAAGTGGAAACTCCCATGGAGGACATGATCAAGGACCATCATTTTCTCCAATATAAGCACGCTTAATTATGAAATTCTTTTGTTCACAGGGTGTGAGATTTGCGTGGGGTGTTACATAAAATAAGCATGATTCTTGGTGAAATCTAACCTGCCCGCCTAACATAAGAGCAAGCATAGCCCATGATGTTTGTACTAAGTTCGTCCGATTTCCATCAAGGGGTGTGTATACTTCTCTAGTGCAAGACTTGATACTCTCCCCCCATCCACCCTCTTCGTTTTGTTTCGAAAGTAAAAAGTTAACTGCTTTATGAACCGCTTCACTGTTGTCATAAGTTTTACCAGCAGAAACTAAGCCTGCGACCGCGAAGAATGTGCCATAGAGAAAGCATATTCCCCAAAATCCATACCTGTTGAATTCCATACATAATATTCATCTTATCATTTTCATAATAAATTCTATTTCATTGTGCCATTATTTGCTTACCATGAACCATCAGGCCATTGTTTTCGCTCCAAAAAACTAACTGCTTTTGCCACAGAATCTTCTATTTCTTTCTCCCTATGCCCCGGATGCAAGCGTTTGAAGGCTAAAAGCGCTTGGATAATTGATGCTGTGTTCTCTACACGCCTAATTACGTCACACAAATTAACAATGTTAGTATTTAGTTGTATGTCCAAGTTTCCTAAACATTTCCTATAGCGATCTGCCAGCATAACAGGAGAAAAAGGTTTCGTAAATGACGCGTACTCTTTCTCAACAACAATGTCTGCAAAAACTTCTGAAGGGTTTAGCATCTGTAGAAAAATAAATGTAATAGACAAAGTTAACATCTTTTGAATTTTGATATCTAAGGCATACCAGTTAGTATACATTTGTAATACAAGTGTTTGGTTAATGGATTTGGGTTTTATAAATGGATATCATACCCACAAATGTAGGCCTACTCCAAACCACCAAGAGAGGTGGTTTAGAAATCTATACTCATTTTACTTTTTTATTAATCTCATACCCATAGTGATTCATAATTACAAACCGAACACTCCGGGATATCTTTCAGAAGGTTGATATAGTATGTTTACCTCTAAATATGGTTGCGGCACAGGCGGCTCCCAAATAGAGAAACCTCCACTTTTGGGACTCTGCAAGTAAAGAATGAAATTAACAGCCTCATATAATCGCGCATTATCTACTCTTTCTCCTGATACTTCCTCTGGCATTTCTGATAGTAATAGAAGACACTGCAAGAAAATAGACATTATATAGTAAAAGACGATTATTTCCCATATACTGAAAAACAAACAAAAAACGTATCTAGTAATATCTCATTCATAAAGTAGGGTTTGGGGAGAGTAAGATGAGCGCAAACCTTTCCTCTATCCCAAGATAATAGAGAAGTTACTCTCACTGATACCTTCGGCACAAATATTGATAAACAAACATAACATGTATGGCTATAGACTTATTATATGATCACCTTTAATGCTTCAGCTGTGCAGTCTGAGACGACCCAACCTTGATCTTGGTCCGAGAAAGTCCACGCTCCTTTACTAAAAGGTTTATACATTTTCATAAAATTTCCCGGAGAATTTTGTTTAACCTGAGATTCTTTGATGAAGAAATGGGCTTTTTTCAACGAGTCACCAAACTCTTCAACCATATTACTAGCTATTATCGCTTGAGTTGCAAGTGCGCAATCCCATAATTGGCTCCCACAACCCTGCATTTTCATCCCATCTTCCGCAATCCATAAATAATCAGGTACTCTAGCAAGGTGATGCTTGAATTCATCACCATTCGGGTTTTCAGCCCACCAACACATCATTTGCAAGCTCTGCATCGAATACCAAAAACAAGTTAGTAGAGCTTGGTGGGTCGCGTCGGGCCTGTTTGGTAATGGGTCAAACTGCATAATTCTCCTAGTACCTTTTCTACACATGCCATGGTAATATATCTAGTCTCTTGGGCGTTATATCGCATTAGTTGAACCGCTCTTTTAAGGCCTCTTTCTCTTAGTTTGGTAAAAGGCCAATATTTAAAGAGTGGCTCACTTAGATAGTGAAGACTATCCCACAACAGATTTTGGACTTTTGAATGAGGATAATAGAGATCCTCCTGTACTCCATTAATATCACGCGTATTTCAGAAAAAAACTTACAACTATACATTGCTAAAAAAATGTTGGTGAACAATTTACAATAGATAGTGCTACAAAAATGATTATAGGTGGCAAAGTTGGCGGGTCAGGTACATGATTAAACTCAAAACAGAATGAGATGACAACATATAAACTTTATGTAGTATGGGTCGGAAAATACAGTTTAGCCGTCTTTGACTAGCTTCCTTTTTAGCTAAACTTTTTATAGTTACCATCGGCCTATTAAGATCAAAAATATTCTGAGCTCATAAGAAAATGAGTTGAAATTGTCATACATGATCCTTCACTTACAAACCTTATGGAGCTTACATGCTATTTATGTGTATGTATAAACAACACAAATCATTCATTCTAACTACCTTGCAACAGTTGTGGCGTTGTTTATCCCACGTTATCTTGTGATAAGGGATAGGATGAATTTCTTGTCGAAGTTGTAGAACAAGATCAGTAATTGGACCATGGAATTTTCTAGCGTACAAGTATGACATGGGCATATAGGTTGTCCGGCAAAAGCACCACATTTTCGCTACATTAAATGTAAACAATATAGCAACATCAAATGAATTCATTTCACTCAATATCTTTTGGTGATTGTGAGAAGAACCCATTGTTGGTAAGCTCACATGATCCCACCTGCTAACTAATAAGATCATGTAAAAAGCAGTCTGTATTGACAGTCAACTTTTAAGAGTGTTACGGATAATGGAAGTTGTGCTTACCATTTTGTCACACTTATGGACGTTATTTCATTCAATATTCAAGATGTTTGTAATAATTTATTTCAAGTATGTGTTTATTATATAAAAAATCACGAATGTTCATTATATAATATGTGTACTCTTAGGTTATAAATAAAGGGTCATTATCATTTATGTATTATGTACCCGGATGAAATGGAAAAGCTTCCGGGAATAACCAAAACTCTGGTGGAAGTGGATTGCACCCTTCCCATTCATAGACCCCAAGCACCTACATATATAACAGTTAATCACATCAAACAAACAAACATGTCTAGTAAAATCTCACAAAGTTAATTTTTATCATAATACTATATATCGCAATGTCAAATTTGAGTAAACATTTACCGCGAGATAAGTTTTGCCCCAAGATGGGATTGAGGTTGCACCACCATGGTCAAGTATCCACTTCCTGGCTCGTTCCACCGCACCATTTCCATCATCGGCTCCTTCACCTAGCAACCTTAAGGCTACGTAGCTCAATGCAGACCCCATCATTGTGCTATGTCCCTCGATATGAAATCCCCACCCTCCATCTTCGTTCTGAAAAATTCATTTTGTAACATCAAACTTAAATTATGTAACAAATATTCGACTATTTTTTACATGTTATTCGTTTTGGTCATAAGAGAGGGCGATGGTTCGTACTTGATGATTGTAGATGTAACGTGTCATTTCTGTCTTGTGTTCTTTGGTCAAATGTGTGTTGATAGATCCACTTATGTACATTGCAATAAGCTACATGTTGAACAATTGATCACTTACATTTAATAGAAATCAAAATTTTATTATAAGACCACATGTAGGCTGCAGTTACATGCCATTAGGTTTATTTATACAACTCTCATGTTAGTTTTTAAATATCGTTTATTATTTCCTAAGAACAAACTCGAATAATGCATTTATGCTTACAATATATACACACATAGATCGATCTCGGGTCGTGACACTCATAATTCGAATAAAGCATAGAGAACATGTAGAAAATATTACACTTACAAGGGGAGGAGTGTAGAACATGGGGCCAGAAAATTCTGCAGGCCAGTGACCATCATGTGCTTGGATCGCGCGGTTCAATCGGACTGCTTTCTTCACCACAGTCGTCACTGCTTCATATGTCACTTCCTCATTCTCACGTAACCTCACCGGCGGTATGCTCAATACATCAATTCCGTTTTCTTTGATCAACTGCATTGTGTTAACAGTACGTGTTGTGTATACAACGCAACGCTTAAGACAAAAAAATCATAAAGAGTAAATTACATGCATGGTTCTTGTGGTTTGAACCAAATTATGAATATGATTCATGAACTTCAAATTTTTACGAATGTTGTTTACCACTGTCATGATTGTTTTTATCCTTATATGGTTCAAAAAGTTAATAAGAGGTTACTTTTCTATTAAATTCATGTAAATTTATTTTACCCTTATAAAAAACATAAAAATCCTTACTAAACTCTCCCTAAATCCCCCACCCATTGCGAGTTTTTTTCAAAAGAATAAAATCAAATATAGGTAGAAAACTTATTTATCAAAATAGATGATTTCAAAAATGTTAATCAAAGTAAATATTTATTAAAAACTTTCTTTTTCTCACTCATAATCTTATTAGATAAAATGAATTTTTACTTAAAATAATGTTATTTACAAAAAGTTAAGAAAATTGTTTCTAATTTTAAAAAAAAAAAAAATTTATGCTTTTTGTGCTTTTCTATATTTTTTCTAAAACTCTTTTTCAGATAGAAACGTTGTAGTCTTTCGTTATTTTTTAATAATTTCTCAGAAATTTATATATGTTTTTGTTTCCTATTTTCTTAAAAGATATATATGTTTAATTTTCTTAAAATGTAATAAGAAAGGGCATTTTTAACAAATGATTTATTCAAATATTATCGATGGATTAGTAAGGGATTATACGCCGGTAATGCTAGCTATCCCCCCAAACCAGCAACATTTTGAAGTAGTGTTGGGTTATTGTAAAAATGAAGAAAAAACTAAAAATAGTGAGAAGTATTATCATCAATTAGATCTTAGATCTAAAGTCTAAGAAAAGCCGGTGGCATAATGGTAAATAATTAAAACTTTAAATGATATGTCAAAGGTATTTTTGTTTTAACCACATTTTCAAATTCAACTTTTTTTAAATGCTCGTAACTTTTACGTACAACATTATTTTTAAAAAAAAATTTACATCATAAAAACAAGCGTTTTTTAATCTTTGAAACACCTATAATTTTGACATATAAAAAACGAAGTTTTTTTTACGTTATTTCAGTTCATTGTGTAATATTCGTCAGACCATTGTGGCTGATGTTGATCATTTTGTTATACATTATGTTTTTTTAAAAATGATAATTTTCAAATAACACAATGCTAAAAATGTAAATTTTTACGTTTTTTAGTTCATTGTGTAATCTTGATCAGTTCATTGTGTAATCCTCATCAAGGAGCTTATTATGTCTATTGCTAATCATCGAGTCTAGTGCTAGTAATCGTGTTACCTATTGTGTCTAATGTTAACTATTGTGTTTATTAGAATGATGATTTTTAAATAGCACAATGCGAAAAATGTATTTTTTTACGTTTTTTCCAATTCATTGTGTAATCTTGATCAGATCATCGTGTAATTATCGTCAAGCAGCTAATTGTGTTTATTGCTAATTATCGAGTCTAGTGTTGGTCATTATGTTACACATTGTGTCTAATGTTGACTATTGTGTATGCATTGTGTATTTTCAAAATGATGATTTTCAAATAGCATAATGTTAAAAATGTAATTTTTTACGTTTTTCAATTCATTATGTAATACTGATAATGTCATTGTGTAATCCTCGTCAAAGTAGCTCATTATGTCTATTGCTAATCATCGAGTCTAGTCTGATCATTGTGTTACCCATTGTGTCTAATATTGACCATTGTGTTTCTTATAATGATGATTTTCGAAACAATAATAAGAAATGTAAACTTTTTATGTTTCAAGTTAATTGTGTATTCATCATTAGATAATTGTGTAATACTCATCAATTCAAAAATTACACAATGACCTGACGAAATTACACAATGAGTTAAAAAACTTTGTTTTTCTATATCAACACTATAAGCATTTTAAAGGTAAAAAAATGCTCATTTTTATGATGTATTTTAAAAAAAATAATGTCGTATGTAAAAGTTATGAATGTTTAAAAAAAGATGGAACTTGAAAAGAGGAAACATTACCAATTTTGCCCCCAACCTAATTTTGATCAAAATGACACGTGTCAACATATTAATCATTCTTACACTTTTTAGTTTTAGAAGACTTTGTATTTGAACCCTTCCCTTTGTAATATAGCGCAATTTTTAATAATAATCTAATTTCTTTTGGGTTTTCTGTCTTTAGTTAGTGATGGAATTATTTTGTTAGTAATTGGTCATCGGTAATACTTATTTGTTTAGTGGAGATCATTCTTTGAAGAATAATCGAACGAGAACAAAGCCGAATGAAAAACAATAATACCAGGGTGTAAAACGAGTTGCGCCTAGCCCTGGCTCGTCTAGGCTTGAGCTCGACTCGTATTGACTTAAGAGAGTTTGAGTCGGCTTGTTTGGAGGTGAGCTTTATTTCAAATATGACATGTGACAAAATAGCTGTGAGAATATGATCTGTAGCAATAATTATTTTGCTTCATTAATATATATATTTTTAATAAACATTTTGTTTAGTTTTAGAAAAAAGTTAATTGATTAACATAATTAGGGCTGCAAACGAACCGAACCCAACACGAATAAGGTCTTGTTCGTGTTCGTTCGTTAAAAAATAAACTTGTTCATGAACTGTTTACGAACATTTACCGAACGAGATTCTTTGTTCGTGAGATTCTTTGTTCGTGTTCGTTTATTAAGAAAATGAACGTGTTCATGAACTATTCATGAACACATACTGAACGCAAATGAACACAAACAAACACAAACAACTGTTCATGAACATAATGAGCACAAAGAAGCTCATAAACACAAACGAATACAAATGATTATAGATTTATTTTAGAATAAAATTTACATTTTTATTACAAACATTACACAAAATCAATAAAATTAAATAAGTACTTAACATAAATATCAAAACATATTTGATATAATAGTTATAAAAATAACTGACCAAAAAATTAAGAATATAAACGAACACATTAACGAACATAAACGAACACATTATCGAACGTTCCCGAACGGACATTAACGAACATAAACGAACACCTTATCGAACGTTCACGAACATAAATGAACGAACGTGGCTTGTGCTCATCTTCGCTCGTTTAACTAAACGAACTAAATTTTCTTGTTCGTGTTCGTTTATTTACTAAACGAACGAAAATAAACAAACTTCTCGCTGAACGGTTCACGAATTGTTCACTGAACGTTCAGTTCATCTGCAGCCCTAAACATAATAGTAAATAAGCATTAATTAATGAAACTATATTTATATACTAAATTGTAACTTTCATTGGACATGTGCCCAAATCCTAAGTGTACAATCTAAAAAAATGACATGTGTTTTTTAAAGATTTTAATTTATTATTATAGATTTATTATTATAGATTAGAGAACATTATTAGTGTACATTTTCTTAAGAGGCTACCGTTATTATCTATTTTTGTAAAACAACTACTCACATCTATCTACTCTAATTCTTAAACTATATCAACTTTTGATTTATCTCATGTTATTATTTACACACCGGTCTTCTTAAAAAGCTTTTGACTCTTACCATTTGATTACCAACTCAACACTACAGTTTAACGTTGTTACGTCTATTTCTTCCCGTTTAGCGGCCCTGTCGTAACGTGCGCGTGGTTCTAATTCGACTTAGTTATTTTGTTTTTAATGTTTTACGTTTCACGTGTATGGTTTAATATTTTTATGTCTATTCTTCTGTTTGGTTTTTTTTATTATTTTTTTTTTAATACGAGTTTTTTTCCAGTGTTGTTGACTGCTAATGGTGGTGTGGATATGGTGCTACGCCCCACGCCGCAACGCGGGGGGCTTAGTACTAGTTAAATGATATTTGATAATATTATTAATATTTAACTAATAGTCTTATTATTGTTTCATTTTTATTAATATTATTATTTTCAACTAGATATTGATACCGCTTGTTGCTGGGTCTCTTTTGAGTTTGGTTTTTTTAATAGAATTGTGATTCGTGTGTTGCTACAGGTGAAAAAACCTATGTTAAATTATAAAAGAGACTATCTCCAAGGGGATAGCTTGGTGTTAGAATGTGTGTTCCCCAATCAAATGGTTGTTGGTTCAAATCCTGCGGTGTGCAGGTTTAGTGAACATTTTCTAGGTAATAGAAATTACTCTTCAAAATATAATAATAATAATAAAAGAGACAACGTCTCAGACGAAACCGTTTAAAAATAAAAATGTTTAACCATTACTAAACATAAACACAAAGAAATACCTTGATTTAGGTCACTAAATTTTCAAATTCAGAAGTACAATCAACATAATAAAGAAGAAAAAAAAAGAAAATCATACCTGAAAAATAGTAAACCTTAAGGAAACATTACAATTTAGATTATCCACACCTTCATCCCCTATCAACACCTTTATCCATGATTTGAAGACGCTAAAACATGCTTCTTTCCAAATATGGAAATCTTTGGATTCAAAAACATGCTTTTCTAGTTGCGTGTGACTATGTGTTCAAAACCATTAATTACGTGTGTATTAATTTTTACAAACAATATCACATATATTGTCTTACAAAACCAAATTAAAAAAAAAAAAAAAACTTTTACTCTAATATGTGTATCGGTTATGATATGAACCCTTATTAACCATTTCTAAAGTATTCTTAAATTTGTAAAAACACATGTTATTTCATTGTAAAAACTACTATTGGTTTTTAAGAATTCAAGTACAAGTATGTTGATAACAAAAACAAGATTGACATTTTTTGTGACACCAAAGTCCTACCATTCAATGATGATTTAATCCAGATACAACTTTTTATTTACATGTTTTGAGCCTATTGCTGAACAATCTCTTTCGAAAGATCAACCTCTAGGTATGATTTCATAGTGAATAACTTAATATCATTTCCGCCTTTAGTTATTATACTCTCTAATAATATTTTTGCGCTATTTTTTGTAGATGTAATTGGTTTTGTTGTTGATGTTGGAGAAGTAAGAAAAAAATAACCATGTTGCACATCAAATCTATACTATGTAATTAACGAAGTTTTTTAAAGACATATGACAACTTTTCGTGAAATCTAAACTTTTGTTTTCCAGCTCTCTCTCCTGTCAAATAAAAAATAATTTTAAATAAATAACTAAATAATTAATATGTAAAGTATTTATTATATTATTCTAATAAATTAATAAAATATTAAAATATATTAGATTATAAAATTTCAATTGTGTCTTATCTTAAAATATAATTTTTTTAATTCTTGATTTTCATTGTTAATTATTTATAATTTCTTGAATTTTCATTATTTATTATTTTATTATTGAATAATAAGATGTAACATACAAAATATTAATAAAATATTATAATTTTAATATGTTAATTTTTTTCTACTTATGTAATACATAAGTGTTTAACCTATTGCATATAAATAATTTTTTTATAGATTTATAAACTTTACTCGCCTCGTACGAAGATATAATTATCACATATAACTATTTTTTCACACCATGCTAAACATTTCTATTTTGTCACACCTCCCTAGAAAATTTTACACTTTGTGACATTAATAAACTGAGTTGCATTCAAGTGAACAAGTCAAAACCCATCAATTTTGCATGTATGTCATAATAAATGATTACCGACTAGATTATATTTCTTTATTCTTTAAGTTTGTATTAAATTTCAAGTTTTATTTTTAAACAAAAGAAATTACAATAAATATTATTTATGTTTAAAAAACATTATACGTTTAGTCTTTTCATCTAACGGACGCTAAATTTGTTTATTAAATCTAGTCACGTGACTTGCACATAAAGGTAATATGATTTTTTTTACTTATCTAATTTATATAAAAGAAACCCCTCTGTCTATCCGCTCACCCTCTCCCTCTCCCTTTCGCTCTCTCAGGATCCATCACTAGACCGCCGGCCTCATCTACCACCGGTCACCGTTGCCATAGTGACGGTCACCCTTACCATCAAACCGTCGTCCCATTCCATTTGAACCGCCAGTGATGGAAAACCCCACCCTCTCTCTTTACACACAAAAAACACCACTACTTACCACCACCACTCTACCGCTTCGCCACCGCCATGATGGAGTTGTAGATATAAAAAACCAACTTTTATTGTAACTTAACCACCATCTTTGTTGACCCATCAATAATAAACTCCTTAAAAACCATTCTTTCTTTTCATTTTCTCCCAAATTCTTTGCTATTTCTTGAAGAAATATGCCACCATCTCACTGTTGAAGCCTCCACCAAATGGAATCTTTAATAATCCCCTAGATTTTAACCAACCAAACGTTGTCACCGTTGATGTGGGTGGTCCACTCTTTCAAACCACTACGGAAGGTCAACCACTTTGACCCAATTCTCAGCTATTGATTCTCTGCTACCTTTGTCATCAAATGTTGTATCAACTAGTGCCATTGAGTTTTGTGGGTTGCAAATCATTGATCTTGAAATGGGTTTGGAAAGACGAACTTTAGAGAGAGAAACTGTGTGTGAAATCAAGAGATAGAGAGAGTTGAGGGTGTGTAAAAAAACCGAAAACTGAGAAAACCGAAAACGGATCTGTATTCGTAACCAGAAAAAACCGAGCCGAATTATGAATTCAGTTTTCGATTCGGTTTGTAATCGAAACCAAATATGGAATTCGGTTTTCGGTTCGGTGTAAATTTTCAATTCGGTTTGTTCGGTTTAACCAATTTAACCGAATTCAATATGTTATAATTTATATATTTTTTACAATTGTAAGTTTAGCCCTACTTTTCAAGGCCTAAAATTTCAAGGTGGTTTTCTCTAAGCCAAATGACCAAGATTTAATATGCTAGCCTAATTCCAATTATCAAAGCTCAGTCTCAACTCTTATTCCTTAAAGACTCAAAGTCGACTATTTATATTTTTAAATAATAAGATTGTTAACAATTCAAGAGTTTAATTATTTGATATATATTTTTTTACGAAATATATATGGAGAGTGATTCTAAACCACATAATCTAAAGTTAACAACATTTAAACAAATAAACAAATGGTGAATTCGGTTTTTTTGGTTTCAAACCGAGACCGAACCGAGTTGAATTCGGTTCGGTTTAGCCACATTCCCAATCGATTCGGTTCGGTTTTCGATTACGCCTGGAAAATTTTCAAAACCGAATAAACCGAACAAATCGATAACCAAACGGATGAACACCCCTAGGTGGTAGGGTTGGGTTGGGTGGGATAACTAAATTAAAATTATATGTTATTAATATGATCAAAAAATCAATTTACCCTCACATGCAAGGTATATGACCTGATTTAACAGACAAAATAAACATTCGTTAGAGCAAAACGATAAAACATGCAAACTTTTTTAAACGAAAATGACCTTTACTATAATTACCTTAGTTTAAGAACGAAATCTAAAATTTACTATAAATCTATATGACGAAACTTTGTAATTTACTCATGATTGATGCAACAGTTAAAATTAGCAAAAATTTAGTAATATATAGCAAAACTATACTCGAATTATAGATATAAAACATTCGTTTTAATTGTGTAATTTTTATATAAAGATAACATTTTATATAAAGGTTATTAAGGTTTTTATAAATTGGGGTGGGTTTAAGAAGTGGGAAATCTTAATAAAAAAGGGAGAGAAACTTTTAATGTAAGTTCACGTTAAACCAGCATGACTCTTACTTACGCTAGTGTAAGAACTGAACTCCTAAATTTTTTTTCCGAGACTATAACGGTGTTAAGAGGAAAAATAAAACATATTTAATGATGCAATTTTTATAAAATAATAACAAGGTATAAAAAACTACAAAGGTTTTAAAAACTAGTTAAGACGTCTAAAAGAGCATTGACTCGTAGAAGTTGAAGGATAGTGACATTAGTTATTCTAGAAATAATTATATTTAGTTCTTTTTTAAGACAACAAGTAGAATGATTTTTTATAATTCAATTATATTTATTTGATTTTGAATGGTTCCGTTTGGACTAAAGTAGCCCAAAGAAATTAATTTAGCGAACTACGGTGTACTAATCATATACATATTAAAAAGCAACCTGATTGCTACAGCAAACTTTTATTATTGTTGTATTTGGCCATAAAAGTTTAATTTTCAATATTTATGCCACATCACTTGTTAGATCTCTTTCTTAACTCTTGAAAAGGTTCACCGCCATCACCATAGATGCTTGCCTCTTTTTCTTCTCTGTTGAAGGTGAGGATGATGAAATTAATAGTAATAAAGCGACAATCAATACCCATTATATCAAAAGTGTCATAAAAGCCAAAGACACAGATCTAAAACGAAAAGTTATTTCTTCAATTGATAGAACCCAAAAATACTTTCTTTTGACAGATCGAACCCCAACCTATATGAATATTGAAGTGTGTTTTGAGAGAGGCCGGAGGTGTAGAAGAAGATTGTGGACATTTGGGGGTGGTGGTCTGAGACGACAAACGACAGAGATCGGAGAAGAACGGTTGAATTGATGGATTTGAACACACATTTTGTGCTTCTCTCACGTCTTTTTTTTTCTCTTAAGTTAAAAATATTATTGGTTTCTTTAGAAAAACTAATAATTTGGCATTTGAAATTTTTTTGCTAACCAGCTCTCTTAAGATTTAAACCGTCAATGTTTTTTTCATGTTAACTTAAAGTAATAATATTTTGGTTATTTGAAAAAAATAATAATATGAAGTGAAAGCTTTTTAACTTTCAAAAACAATCATAAACTCACTTTGTGTGAAGATTAAATTCGTTGAATTGGTTTTTTATTTTTTAAATTAAGTCATGTTGTATGAATTTTTATTATCTACAGATTTTCTTAAGTATTTAAACTTAGAATGCAAGTGAAAGGTTGGGTCTAATGACAAAGATGTAAAGTCATTAGAGTTAGATTGGTCTAACTTCCACTTCCCTTAACGTTGAGAGTTCACACTTAAATGGATTTATGTAATTTATCTATGAGGTAGTGAAGAATAAAGTTACATTCCCTCTAATTTTTTAGGGATAACTTTGTAAAATAATCAACTTTCAAAAGTGTTCCAATTAGGTAACTCAAGTTTTAGAAATGTTCCAATTAGGTCACTTAGTTTTTATATTTTATATAAATTAAAAGTCTTAACATGTTTTTAGCATGTTATACTTTTGGTTTCAGTTAGAAAATATTCTTTTTACCTTTATGGAACGTTGACGTAAATTTTAGGTACTTTTTTTCATATTTTTCATAATTAACATGTTTTTTTTATTTTTTAATATAATTTTATATATTGAAATTTCTGACCCCCACGTATTCTCCACCGTTACTTTCTTGACATAAGAAAATTTAATGATGACTTGATTTGATCGTTTGGTAGTCCAATTTGAAAAAATATGCATGAGTGACTAAATTAGAACACTTTTAAAAATTGGTTATTATTCTGTGATAATTTCCCATTTAAATAAAACTAAATGTAATAGTCAAAGAAAAAGAATAATTTAAAGTTAAATGTGAAGGAACAGGCCGATTGATAGGGTTGCCTCGGACCACACTATCTATATTTTCATATTCAAATACACTTTGTTAACTTCGCCACAACACGCGGGGGCGTCCACTAGTTATTTATTTAACGAAAAAGATAAAATTAGATGGAAAGCTCGCAAAATTAATTAGGATAAGATTTTAGAAATTATAAATAAAGGGTTTAATTACGAGATGACATAAAAAATACAAGTTACAAAACCCTAGCCACCCGAAAACCAAAACCGGTCATCTCCTCCCCTTGGGTTGAGTGTTGACTACGTCTGAACAAAAAAAGAAGGCACCCAATGCCCGTTTTCGTTCTCATTTTAGGTGTCTTTTCTGTCACGCCTAAAGGTTAGCAACAAGTTGTTGAACTATTGTGGTAATACGAAGAAGAGAGACATTCACTTAATTGCTTAGAGAACAAGGTAAGATTATAATATTGTATTTTCTTCTATTCTTAAAGGCATATCTGAAGATGGTTTCGTGTCCTAATATATCTTTGTTGTGATAAGTTTGATTTATTAAACAAGTCACGAATCCCGAACAATAAGACACTTCAAATCATCATACATGCAATTTGCAGAATTAGAAAACATAACATTTTGGTTAGGTGTACACTACCATTATAAGACCCTTTTCTAGATATCAAGGGAGGCATCATGCTAGTTCAAATTGATGTCTAATGAGTTCGAAAGCATATATGTGAATATAATGCAACATCATACCGACGAAGGGTCCAGTTTTAGACGTCCAAAGGAAACATAAACAAACATACAAGGGTCATGAAGATCGGGGCAATCGTCTTTGAAGCAACATTTTAGTACGGGTCCGGTGTACTAGGGGTACTCAGTTGGGTTTTACCCTTCAGAACCGACTCGAACCACAAACTGATCTCATATAAAACGCACAGTAGGAACTAGAACCAAGTACATGTTATAGGTTTAGTTTGTACACGGGTTTTATGGGTCCAAATATGGGCCTAAACGGTTCCACTTTGAAATAAAAACACTTTGCTTAACCTGAAAAACATTTACAAGTATAGGGTTTCCACTTTGAAAGGCTCTTATTACCTGATTTTTACATGACACTACCTCCGATGAAAATCATAACAACATACAATAAAGAAGAAGTAAAGAAAAAATAGAACTAAAGAAAAATGGCCATTTGAAAAGATCAAAGAAGAAGGGGGTGGAACGAGAGTAAATATTATAAAGTTTTTTTAATATTAAGAAGCTTTGAGAAATTAAGTCATTTTACAAAACGATTCACTAAAACAATCCAAAACAAACCAGTCTTTTAAAAAGAACATGTTGAAACTCCCAAAACAACGCACATTGAAAAACCGGTCAAGAAACCAGTACAACCCAACCGGTTTTGACTTTTCATAGACCGAACCGGTTGGAACCGATTTGCGCACCCCTCCGCGGTCGGACCGGCACTTCCAACACATGGGCCAAAAGGCCCAAAACAGACCTTTCAAAATACAAGCCCATGATATTCAGACCCCTCAGGATCAATCTAGAAGGAACGAGTTTCTAGCGGTTTCTAAACCTTAGCATCATCGTCATATACACCTCATAGCTCATTCGATTGCATCTTCATCGCTTATTCACTGGTATTATTAATATAATCATAATTATTATTGCTGATAATTTGCATTAATCGTTTATTCAAATCACCATGGCGGATGATTTGTCGCTTGATTTGGAAGAACTTCGACACCTTCAAAGTATTGCGAAGAGGCCACGTGTTGTTTCTCTCATTTCTTCAGAGATTCGAAACCTCGAGAAGGTTAATTTGATCTTTCATTCACTATATGGTTGTATGATTCTGTTGTTTGGTTTATTACGTGTTTGTGATTCTTAACTGTGATGTGATTGTTGGCTGACCTCTGATTGCATCGATTGTTTTATGGATGTCTGTGGTAAATTTTGTGTATTGGTTTGCTTTATCGATGAAATGTTGATATTTTTAGGGTTTGCGATTGATGTTTGTCAGAATAAGAGTTTTAGAAACATGTAATGTGAGGAAGATGATTCATTTCTGAATGGAAGAGCTGCTCACTCGTTTGAAACAAGTGATTAGTAAAGCATTATCTATTTCAATCATTTTGCTAATCGACTAAATGATTTTGCTGTTTTGAGATTGATTTCACTTGTTACCATCAAAGTATCAAGAAAAAGCAAGTAAAAAAGAAATACTGTCAAAGGTAGTTCGTTTCTTGCCTCACTAAAAGAAAATCACAACTTCATTATTAAGGGGATGTAGACTATGTAATTATGTTGTTAATTGGGAATATAGGCATATAGAGATGGAAAAATCCCATTGGCAACATTAGTGATATGTTACCGTTGCTTAACGTATTTAGTTACATGCATGTTATACATTCGGTTAATATTAACATGGCTTTGTAAACCAACAAGGTGTATAGAGTTCTTTCTTGTCAAGATGTTATGGTATTTTGGGTTGCTCTGTACAAGCATATGACTATATGAGTATTATATGTAGAAATAATGGTTTCAAATGTGGAAGTTTTTAGATGTATGAGGCATGCATCGATGTTGTTTGAGCTTTTTTAGCAATATTTGAGATGTATATTTTTGAGGGTCTATTTCCACTGCAAGATGCTATTAAGCGATCTTTTTAGAATCGCAAAAAAGAATTTGATAGTCTGGGTATTAAGATTGGTCATATTCTTTCAGTTTTTATTATTTCCTTATTATAAGTTTTGCCATATAAATTTAGAGTACAGCGGTAAAATGATTCACGTAGTATAGAGAATGGTTAAATATGCGCACCCTTCTTTCTTATAGTTGAAGTTACTTGTAAAAGGAGTTTCTCAAAGAGATGGAAGCTGAGTTACATGCTGCTTAAGACTTAATAAACAGCTTCTGTTCTGAGTTTTGATATTGTTAAGTGTCAATTGATTCCCTTTACATATTTGATTGTTTGAACTCATGCAGCAAGCAAATGATGCTGCTTCAGTTGCACCAATTCCAACCCCGGTTCCAATTTCAACTAACGTAAAGGTGGCTACTGAACCGGCATTGAAGTACACTACACTCGGATCTTTCAGCTGGGATCAAGACACAGACAAAGTCAAGGTGAGTGTGTAAATCAGATTATATGTCTGCAATCGTACGTATATAACTATAAAATATTTATTCTCTCTTTAGCTTTTTAAAGGAACATTATTTTCTTTAGTAGCTGCCTATCTTTTATTTTATCTAGAAGATCATTTTTGTTCTTCATTGTTTTTATGCTCATCTCTAGGTGCATGCTTCAGTCAGCAGATGTGGCAATTGTGACCGGCTTAATTAGGAATTGGTTGATTTTGGGTTATACCCTTCCGTTTTTAATCTTAAATAACAAAAATCTTTCTATGAAGTAAACGGGTCAGATGGGTTGAAAATTGCCTGAAGTGTTATTGTAGTTTTGACAACCGTACTTCACACAATCAATTATTCCATAACATTAACAAATGGGCAAAAATTGATCAGTCTACCCGACTTGACACATACCTTTTTTTAATTCGAAACCATTTGCCCGTTACCTAATTGGCCCATTTTGCCACCTCTGCCTGTAAGCTTACTCTATAAGGTGAACTTATAACTGTGTTTTGGTCCTCTTTCTATTGCCCTTAATATGTTTAAACCGTAATATGTTTATTTTTGTGATTGTTTTAGATTTATGTTTTCCTTGAGGGAGTTGATCAGGAGAAGATTCAGACCGAATTTAATCCCATGTCTGTTGATGTGAAATTTCATGATGTCCAAGGGAAAAATTACCGATGTGCCATACCCAAGCTAAACAAGGAGATCGTACCTGAGAAATGTAAAGTGTTGGTTAAACCCACAAAAGTCATCATCACATTGGTTAAGGCTTCAAAGGGTAACTGGTTAGATCTGCACTTCAAGGAGGACAAGGTAACTCCTATTTCCCCACTCAAATAACGCCTTACTATCTTCACAAATATATGTCTTGATGTATACCCACATTTTGTTTCTAATTGCCAGATTAAACCGAGTCTTGACAAGGAGCGTGACCCCATGGCTGGAATTATGGACTTGATGAAGGTATGAATTGGTCGATTTTGGCTGTGTTTTATCTCTAAGGGGTCGAAAACTATAATTTATAAAACTGTGTGAAAATGGATTTGAATTTTTATTCCATAATACGTCCTAAAATTATCTTTAAAAATACATTATAATTGATTCCATACAACTTTTGTAATCGTATTTAACTAAGCTTGGCAAAGTAAGCACGAGGGTCAAAACTGGCCATTTAAAAAATTACGAATATGGTTATGGTCTATAAACAGTTCTGACCAAATTGAGCATGGGATAAAACGAGTTGTTTAAGAAATTAATTTTAAAATGGCAAACCCAACCTCACTCTCGATTTGCCACTTCTGGTCTACGGCTTTAGTTGCTTATATTTCGTGCTCACTAAATGAGTGAATGGTTGTGCAGAATATGTACGAGGAAGGTGACGATGAAATGAAGAAGACGATTGCAAAAGCATGGACCGATGCTAGGTCTGGCAAGGCAGCGGATCCTATGAAGAGCTTCCGATAGGCGTGTTGTTCTTTATTCAAAAATGAAGATGGGTTTAATTGGTTATTATGTATCATGTAGACCTTCATGTTGATGTTAAGGAATACCGTGTCTTCTGGACCGTATTTCTGCCTTTGTTTTTATGGATGATGGTTTATTTTATATGAATGCTTTTGTTTTAAAAGTTTCACTTTCATGTTAGAGAAGTAATGATTGTTTACATTTCACTCTCTCTTCAAACCCGCTCTCAGTAGTTTTGTTATAAACGTTTGTTATAAATGTAAAGTACTATGTATGGGTGTGGTTATTAGATATGGTTATGATATGCTTTGTAGTTATTGTAGCGATCTTAATGGTTTGTTCTAAGCTAGACTGGGTTTCCTGACGTTTACTACTCGGGTTACATATCGGCTAAACTAGTTAAAATGGAGAGTTGACAACTTACAAACTGATTTTTTATATTAGTTGTATTAAATTGTAAATGATAAAGATTGTTTATGATTATAATGTGTAACTAAAAATTACATACATGTATTGGTTATGTATATGTAAGTACGTGTTATCAAGTGTACAACTAAGGGTTACGTACATGTAGCTCCTTTAAGTTACGTATACGTAAGTCGTTTCGTCATCATCGACGTTCCTTGGAGTTTATATGAAAAAATATATAATGACCTTGAAAAATATGGTTAAATTTTACTTAAATATACTTTAAACAATTAGAAAGTTAAATCAATTATAAATTATGTGATTGGATAGTGGTGGTTTTCACGGTTTATGGATGGCTTGGCTTACAAGATCTGTTCTCTGTCCGAATTTTAAACCGGCTCGACTTGCTTTGTTTTACACAGTTTACAAAAACCCCTATAGATTAGTGTCTTAGGAATGAGGAAGGGTGTTTGATGTGAGGGTAATGGACTAATAGGTAGGGATAACTGGCACTTATTGTCATAAACCCATAACCGTAATGATTCCTATCTACCAACCAATGACACCTTAAGGAACACACTCGGTGCGAAAGTTATGGTATTGGCACGATAGGGTTTTTGGTTCTCCTAAACAACACATATAGCTCGTGACGAATATGATGCAAATAAGATGATTCCATCTTTTCTAAAAGCAAAACCAAGTGAGAACATTAAAAACTGCTTACCTTCATTATGTCACAAGTTCAAATGGAATGCAAGGCATAGTGCAGAGAAAAACAATGATAGTGGGACTGAAGGGAGGTAACTAGCAACACTTGCATGAGTTCAACAAAGAGTAATGATACATCTTGGTTTGTTCATTCACTGGAGTATCTGACTGCCATAATCCGAGTTAAACTTTTCATAACGAGGCGCGTGTAGATGTGCAGAAGGCCTCGTGTTCTTTATTGCCATTTCAATGTCTTCGTGTTTGATTGGGCCTACCTTCGGCAACTCTGCAAATAAGTTATCCCCTCATAAATACATGATAAACACAACCAAATTGTTTCTCATTGTAACAATACATTTTTTCCACATTATATTAATGCATTCACTATTTACAAGTCTCAAGAAAAGAAAAGAAAAAAATGTTTGTAGGATAGTCCGACCTGACCCATTTCAGCACTTACTAAAAGGTTAAACATTTTGACCCATTACCCAACCCACTGATTTTGTCGCATTTTAGCATGCATGTATTGAAAAGTGATGTAGCTACATAAATACTCGAGTTAAGATCTGTCTTCCAGACTAAGGAACATTGTAATTTTCATATAAGTTTACCAAAAGTGGGAAAAAGAAGGCGCTGAATGTAATAAAATATAACATTTACCAAAAGTAGGATAAAGAATAAAATGCAACATACCATCATCAGGCAATACGTCTTGTTTTTCAAGAATAGCCATAACCCGTCTCAGAGGTTGCATGGCAGCCTCTTTGCATAACAACCGTATATCAGAACCCGAATAACCTTCTGTTTTTTCCACCAACAAATCATAAGGTAGCGTCTCTTCTTCAGGTGCTGAAGGCAATAATTCCTCAAACATTGCTTTCCTTGCTTCAGGCTCAGGAAGAGGTACAAGAATCTTGAACAATAATGTAAGAATCACAAAATAAGATATGATCCAGACTTCCGTTAACCCGACCCGTTAAAAGAATTATCCATTTTAACCCGAACTAGCATTGACCCATGGACCCTTTTTTCATATTATAAAGAATAACAGAATATAAACATGTTGCTGTTTAAGTCTAGGATACTCTCTTCTCAAGACGCCTAAGCATGGCAGCATCAAGTTCCCAAGGGAGGTTTGTAGCTGCCAATACAAACACCAGCTCATCTGTTTTTGTCAAACCATCCATCTGCAATCCAACCAAAATAATCAGAATTAAATAAATCTATCCATGAGCAATTACATGCACATACACATGCATGAGTGGGGTGTGTGTGTGTATAAGTTTATAATATGTAGTAAATGGATGTTCAAAGACAGTAGGTTAAAATCTATTGATTAGAAACAAATTTAACCTGGATTAATAACTCTGTTTTGAGACGTCTACTTGATTCATGTTCACTTCGTGATTCACCACGTTGACTAATGATTGCATCAATTTCATCCAGAAATATAGTTGAAGGTGCATGATGTCTTGCAAGCTCAAATAACACTTTCACCAACTTCTCTGAGTCACCTGTTATAAATACACACACATATAAAGTTAAACCCGTTATCAATAACTTTAAATTTGTAAATTTAGAATCTACGGAAACTGTTAATAGTGACATACCACGCCATTTGCTTACAATGGATGACGCTGAAATGTTGAAAAATGTAGTATTACACTCGGTTGCAACAGCCTTTGCAAGCATAGTCTAGAGAATCAAACATATATTTTCAGCTCAAAGAGAAACAAAGCAGGAAAAAAAAACATTATATTAAGATTTTCAGAAGCAGAACAAGTTATAAAAACATATAAATGCTTAAACAACAAATGAAGATAAAGTAAATAAATAGTAGGCTGCCAACCTTTCCTGTTCCTGGAGGGCCAAACAAGAGAATGCCTTTCCATGGGGATAAAAGACCGGTGAAGTACCTATATGGACCAATAGTAATTCAACTAAATAAGTATTTTACTCTCATGCTTATGAAGATAATGTATGATCTGTTTAATGATTCTCAAAAGATAAGTATTAGATTTACTTGGGATATTTTATTGGCATAACTACTGCTTCTTTAAGCAGGCGTTTTGCATTTTCTAACCCCTTTATGCTCTCCCACTTCACATCCGGACTACCACGAATAATATCCCTGCATATGCAATATTTATAAGGTAATTAATGTATATTCTGGAACAAGTAAACTAAGTCACAGAAATATCAAAAAAGGGCATGAAGATCTGAGTCTATACCTACTTAAACTCTCTGCCAAAGTTCGCATTTCTGCTGATTCAAAAGGAGGAAGAAGAGATTTTTTCCTGTAGGAACAAGATGTCAAAGTTTGAATTCAATGAACATAAGGGCAATACTTTAGCTGGTGGCCACAAGGCATACAATGTATCTTTTCTTTTATTATATAAAGGGTCAAATTTGTCAATGTTTTATACAAAGGAAAAATAACACTCCCTCCATCTAAGTAAAGACCAAACAATTTCCGAATGTCATATGGTTCAAAAAAATCTCTCAAAACATGCCACCATTATATCTAATATTTGTTTATTAATTTGTGTCAATATCCCAACATATCTTTGGTGTCGTGTCTTGTGATTCTTCCACATGGCATTTGAATTGCTATGGTTTCCTTTAGGATGTTTGTAATTTTGTATATTTGGAGATCCACAGCCATGGATTTCCATATTTTCATACACCTATCATCGCATTTTAGATCTCAACAAGTATAGGTCAATATTATTACTTCCAATTTCAGATTACAAATAACATATCAGATTATAGGAAATAAATTTCAAAACATATCAAGTATGCAACCTTAATAACAGGACTACTAAGATTATTACATTTATTATTTATAAAATTCTTGGTAAAGCCACTTTACTCCACATCTACATCTACATACAGCAACCAGATATACAGGTACAACTGTTCCCTTAAAGCTTCTATTTCACATTTCTGATTTCTATGGCTTTAAACTGTAATAGTTTTAGTCGCAAGTTTGCAGATTTACTAACATAGGACAGAAGTTGAATGGAACCTCAAATTATTAAATTGGCACATTGCATGATTTTTCTACCTTAGAAACTTACAAATGGAGCCAAACCCTAGAATATGCAAAATTCATACCATACAATCAACAAATGGTTCCAAACCCTAGAATATGCAAAACTCATACAATCAACAAATGGATTCAAATCCTAGATTATGCAAAACTCATACAATTAACAATGGATCCAAACCCTACGTATGCAAACTCATACAATCAACATTTCTATTCTCTGCTATATAATCTAGCAAGTTATCAAGAAAAAAACAGGTAGCAAGATAAGAGAGCATACGGTTTCTCAGCATCCGACAATGTACCTCCATTTGGTGTTGAATTCTCCCTTGCCTACACAAAACAAAATATTAATACATAAACGAAACACTTCATCTTTTGCTAAAATCAAAATTTGAATCACTTTAATGGTCAAAGCAAGACTTGTTTTTCTTTAGGGCAGAAGCAATGGTATCTTACTATATAAAGATCAAGAATACCTGTCTATACTGTTCATATATCGATAACTCCGATACATTGTTTTGACCTCCACTTCCAGTTGATGAGTTTCCATTACTTGAAGCTTGAACATCAGTCTGTTGACCATTTTCACTAGCATCTTTCGGATCGGGCGCCTTCTTCCTCCCAAACTTAATATCATAAAACATCTTAAAATCCTAGATATAGAAGAAACAGAAATACAATAACATAATCACATCACCATTAATTAGCAATTAGCTTCAACATGTTCTCAAAAGACTGCATCAATTAATCTTCAAATAACATAACCGAATAGAATAACATCTCAAACTAAACCCTAGTCAAACAAAACGAATGAGATTCTAAATCACCAATCAACCACCACATAGCTATTAAAACAGCTTCAAATTCAACAAATCAGCACCAAACAGCTAAAATTTCAACGTTCATACCACCAATTGCGTAGGATTTAACTAATTTCACTAGCCCTAGTGATCCAATGCGTATGTATTCACGAAACAATCACAAAACAAAGTACGAATTCAAGCCAAATGGGGGCACCTGAAAGGACCAACGAGTGATTGAAGGTTCATCAGCCATTGTTTATTATCTTGATCGTGAGCAAAAAGAAGATGAAACCACTTGAAATCAGAGATCTAGATGCGTGTATTGCTCCGTCAATGGTTAATCCAATATGAGAATGAAAGTGATTTGAAGAATCGTTGAGTATGATGAAGCAGAAGATACTTGAGGTTGAGGAGCTGTTGAGTGAATAAAGAAAGGGTTAATCACTTGTGTGCCAGTGTACGATTCCCTCATGTGGCAAGATGCCGATTTGTAATACTACACAAGAAAATATCTACATCAACATGTTTTTTTCTAGAATTTGTCACCAAATTTTAAGTAAGATATGATGAAAACCGCATATGCACTTATACTAAGGGGTTGTTTGGTAATATTTGAATGGTTAAGTGTTGAATCAATAAGAGGTCTAAACCATTAAGTGTTGAATCGTTAAGAGATCTGAACCATTAAGAGCTAGTATATCATTTAACAATTCAAAGATAAATGTCTGACTAATTCAGATAAAAGGTCTTAACCATTCAACATTAGACATCTTAACCATTCAGCATTAGTATAATGCTTAATCATTCAGAGGCAAATGTCTAAACCATTCAGACATTTGTTCGCGAAACACACAGTCTGAACTATTAAGTGCTAAACCATTCAGACATCTGAACCATTAAAAGGCTGATTAAGAGACTGTCAAACAGCCCCTAAATGAGTTAAGGATAGTTTGAAACTAAGTTTGTTTAAATTAATTTAAAGTTTGTTAGAAATCGATTTGTTTGTAAATAAGTCTATCCCAAGTCAAGATAGGCTCGGCTTGTGCATTCCTTGTTAGTTGATTTGTTGATTCGTTTGTCTTAACTTATTTAAATTAAAAGCATAAATTGTAATGTATATGGATTATAACTTAAAACTGTAACATATTATGTAAGATTAAATTTCACTTTTTGCACAATACTTAAACAAGACATATATATAAAAACAAATATGAAGGATTAAATTTCACCATTAACATAATATTCAAATAGGCCATAGACATAAACACAAATATAGAAGTGTATGTGATATTCTTAGCATATAAATTAGTTTCTCATTTTAGAATATCGTTGGTTTAACGAGTTACGACGATTAACAAGATATTAATTTTTGATTCTCTATATATCAATATGTGAAAGGTAACAATTTTAAAAATAAATTATCCAAGTCAACTCGGCTCAGTTAATAAACGAATCAAGGAAAGCCCACCCTAGTTTAGCTCAGCGCATCTCACTACAACCTTATACAAGGCCTTCAGCCTTAACCATTCAAATATGAGCTTCAAATATTACAACATTATTAGTCTCGTAACAAAAGAGTAAGGGGGTGTTTGTTTTTTGTGAAAAGCTCTTTCGGACCTCTTTTATCTGCGTCGCGCAGACCACACGCAGACGTTGAGGTCTTCAGAGTGTTTGTTTTTCGGAATACTTTTCATTAAAAAAGGTTACTTGTCACAACCACTTCTAAAGTCTTCTAAAGTCTGCGGATGATTAAACACCACCACCAACCACCACCCATGTCCACCACCACCGTCCACCACCACCATCACCACCACCTCCACCTCCACCGCCCACCAGTGTCCGCCACCACCACCGTCAACCTCCACCACCGTCCGCCACCACCACCATCCGCCACCACCACCATCCACCTCCACCACCGTCCCCCACCACTACCATCGTGTGCCACCACCGTCGTCCGCCTCCACCACCATCCGACCTCCACCCACCGCCCGCGTGGAATAAAACATATTTTTATGGTTTTATAGCTACTAAAAATGTGGAATAAATGATTCAAATAAAATGTATTTTTGTGCTTTTATGAATATTATTGCAGTGTTGTATGACTTTTATTTAAATTTTAATGTTGAAGTACTTTTTAAAGTTTAAAAATTAGGTTTGTTTTAATTACATAATATTTTGACAGTCTGCAGATGTTAAAAAACAAACAGTATTCTTCTTGCAGACTGCAAACGTTTGATACACATCTTTTCCTGTAGATGTCTAAAGATGTGTCCGCAGACTGCAGACATTTTACTACAAAAAAACAAACAACACCTAAGTGTGTGTCAATGTGGACTAGTCCACTTGATAGAGGCTCATACCTCTTAGATTGATGATCATTAGTTAAAATCCAGACATTATGTAAAACTGATTTGGAATACTTTGGGAGTAGGAGTACGTTCCTTTTTCATTTAAAAAGAAAAAACAAGAGAGTAAGTATATCCGTTCTAAGAGAAAAGTGCATATGATAGCAGGAATTAGTTGATTTTGCGTTAACCTCGAGTGCTGGGATCTTAGAAGATCACTTTTGTGTTATTTTAGTTTGCTTAGGAGTAGGCTTTCGGTAGGAAAACTCTTCTTCGAACAGTATCTTCGGTAATAGGGCCGGTTCCAAGAATTATCAAGAGACTCTAGGCCCGAGACGAGAACAAAAAATAAGCCCTTATAATACGACATAAAAATAAAGTCTAAACCGAATAATCGGTGTATAAATTTTTTTATGATACGACTATAATTGTTATAACAATGTCATTGGGTTTATTAATTATTTATAGTTTTTTTTAAATACATACATACATACATATATAGGAAAAATTTACGGTATAAAGTGATGATTTTGTGCGAAGTGTACGGAGTGACAAGAACCATTGATTTAATAGATGAATTGTTCAGATTAAATATAATATAATCACACAAGAAATGTGACTGGAGAGGTAGATTTGGAAATAGTCTATAATTGTTGACTTTTTTTAAATTCCCACCGTTTTTTAAACGTATATAATATTTATACGACATTATTTTCTAAAAGAAATGTACCATAAAATTAAGCATTTTATCCTCTTTAATATGAGTATAGTATTACTATACTTTTTTAAAAAATCAACACTTTTTCAAAACATTTATTTGTCATGCGTACAATTTGCGTGATTGTTAATTGCGTAATTATAAACATAACCTGCATAGATATTATATAACTTGTGTAATTATATAATATAACTTGCGTAATTAATTTTATAACGTGAGTAATTTTACTTTGCGTTATAATATATATAACTTGCGTTAATTATATACGGACGAAACTATCCCTTCACCAAAAAACACGTGTGATGCTCTTGTAACTTCGTACACTTCGCACGAAAATTACACTTTGTATAGTAAACGACCCATAGATACATACATACATACATACATACATACAGAACAGACATACTCTACATACTACAGACATACATACAGACATACAAATACATACATCATACATACAGACATACTACATACATACATACATACAACATACATACATACATACACACTACATACACACATACATACATACATACATACATACAGACATACATACATACATACATACTACATACATACATACATACATACATACATACATACAGACATACATACAGACAGACAGACATACATACATACATCGACCATACATACATACATAACATACATACATACAGACATCATACATACAGACATACAGACATACATACATACATACATACTACATACTACATACAGAATACATACATACATACAGACATACATACAGACATACAACATACATACATACATACATACATACATACATCTACATACAGACATACATACAGACAGACATAATACATACAGACAACTACATACATACTACAAACATATACAACATACATCCATACATACATACATACATACATACATACATACATACAGACATACAGACTACAGACATACATACATACATACATACATACAGACATACATACATACATACATACATGACATACTACATACAACATACATACATACATACTACATACACAGACATACATACTACATACATACATACATACATACATACATACAGACAGACATACATAACATACAGACATACATACATACACATACATCCATACATACATACATACAGACATACATACATACAGACATACATACATACAGACATACAATACATACATACATACATACATACAGACATAATAATACATACATACATACATACATACATACATACAGACATACATACATACATACATACATACAGACATACATACATACATACATCATACAGACATACATACTACAGACATACATACATACATACATACCTACATACATACATACATACATACATACATACATACAACAGACATCATACATACAACATACATACTACATACATACATACATACATACATACATACATACATACATACTACATACATACAGACATACTACATACAACAGACATACATACATACATACAAGACATACATAACATACATACATACATACATACATAAACATACATACATACATACATACATACATACATACATACATACTACATACATACATACATACATACAGACATACAGACATACATACATACATACATACAACATACATACATACATACATACATACATACATACATACATACATACCATACATACAACATACATACATACATACATACATACATACATACATACATACATACATACATACATACATACATACATACATACATACATACATACATACATACATATTATATACATACATATATAATACATACATATATATATATATATTATATATATATATATATATATATATATATATATATATATATATATATATATAAATTTCGAACTTTTAGGGAAACCGGTATCTAGGACAACAAGAGATAATATAAGAATATCATCAACTAGGTTAGAGTCCATGTATTACATGAGTAGAATAAATAAAACATATTAAAATTATTAGTTTTATAAATATTATATTTTATAGATGTTATTATCCATTGGTAAAATAAAAATATAATGAATATTTAAAAGTTATAACACATAATGAATTAGAAATTATTACTCTATATTTAATATGTATTAATAAATTATTAAAATAACTACATTTATATTTATATGTTTAATAGTTTAGTTTATTTATTTATAATAGTTATCATTTAATATGAGAGAGACAAGAAAAACAAATAAAAAAATATTTTTGGTTTTAACATATTTTAGTTAAAAAATAAAGTCAAATTAATTGTTTTTGTGTATTTATTTATTATTAAAGAGAGGGGGGAATGATTTTTTTGATATGCTAGAATGATAACACGTGTCATTTGATATGCTAAAATGATGACACGTGTCTTTAAAAAACCTTTTTTTTATTATAGGTTATAGATTTTTATGTTAATAAATAAATGATTTAGGTTAACTATTAGACATAGTATCATTAGTCGTCTATGTTAACAATTACACGTACTACGACTATCAATTTGATCGGGTAGATGATTAGATCGTTTTAAAGTTATTCATATCTTACATTTATTCATTTAAATTATCACATCAATGTGATTCATAATGAGTCAGCTACACCTACTAATATTTATGTGCATATTTTTAATTGGCTCACAATATAACTAGCCCTGACGTTGTTATCTAGACATTTTGTATACGGGTCGTGTTGTTTAATACGGCTCGTACTGGTCTGCAAAATATAAAATCAATCAATTCGTGAACTTTTATGGCTCGTAAGGCTTTAACATTTAGGGTCGTAATAAGTCTTAAAAGATATCTTGATTTTTTTATTTTTTTATTTAAATTTTCTTATTTTTATTTATTTTTTTAAACTTATATTATTTTATAGGGTTATTTTTGTTTTTATAAAGGAGTAATTCTATATAATAGTAACTTAGTTTTAAAAGAATTTTAATTAAGTCACTCGAGTTTAAAAAGTATTTCAATTAAATCATTCATCTTTCATTTTTATTTCTATTATAGATTTTAACATGTTTCTTAGCAAGCTTTTTTCTTCTTCTGATGTGTTGGGGGGTTGTGATGTGCATTTTAGAATTTTTATTTTTAATATAATTAACTTGTTTTAATATTTTTTAAATAAAATTACATACATTGAAATCCCGACCCTCGCATCCTTTCTTCTATTTCTTTCTTGGCACAAAAAAATCCGATGATAACTCGATTTGATAGTTTAGTGATCTAATGTGGACAAAATATGCATGAATAACCTAATTGTAACCCTTTTAAAACTCCATTACTATTTTGTGACGTTTCTTATAAAATAAAAAATTATAAAATACTAATTTACAAATTTACTAAATAAATGGATTCATCATATTAGATTTACAAAATTACTAAATTGTTTCACTGTTATTGATGTAATTTTATATCTTTTATACCCATGTATGTGGGCTCAAGCTAGTTAGAGGCTTTAAGGAAACTTTATAAATTAAAGTTACATTATTATAATTTTACTTTTATGATTAACTACGATGAATCAGTTTATTTATCAAAAGGAAAAAAAATCAAAATGTAATATATATATATATATATATATATATATATATATATATATATATATATATATATACACACACTATTAAATCGTAAAATAAAACAAAAAAATAAATTAAAAATCAGAAATTTTTATTCTTAAAATGAAAAAAATAAATAAATAAAATTTTACTTACGGTCATAAGGCTTATTATGGCCCCATAAGTTAAAGTCATTATGGGTCGTATGGACAATACAAACCGTATTAGAAGTGTCTAGATATCATGTCTAAGTATATATGATAAATCATTAATGTATAACATACTAGGTTAGAGCTTATGTATTACATGAGTGGAATCAATAAAACATATCAAAATCATAATTCTAGATGTTATTATCCATTTGTGAAATAAAAATATAATGAATATTTAAAAGTTATAACACATAATGAATTAAAAATTATTACTCTATATTTAAAGAAAATATGCCTGATATCATTTAATTTAATATTTATTAATAAATTATTAAAATAAGTACATTTATATTTTAGATGTTTAATAGTTTAGTTTACTTATTTACAATAATTATCATTTAATATGAGAGATAAAAGAAACACAAATATAGATATACTAGCTTTAGTAAACCCGTGTATTACACGGGTTGAATAAATAAAATATTAATTTAATAAAATTTTGTTATAAAACAAACCGTATAAAAATATCATTTTTAAAAAAATTCCTATTATAACTCTTAAATTTGATTATTTTTTGTTTTGAAAAAATAACTTTTTAAAAAATACCAATTTTAAAATATTTTTTGGATTTTAAAAGTTTTTATGCTTTAGAAAATTTATTATTTTACAAAAAATTTATTTATTTAGGATATAACATTAATAATAGATATTTCTTTCTTAATTTATTAAATCTAAAAAGAGTTAAAAAATATAGATATAATTAAGGTGAATTATTTAATATGAGAGAGAGGCGGAAAATTTTGGTGAGATTAATTGTGGTGCTGTCATGTGTCATCCAAGATACCTTTTTATTAGAGTATGTAGATTTGTTTTAACATATTTTAGTTAAAAAGAAAAGTCAAATTAATTGTTTTTATAATTTTCGTATTTATTATGAGAGAGAGACGGGAAAATGATTTTTTTTATATGCTAAATGATAACACGTGTCACTTGATATGCTAGAATGATGACACGTGTCTTAAAAAAACATTCTTTTATTATATTTTATAGATTATAGATGAATCTAACAATTTGTATAGTTAAAAAAGAAATTTAACTTTCTTCATCATATAAACTGATTTAGAAAAGAGTTCACATTTGATGCCTGCTTTTAGGCAATCTTATACTTCTAATATCACAATCATGTCAATTAATATTTGTTACTGTCTAATTAGGGTGTCTAATTAGGGATGTTCATGGTCTAATTTAGCTAGCTTTGAAATTATAGGCCAAACCATTAACTTTGGTTTCGAGAAACGAAAAACCAAACCAATCGAGTTAGGTGGCTCGATGATTTTACCTGTTTGGCGGCTTAATAATTCCATTTCGCAAGTTTGAGTTGATTGTTTTCAATTTTAAAAGCATCAATTTGTATTATAAATTTAAAAATAATAACGATGGCTCATGTTAATAATACATATACATAAGCACATGATAAAATTGAAAAGAATATATAATTTGTAAAAGTTAAAAGGCTAGACCCAAGCTTTAAACCGGATCGAACCATCAAACCGCAAAACTCAAACATAGAACTAAACAATTTGGATTTCAAACTGACTTGTTTCGGTTTCATTTGTATCTAAACATTTTGTTGCCGCTTTGAAAAATAATTAAACACCGTTATTATTTAACCGCTAATTATGCTTTATCTAGTCTACTCATTTATGTTATACTAATTACGAACTTAGATGTGCATTGTGATTTATACCTCATGCTTTGTAGGTTATATTTTTGTTTTTAATTATTTTTTCACTTTTAACCATATAATCTTAATCTTTTACATTTAACCCTTACATTTGTTTTCACTTTCAACTTTAATCCCATATACTTTTAATCTTTTACAAATTTTACGTTTTACGTCTTGGACTAAAGTTTCGAGTAACATACCGCAATATGCGTATGTGGTTCAACGTTGTTACCTCTATTTTTTTCGTTTAACGGCCATCTTGTGTTTACATTTCGGTCTAATTTATACACATTAACGCGTCGCAACACATGTGCATGGTTTAACGTTTTTATGTCTACTTTTCATTCATTTTTATTTTTTTCATTTTTTATCTCTTTTACGAGCTTTCTGGTGTTGGTGGCGGCGTGACATTGATTCTACTTGACACAATTTTATGCTTCCGTTGCAACGCGGAAAGCTTCATACTAGTTTTAACTTAAATCACAACTAATTTACACAAACCTTCAAAGACAAAACTCGAGCCCTTTACCTCATGAGATGTTTTGTTTGTCATTGTTTCAATACCTCGAAGCAAGACAAACTGGTAACGTTTCTTATGAACCCAACGTTAATATTTTTTAACGATTTGTATTGGGCCAATAAGTGCTTTTAGTTTAAAATAGAAAACGTTGAAATTTATTATTTATTAATATATATGGAAGGTTTGAAAATCCTTATCAACTAAAAAGATTAGAGGACTATTATTCATTTATTCATGAATTAAAAGCAGGCATAGTCTATGAACCCACCAACATCATTGACTTTGATACAAGCTCTAGTCAACTTATTATTAAGTGGATGCACGTGGGTTGAGGTGGATAAACCGGATTCAAAATTCAAACCGGACCGGGTTGAACCTGGTTCGGGTCATGATCAACAATTTTCAAACTGGGTTTGGTCTGGTTTCGGGTCGGGTCCACCTTGGGTTCATATTATGTAGTTTTTAAAAATATGATGGATTCATAGCGGGTTGAAGCGGGTTGGGTCGTGAAAAAGACGGGTTGAAATCGGGTTGGTGAACAGATGAGGGAACCTGGTTTGGAATCAGCGGGTTATACCGGGTAGGAACTGGGTTGGGGGCACTGGGATGAATTCGAGTCGGTTCCGGGTCTTACCCATCCGAGCGTAGGCCCAAAGGTATTTTTAACTTCATGTCTTTATGCATTCAAATTTCATTTATCATATGTTTGTAGACTTTGACGGCATCTAAATTTCACGTATTCGTTTATCATATGTTTTTTTAACGACAATTTTATTAAGGGCCTTAACAAGAAGCTAGGGCCAAAAAAACTCGATTATAAAAACTATTACAAGTAAAATTACACCATTTATACAAGTCTAAATCTCCAATACCACTAGGAAGCTTTAGCCACATGAAGGACTTGTGTCTAATTTTAACATATAGCCTTCCAATTGATGGGACACTAGCATTGAAAATGAAGTCCTTTTGGGCATTATAGAGAAGCCAGGTAGTAGCCCCATAAATCAAGCTGCCAACACTTTCATAACAAAGGAAAAAAGGCTGATAATGGATACCAACACCATTTAGAAACTCTTGATCAAACCATGGGGGTGAAGGGGCGCCTCCACAGGATATGATTTATTATCTCATCATCACCAAAGCATAAAGGCACTCCTTAGACACCAAAGTCACACCTTTATCACCCAACACTTGTTTTGACGGAATCCGATTCAATCGAACCTTCCGTATGAAACAATTAAGTTCTAAAGGTAACCAAGCTATCCATGTGCATGGATTAGATCAAAAGGCATTCTATTTGACATGATTAAGTTTCTAATCAATTTCACCGAGATTTCCCCGACTCAACACCCATCTAGTCCCATCTATCCACCCTTGAATTCATATGGAACCCCTATAACAATGCTCCCATCTGCTATAGTTGTAAAGATTCCACCCATTCCATGGTTGTCTTTTCTAGTTCCATTACAAGACACCACATTCCCAGCCAAGCGCATTTTATCTCTAACCATACATGACTTTTGCTTTTAGATAACATACAAATCAGAGAACTTAACCTGTAGTGGTTGTAGGTCAGTCTAAATATCATGCCAAAAAGAGATAGAGTTTTCATCCCCTACCTGCCCTTTCATAAGACTTTAGATAACATCATTACTATAAAGATCCAAATCAGCTAAAGCAACTAACTTCCACGACCCAGCAACCGACATATTAATGAGGAAAACAGAATGCTCATGTGGTCGAAAGTGAATTGCGAGAATGACAGATGCCTATGTTGAGCTTCCATCCGTATTAAAACATCATCTCTATTTCCCAAGAAGAGCGAGGTTTGTCTCCCAAAGGCCGACGACACCCAACCCACCTATCAATTTAGGAAGTGTAACTTTCTCCCACCCAACCCAACATATCTTTGTTTCGCCACCCCACATAAATCTCATCTTTTCCTTTTTCAGCTTTCTGATCACCTAAGAGGAGCTTTAAAAATAAGATCAGTTATATAAAGGTAGCCCACCCGAAAAAAATTGACCAGAGTAATCCTTCCCCCGAACAATAGGGAATTACTTTTTCCATGTATACAATTTGGACTTGAACCTGTCAACCACCGGCTCCCAACTTGCAATCATGATCATGTTAGCCTCGAAAGGGACACTCAGATGAGCAAACGAAAGTGAACCATTCTTACACCGCATCCCTGCCGACATAAGGTCTAGATCCTGGCTTTCTATCCCCACCCCATACACTTGACTTTTATCAAAATTAACCTTGAGCCCAGAAGCCAACTGAAAGCATCTCAAGATACAAGTAAGATTTTTACATTTGAAAGAGACCACTCTACATTATCCGTATATAAAGAATAAGATATAACTGGACCATTATTAGGTAGTCGAATACCATAAAACTGCCCCGCATTCCCAGCGGATTTCAAGGCCAAATGAAGCACTTCCATAACAATGATAAACACAAATGGAGCTAGAGGATCTCCCTTGCATAATCCCCTTGAAGGGGAGAATTCAACTGTCGCAGATCCATTTAGCAACCGACGCATGACCTTACAATAAGTAATTTTTTATCCATAGTCTCGTACTAAAAGGTATCTCATTTATTTTCTAATCGGATAAGTTAAGCCATTGAGTAGAAGGAGAAAACCTTCAGAATCAAAGAGGTTGGTTGAAAGGTAAGGATATTGTGATTGGCCGATTGGTTGGAAGGTAAGGATAGGATGATTGATTGGTTGCAGGTCGATCATGGACAACAGTTATTTAGGTAAAGACTGTTGAACATCATTTTGATGTAATGGGCTCGGATAACAAATTATTCTATTTGTTGTAAAAATAAATCCAAAAAAGACCAACACACCAAGTCATAAGCTTTCAAACTTAATTTAAAAAAAATACACAAATTTTTAGGCACTAACGCAGTGCAAGCTGATTTGTAACCCACGCTAATAGGTGCACTTGAATGGAAGCATTTCAGGACCATCTTTAATACTGACCCGATGAGGGGCCATAATATTTTAATAAAGATTAATTTAAACCCGTCTAGTCCTAGGGCCTTATCCCCCTCCCCCCATGAGCACACTATAGCGTTAATCTTTTCTGTTAAGAATGGGGCAACAAGATGGGATGCAACCTCATCGGACAAACGCTTAGTTCCCTGGTTAACAAACTTAGGCCCACTAGCCGTCTCTTCCATGAATCTAACCTGTAAATAATTGAAAATCTCCTTTCTAATTATTGCTAGATCAGCTACCTAACTGTCGTTACCATAAGACCATTGATTCTGGAGTTTTTTACATGGGAATTTATACACCTATGAAAGAAATGAGAGTTATCATCACCATCTTTTATCCATCTAATTGTAGATTTCTATCTAAATTCCATTTACTTGGCATCTTGCAAATCAACAAGTTATTTTTCCTCTTCAATCTCTTGTCTCGTTCCTCAGCAGAGAAAGGAAGGCACTCAGCTTTAACCTTTAGCTCCATAACTTAGTCTCTAAATTTGAGAGAACGTCTTCATCCATAACCTTTATAGTTGTCCTCCATTGTTTGATTACCCCCTTAACAACTTTGAGGCGCCATAAACTGCCTATCTGGAGGCCTAGACTCGGCAGCCTCCTCTGTATGCTTTAATTACCAGTTCATTTAAACTTGGTTTGTCAAGCCATGTGTTAAAAAACACTTGTGAATGGGATGGGACCAAAAGGTAGAGCTATAGTCTTAAGGATGATTGGGGCATGATCAAAGTGTTTCCATGAGAGCATCGTCACAACCGTTCTTGGCCATAAATTCCAAAACCAAGAGCATCGTCATACCTTGTCTAATTTACTGAGCTTTAGACCATTAGGGGACATGTATGTATAGTTATCACCCCCATTGAGATTCCATGCAAATCCGCTCAAAAGATGAAGTCATCAAAAGCTATGGACGATGAGGCACAAAAGGAAGAGTTAAATCTTTCCCTACTGAGACCGAACTTCGTTAAAGCCCCATAAGATCATCCACATGACTTCGACAGATGACTTATGTTGATATATCCTAGTCTAAAGATCAAGTTTCTCACTCAGGGCATGAAGAGCATAAACGTTTTAGACCACCAAATCCTCTTAAGAGCTAGAAAGACTCCTTTTAACTAAAGAAAATTCTGATCCTTAATCACTTCCTTCACCTTAAATTTCACAGGATCCCACATTGACACCACACCACCAGATCTTCCTGCCCAATGGGAAATAATAATACTCAAAATTGTGGCTACCCCAAAATCCTTGGACATCCGCCAGATTAACCTCCTTAATTTGTGTTTCTTGGAGTGAATAGAAACTAATATTATGCTTAGTTTTCAAACCTTGAACCCAAGAATTTTTAGAGCTCCCCTAGCACCCCTAACATTCAATGATAATCAATTCATTTGAAAACTAACTATGCACCATCCCCCCAAATCAAATTCCTTGCCTAACCAACATGATCCTGAAGATTAAAACCCAAAATTTCTCCCACCCTTCATGCGTCTTGCACCTCTTCTTCCCTACTAACCCTATAAGATTCCCCCGTTGAAACACCCTTCGATAGTGAAGACAACATGATCATGCCATGGTGAGATTTACCTTATCTAGGAGTATACAATTTCCCAGACCACAAAGCATCCTTCATTTACAGATATGAAAGTGATTTCCGCATGTTCAACTTATTATGATGAAACGTGTTGCACTTTCGATGCACCAAGGAAGTTGTAGGAGGCAGTGAGTGAAGCGACTTCGTCGGTCAATTCAGATCCAAAGAATCTGAATTCAACGAGGACCCAATATCCCTATTCGAATAAACCACAAACTAGGCTGAAGTAGGCCTAAAACTAATATGGATAGATGGACGACGAGGCTTGGACTTGGGCTCTCCTAACACAGTGGGCTCTCTCTCCGCACAACCCACTCTAGGATTAATATGGTTGGGAGGAAAAATAGGCTCTAGATTATGTCCACCCCCATATAATACGGCCCTCCATCAACATGCATAGGCCTTGAGGCCTGCGACCTAGTTGCATGCACAACCCCTTAGAGAGCTACCTATTCGTTTCACATGCATGGTGATTCGTTGTCCTCATGACCATTGTGAGACTCTACACCTTCCTCTAGCTTTCGATTACTTGAGTTTCCACCGAGTTTATTTTCAACCCTAACTGTGTCATTGTAATCTCCTTCTTTTATCGATGTCCTTCATGATAGTATCACCCTTAGAAGACTCCTCCAAAACATCATTTACTGAGTCCAGGAGAGTTCTACTGTCAAGGTCATCATCGTTGTCCTAGAACTCATCACCGGCGCCGATAGATTTGGTGCCCAATCAAACTTTTCTTCCGTCACCAAAATTTAGGTCTCTCTTCTTTCCACTTGTCCTCTAAGCATTCATCAATGTATTTCTGACGAGGAACAAAACACTTTACAACATAAAGATTATTATCCTAACATGACACACATCTAAATTCATAACCACCTCCCTATAATAGGCTCTAATCTTATCTATAATCAGAGCATCCCAAAGGTGGATTAGAAGCCCTTTATGGATAACCAAGCTACCCGTTGAAATGTCAAAGCTTGACCATCTCACATCTCCAAATTAATTAAAACCAAAGTGACCATACATTTTTACCAACCTTGAGGAAGTCAAAGGCAGGCTTGGATCCTATAAAAGCTATTAGAACCCTTAGTCCTCCCACATATTTGAGTTACCACCGGTAGTCCAAAGTCTTCTAAATTCTTTCTCATTATTTCTCAAATTTTCTAGAACAACCACATTTTTTGCTTCCCCAATTAAGGAAGACAATCTCCACATACAGAACCCATTGGTTTCAATTAACCCAAAATTCAACATTGTTTGAACTGCTTTCGTGTTCTTCACGGCAACATCTTTGTATGCCCTAGAGCCAAAGCCATGCTTAGTAGCCAAAATCCTAGGGAGGAGTACACAAATATTTTATTCATTCTTAAAGCATGGTTAATCCTTCTTGAGTCTATCATGTCATGCCTAGCAACATTGACCTTTTTTCCCATTTATCCAAGCATAGTTGAGTCTATCTTCCATTCAAAGAACGACCGGGCCGCAATCAAAACGAACAAAAGCAAAATGTCTATTAGTTTTGTACAGTTTCTTAGGAACAAAGACGTTCCTGATCTTTTCAAACTCTTGAAAGCACCTCCAAACCTTGGAGCTCGAGCAGCCGATCGGGATATCTAACACATAAAATGTTGTTATTCCCCGATCATCTTCCTTCGTGTAACGATTTCTCAGTCCATCACTTCTGCGTGATAACTTACCTTTTTCCTCTCACCCTCTTCCATTTCTTCCTCCTATGGTTTATATCCGTTTATCATATGTTATATTCATTTATCATATAGAAATTTATATTTTCTTATGACGCATTTTATTGTACACTTTTTCTATAATTTTTTCTTGAAAGTTACCCTATGTATTAAAAATCTACTTTACCTATAGTACAAACTCTTGATTGGAACCATGCAACACCTAGCAATTGGTCCATTCTTCTGCCTTTAATTTATTATTATTTTTTATTTTCCTAAACTATGTTTAGTGTCAAATGAATATTTACAATTTTGGAAAATAAAAAATAGGAATTGAAAAGGTGGTTCTATAATTTCCCTTTAAACTACCTTACTACTTGGATTCGACTCCTACCCAGCCCTTCCACTAACAATTTTTTTGCATTTTGTTAACACACTCACATATTCGATCACGTATATATAATTTTTGTTTTATTATTAGTTTAAACTTTTTTATTATTTCAATTATGATATAACTTTTCTTTAGTTTAAGCTATCAATCCTTATCGTAAAAGGTGATGCAACACGGTTCGTTAGTTTTTTTGGTGTGTTAATCGCATATGTGAGTTTTCGTCCCTTTCTGTTTTTCTTTAACAACTTTTCCTCTTTTTAGGAACCTTTTTTTTGCTGAGTTTGCAATAAGAACGGACAAATGAAAGAAATGTGAGACTTGCGTTTTTTTTTTTTATATTTTGGAATTTTTTTGTTTTGTTTTGTTTTGTTTTGTTTTATGTTATTTTTTCCGTTTTTTTCCTTGATGCTTTAGGTGTTTTACGTCGTATTAATAGTCGTCATAAACTCGTAATATATCTTTCTGTATTCAAGTTTTGACATTCGAATCCGTAACAAGATTTCCCACACAACACGCATGGGTAACATTCCTAGTTATAATAAATAAGGAAAATTGAATATAATACTTTATAACTACAATTTTATGAAATATTTCAATAATTGTTTCTCAAAGTTTCATTATATATTCTTTTACTAAGTTAGAAAGCCAATGTAATATATGGATTGTTTAAATGTAAGACTATGCTCTTAGTAATGAAGATTTTTATATTACATATTTATAAAATGCTATTTAGTTTTTAACATATATTCTATAAGCATTATATATTACTCTTAGAAATGTTTTATAAAAAGAATAAAATAAATTTTATAATTTATAAAATTATTTATGAACAAACCTAATTTATTTTAAAATATAAAATATTTTATAAAAATAATTATAAAATCATTTAACAGTAGAAAGACTAAAAAAACAAAAAAAGAAGAATTTTTTACAATTAATAGAAGAGAGATGTGGAGAAAAAAATCAAAAGACATAAGAGAGTGACACGTGTTACTTAGAATTTTTATTTTTTAGTATATTAATTTTGTAATTTATCTTTTGAGCTTTTTTTTAATCTTAAAATAGTTTTTCAATATGGAAAGCATTATTATCTTTTTTGGATATTTATTACCTTAAATTACAAAAGTGAAATCAAAAGTGAAAATCTATAATAACTTTAGTATGTTACAAAAAGGAACAAACACCGCAAAACACCTCATACGGGCACACCACCTCCTAATCTCTTTTCCTTTCTTTGTTCATTCATCTATCCATAAACACACTCGCACACATATTTATACTATATATAAAGCATATGAAAAGAATATATTTTAAAATATCATAAATTAAGAACACTTACTATATTCAATATATAGTATGCAACCATTTTGAGAGTAAAATAGTATATATAACATTATTTATAAATTACCCCTTACAATTATTTACATAATAACCTTACACTTACTAATACTTGTATAAAATTTTATATTATCTACCCATAAACTAAAAAAACTTAATATGATTTAATATTTCAGTTATATATTTTAATCTATTATATTTAAAAATGTTTTGAGACTACAACTTAATATGTGTCTTTTAAACGTTTTGGTGTAAACTTTTTGCTGGGCAGATCTGTATTTTGTGATATACAACAAGTTAATGCATATATGTACAAGTAGACATGCAGAATCCATTTATTTGGTGTTTTAAATTTTAACTTAGAAAAAACATAATAGTTTTAGTAAAACTACTATAAAAATAACAAAATATTAAATGCACGTGGCGGATGTAAAATGACACCCCGCCGCATTCCGCTGGCACCCTTCTAATATACAAGTAACATGTGATGATTTTACCATGGCTAGACAAATTATATAGCAACACAAAATATGATCTCTAAGAGAAATTTGTCGTGTGATGACATAGATAAAATCATAACAACATATATTCTTAGTATTCAATTGTTACATGTACGTAAACATAAAGTTGCATATATATAAAAAGTTTTTTATTAGATATATGAAAAAAAAACAAACAACCAAATGCTATAACTATAAGTTAGTTCACATTACTATTTTAGACGTATGTTACATATATGTAAATAAAATATTAAATAAATACCATATGAGAAACAGTAACATGCACCTAGATTCTTAGTACCCAAAGTGTTGCATATAACTAAACATAATATTACATATACATAATAGTTATTGTTTACATTTGTGTAATAATTATAAGGATATGATTATAGTAAAAAAATTATTTAATCTAAGAAGTGTAAGAAATTTTTTGGACTTGACATTGTCCTTATATTGTTTTGAAAGAGAGGAGACATTTTAATCATTGTGTTTAATATGTCAAATTTTTATATCAAATAACAGTTCATTGTGTCATTATTTTTTTATCATTATATATATATATATATATATATATATATATATATATATATATATATATTTATCATTGTGTTTGATATTTAGATTAGTTCATGTTATTTTTATCATTATTTTTTATATATTATACAAACTTGTTATTATCTTATCATTGTGTATTATAATTATAGGTAAACAATAATGTTATTTTACTAATATGTTATTTAAAACTTATTATGTCCAGGATAACACAATGATAAGCAAAAAAATACAATAAAACATTTTATCATTGTGTTTACCCTTTTATATCATTTTGCATTATTTTTATATTACTTTAATTTATTATATTAATTATTTATTTTAAAAATACACAATAGTTTTCAGAAAAATAAAATCACAATAACTAACAAAAAAACACAATTTACTACACTAAAAACACAATGATAAACAGATTTCAAATGAGTTGAAAAACAAAAAAAAATATTATCTCTTTAAATACTGATATTGCACTCAATTTAAAGATAAAAACACACAGTTTTATTGTATAATTTTTTATAAAATATAATGTTGTATATAGAAGTTATGAACGTTTAACAAAATTAGGGGAACTAGAAAAAAATCAACAAAAGTGGCTATGCCTAAAATATCCCACTAATAGACTTATTCATTATAATTTGATCTCAATTATTGATTAAGAAGATTGGTCGTTGGTAATTTTTCTTATACTTTTTAATTTTATTACCTTTTTTATTTGAATCATTTCCTAATTACTATAAACACAAGAATTATTTGATTGGAACATAAATACTTTACACATATGCAGCCAATAGACAGAGAGTTATATATATGCAACATATATATTTACAAATATGTAACCCAATAAATTAAAGGAAAAACTATAATTCCATTAATATTACTTAGTTTTATGTATATAACTTGATAATTTTCCCATTGTAACAACAAAGTTACATATATCTAATACTAATTACTTAGTGTACATCATGTTTTTCATGTTTATTGTGTTCTTCAGCTTCATCATGTTCATCAAGTTTTTCTTGTTCTCCTTCTTCACCCTTAATTGAAATAATTATTTTAAAAATTAGAAAATTTGTGGCCGTCTTGATTTATTAATGTTAAAGCCGATTTAAACGACTGTGAAACAACGCATTAAGATGTAATTTTATCAAAGAAATAAAAAAACCAATTTAACAAACTAATGATCCACTACAAAAAGGAAGAACACAATGAGAGATAAAGAAGACAGGATAATCAACAAAAAACTTGAAGCTCGAGGGTTTGACGTGTTTGAAATAATAAACCGATAATAGATTGGAGAAATAATTGAATCCTTATAACAAACAATACATTTGCCTAACATAATGAGATGAACAAATACTAAAGAGCTATTTAAGAAACTTTAAAAGTAATTATTAATTACGTAATTTGCTTGAATAAGTTTTTTCTCTTAAAATAGACGATTTTTTTATCTTATGATCAATTAGGGCTGACAAATCGTGTTTTATCGTGTTTAACAGGTTACAGACGACGCGATTAGCACAAGTATCAAACATGAAAACAACACCTTTAACACTTAGATTTGGTGGTTTGAGTGTGACAGTTATATGTTTTAGGTATTAAGAAGAAAAAAATGATAAATCCAAGACTCTTAATTTGAATTATTTTAAAAAAGTAAAAAAAAATGCATAGTGTATTTTTTTGCTAAACAGGTCTTATCGTGTCTAAACAGATACCCATTTTGCCAGCCCTAGACCGTCCCATATATGTATAAAAGAATAATTGTTGTCTCATGTCCAGCGTATATTTTTATTATAATTAATAATTACTTTAATTTTAAAGAAGTAAACTCCCCCGCTATGACCCTAGTTTGTTACACCAATTGGAAATAAAGGAAAACAAACCAACCCTATAAAACACCACATTCTTATTGCATGAAAAACATATTTCTTTGGGTCATCTATTAACAAAACAACAATAGATCATGTGGAAGTTGAAGATAGCAGAAGGTAATGATCCTTATTTGTTTACCACCAACAACTTTGTTGGTCGTCAAATTTGGGAGTTTGACCCGGAGGCCGGAACTCCAGAAGAACGACAGGAAGTAGAAAACGCACGTCAAAATTTCCTAGAGCGGAAAAAGAAGGGTTTTCGAGCATCGTCTGATCTACTCATGCGAATACAAGTAAACTTTATCACTCAAAAATCTAAAACAAGAGTTTTAGGATGCAATTGTGAAGTGATTATCTGATTATTGTGTTTTTCATAATATAAATTTTAATGTAGCCACCACCTCCCGTATGCTAGCTATAGAGGGCTTAACATGAAATAATTTGGATGAGAATAGGAAAAAAAAAATAAAAGGTTAGAGTGTAATAATAAAAGTGATCACTAGTGATAATCGGTGTACAACAACGTTTTGTATAGAATCACGTTTAAGTAGGGATGTGTGATAACCGAATATTAAAAACTTATATCTTTTGTTTTAGTTGTGATCTATGTTTTCAGAACCGGACCAAACAGGGAACATGATGTCTTATTGGTCTGTTGGTCGGACCGGTTCGACCGGTCTGACCGAATATAAGAACCGGATAAAATTATAATTATTTTAATACATATATATTCATATATATTTATAAAAACCGGTTCAACCACTCTCACTACCGGTTCAACCGGTCCGACCGGCGGTTCAACCAGTTCAACTGGTCCAACCACCATTCAACGTCAAAACGGTTTTAAGCACCAAACTAAACTGGACACCCAGTCCAACTGGTCAGACTAGCCAATCCGATCCGATTTTCAAAAAAGGTGTTTGTGATACATAAAGTAAGTATGTAATCACTTAAAGGTTGTTGAACAACTTTGTGTTTAGCCATTAAAATATCTTACGGAATAAGTGATAACCTCTAAGGGCATGTTTGGGTTTGCTTATTAAAACAACTTATTGACTTATTGACTTTTTTAATAAGTTAATAAGTTAGTATGGAGTGACTTATTAACTTATTTCCCTCACAACCATTATATTGCCAAAACTATAAATGACTTTTTAACTTTTTAAAAGTTAATAAGTTAATAAATAAGGAAAAAAAGCACTCCCAAACACCCACTAAATCATTTAATATTTTCTAAAACTTACTTATTAGGGATTTTTACATATTTCTTCTTCTTAAGATCATAAATTACATAATTTTCCAAGGCATAAAATCAATTACATATTACTTTTTTGTAATACATATATTATATATTTATTTATTTCATTAAAATTACTCTATCAAATGACTATTTTATCTTGTTTTTACTATAGATTTTTTACATATTAATGTTTTATTGTTATAATTGTTTAAAACTTTGACAATTGTGTTTTGTGTTTAGATATATAACTTTGATTATCAGTGTGTTTTAAAATAAAGTTTTAAACTTTTGTATTTGGAGTCATAATTTTATTATATATATTTATAAAGAAGACTCAAATTTGAGTAAATATGTGATTTATGTTCTTAGAAAGAAAAATGTAAAAAATAACTTAGTAAACATATGGATATAATAATCATTCAATAACTAATCTTAATAAAATGTATAAATATGTAATATATATGAGTAGAGTGATCAAATGAAAATCATGTTTATAATTGAAAACCGTAAAAACCACCACTACCCAATCACATAATTAATAATTAATTTAACTTTTTAATCGTTTAAAATATATTTATGTAAACTTCGACCTTATTTTTTGAGGTTATTATATATTTTTTAATATAAACTCCAAGAAACGTCAATAATGACGAAACGACTTACATATATGTAACTTGTATGAACTATATGTACATAAGTCTTAGTTATACACTTGGTAACACATACTTACATATACATAACACCTACATGTACGTAACTTTTAATTGTACACTTTGTAACACGTACTTATATATGCGTAACCCCTAGTTTTTATGATTTTCATTTATAACATGGTTTTCAAAGGATTCATCCCCATATATATGATTTAGAGAGGGTATATATATAATTAATATATATTAATGTGGATATATATGTAATTAATGAGTTTAGAAATGAAAAGTATGTGATTGTCACCACTTATTAAGAGGCTCCTTAAACCATTAAGTTATGAATTTTAAGTGAACCAAACACAATATACAACTGACAAATTCAAAAGTAAACTTTTAATAGAATCATTAAATCAAACAGCCCTTACCATGTTGCTATTTAAATTCTAACTCCAGTTGTATATATAACTTTAGGCTAGAAATAGGGTTTAGAATTACACCCCGTATGTTACATATCCTTCAATATGATTATATGAAATCACCAATTTTTAAGTGTATATAATACACTTCAAAAAAATAGATTCACTTAATTTATCATATTGTGATATACTTATGTGTTGTTTCGTTCTGGTTTGAAAGGGAGGAAAAAGTGACGAAGGGTTTTGATTTGAAGGAAAGTGTTTTATGAATTTAGAATTTTAGACATAAAATTTCATAGTGGTGAAAGTAGTGTTGATAGTCCGTTTTGACCGATTTTTAGGGCAAACCGACAGCCTGGCGGTATTATATAAAGAACTAGACTAAAGACTATAATACACGGGTTCAATCATTAAAAATTATTTTTATTAAAAATGTTCATAAGTTATAATATTATTATTAATATTTAGTATATCGAAATTTTATGTTTAATTTTTTAAAATCATCTATAACTAATATTAATAGCTTTTCTTTATCAATGTTTATAAGTTTAAATAATGTATAGTATGAAATGAAATGAACTTATAAATAAGAACTTTAGGTAATAAACAAATTATATTGAACATGAAAACCTCCATAAACATCCAAAAAGTACTTTGTATATAAAATCTGATGTTCTGTTTTTACTTTTACTATCATTGTCTAATATTAATAATTTTAATTTATGTCTACTTGTAACTCGAGATAATACAACATAGAGCTTGATCGGTGCCAGGGCCAAACATGCAATGATTAGACAAAAGTTTACACTATCTTTGTAATTTTTAAAGTTTGAGGACCAAACATGCAATTTGATTCAACCACAATGACCATTTATGTAAATTTTCTCTTTTTTTTGACTAAAAACATAAATTAGTTTCATGCTTACATAAGTTAAAACTAAATCAAACTTTAATTCTTTTCATAAGTAAAATTGATATAAAAAACCAAAATACTAAAGTTTATCTTTAAATCAAAATCGAAAACTTTGAATCGTACGGACCACAGCTACTGTTGCAATCAAAATTTGTATATATGAGCATTGAATTAATACTTTACAGAAGAGCTGTTATGATTTAAAACTTGTGGTGTGAATGATATTAAATAGATCAATGAACGTAAAAGGATCGGTGAGTTGAACTTGAAATAAAATGTGATTTTGATATGCTTGTAAATTGAAAAGGATAAGAAATGGTTCATCTTTACATTTGAAAATCGGGATATCATGATTTGGGAAAATCAAAACCTTGAATTGATTATTTGAGACCCTTGAGTTGATGAAATATCTAAAATCGTTTCGATATAGTAGATGCGTATGGGGTTTCATCTCATTTGCTATTACGAGTGAATTAGAAAATATTTAATTGCTTGTTTGAATAAGAAAGAATCCAACACGTTTCAATTCACAATTTTAGTGTAATACAGCGTGTAAAAACTCATTATATTACGTGTGTGGTAGGGATAGAGTCAACTTGTTTTTTGATAACTTGTAATGTATTTCAGGGTTTTGTAGGGTTTTGTTTGAAAGCATCATAAATGCCCTTTGTAATGAGTTTTTTTTTTCAAAACAGGGTTGGTAGAAAAATAATTTAATAAAATGAATGTTTTCAAAACCAAAATGGTTTTTAGTAAAAAATTATTTTTTCTTATTCATAATATGATTGGATAAAAGTATTACATCTTTTAAGCTACTTTAAAATATTTTTAAAAAATACATACTTTAAAAAGAATAAAAAAATAAATGTGCCTTTTTTTTGTGAAATTGAAACAAAATTATAGATGAAAAAAATCTAACTTTTCTATATGAAAAAATGATTTAAAATTAAGTATGAGTGAATTAAAAAAACAAAAATAAGTTTTAGAAAAACTTTCTGTTTTTAATTACGACATATGAATCAAGTGGTTTTACAATTTTATTAATTAATCTTTGTACTTGACTGTTTTTAAATAATAATATATAGAAGTAATATAAATTTAACTAATAGCATTATAGTGAGAAAAAAAACTTACTTAAACACCTATTTTGGTAAATATAGTTTCTATAAACACTATTTCAGGAAAAAAACCTTTGTAATTATAACAATAGTTGATTTTATTCAAATGAACAATGACTAAGAATGAGGATAAATACATTTTTAGGCGGGAAATCAAAATAATAGAGGCCTAAGAAAATGACACGTGACACAAAAAATATTGTTTTATTAATAAGTATAGATTATAAGATTTTAATACTCCTTATTTTTATTTATTGGTTGTGATTAATCCCAACTCAGAAAATATTACGGTTAATCCAAACTTTAAGCTTATATTCATCGACGATCCCTTATTAACTGAGAGTTAACCCGTTAGTTTTTTGATGACGTGAACTACTTATGTGACCAAAACATTAAGCAGAAAGTTAAAATCTACAATCAAGTCTATCAATCTGAAATTTTTGCACCTTAAAACCCGTCAATCTTTATATCTTGATCTGAAACACTTAACTCGTCAAAATTATTTTATAAATAATTTTAAATATACTTTTAATAATCAAATGAGAATACCAATTGATTAGAATTAACGCTAGGAATTAAGTAACAACTATGGTTAAAATTATATGTTTATTATATATTAAAACGGCTGGTCAGAATGAACAATAATTTTTTTAGATTTTTATTTCTTGTTAAATTATATCTTATGAATGTAAGAAGAAAACCAAACGTATAGTAACAAGGTTCCTGCTCCTTGTTTGGTTCCATAGTCCACCTCGTGACCCGGGTTCTACTCCCTTATGTAGTTAACTCTTGCTCGAACGATTCTTAGCTAAAGACCGAAATGTATAACGCTTACAATACGAATAACAATGTTGATTTGTGTTGTGTAGTTGATCAGGGAGAACGGAATAGATGTATTGAGTATACCACCCGCGAGGTTGGGAGAAGATGAGAATGCAAATTATGAAGCTGTGACCACGACAATAAGAAAAGCAGTTCGGTTAATCCGTGCGATCCAAGCAAAAGATGGTCATTGGGCTACCGAACATGCTGGTCCTTTGTTCTTCACTCCTCCTCTTGTAAGTTGAAACATTTTAGTTTTTCACTATAAAGTGTAATGTTTGATTCGGTGTAAATACACTTGATGATTCATTGCTTATGATGACTAACTGGTTTTAACCATTTTTACTAATAAATTGTTACACCACTAAATTTACATGTGCAGATTATTATCTTCTACATAAGTGGAGCCATAGACACACATTTATCAAAGGAACACAAGAAAGAGATGAAACGTTTTATCTACAATCATCAAGTAATAATCGATCATACTCTTTATAAACTTGCATTTTCGATGATGTTGGCGCTCGTAGATAATCGGTCTCGGTGATTCTAATGTTAGGGCGAAGATGGAGGGTGGGGATTTCATATCGAAGGACATAGCACAATGTTCGTGACCGTGTTGAGCTACATATCCCTACGACTACTAGGTGAAGAAAACGATGGCGCGAATGTGGCACTCACTCGAGCCCAAAAGTGGATACTCGACCATGGTGGCGCCACTTGCATACCCTCTTGGGGCAAACTTTATCTCTCGGTAACTACCTAGCTTGTCGCCCGACATCGGTTTGTTATATAACTAGTTTTAACCATTAACATTTAAAATGCTTATTACAACTATCTAATGTTTGTAGGTACTTGGTGTGTATGAATGGGAAGGATGCAACCCAATTCCACCAGAATTTTGGATCTTTCCGGAATCCCTACCTTTTCATCCGGGTACTTACAGACCATTTGTTCAGCATAAACTGTATTTTATCTGATCTCACTGGTTAGTTGATTTCACACTTTTCTTACCCTTGATGTAGCGAAAATGTGGTGCTATTGTCGAACGGCCTATATGCCCATGTCATATTTATACGGAAGAAAATTTCACGGCCCGATCACTGATCTTGTACTTCAACTACGTAAAGAGATATACCTTACGCCATACGATGAGATAAACTGGAGCCAACAACGCCATAGATGTTGCAAGGTTGCTAAATGGTCGGTTTATATACGCGTGAATATGATGAAAAGGTTTGTTTGTTCTCACAAAGGTGTTGTGATGTTCATGAATTACAGGAAGATTTATATTATCCTCATTCAATGATCCAAGATTTGTTATGGGATGGTCTTCATTACTTAAGTGAACCACTTTTCAAGTACTGGCCTTTTACGAAACTAAGAGAAAGAGCGCTTAAAAGAACGATTGAGTTGACTCGTTATAACGCCGAAGAAAGCAGGTACATTACCATGGCGAGCATCGAAAAGGTATGCTACTACTAAGTGTAAGACTCTATATAAGCGTAAATCACTACTACAAAAATGAGCATTGCGACATACAAAATCGACGCAATCTTTTACAACTATCGGGGATCACTATGTTTGACTATATATAGCTATGTTTGACCATAACTTTACTCAAGGTAATGATCTAACATAGTATCAGAGCCTATAGAATCTACGAATAAGCTAAAAAAGTTTATTATTTCGATCTATTAACTAGCTTTTTCCGACACCTTTCTTACTATTTACCTTTTTGGAGGCAGGGATTTCAAATGATGTGTTGGTGGGCAGAGAACCCGAACGGGGATGAGTTTAAGCGTCACCTCGCTAGAGTGCCTGATTACTTGTGGCTTGCAGAAGACGGAATGAAGTCACAAACATTCGGTAGTCAGTTATGGATTAGCGCGTTCGCAACTCAAGCGATCATCGCGAGTAACATGCCCGATGAGTATGGGGATTCTCTTAAGAAAGCAAATTACTATCTCAAAGAATCACAGTTGCAGCAAAACCCGACGGGCGATTTCAGTAAAATGTGTCGACAATTTAGTAAAGGGGCGTGGACGTTTAGCGATCAAGATCATGGTTGGCCCGTCTCAGATTGCACCGGCGAGGCGCTAAAAGTAATCACTTTACCATGTTTCATGTTTCTTTTTGTCACATTTTGGAGAAAATATTGTTCTTATGGTAAACATGTTGTAGTGCTTACTGTTGTTGTCACAAATGCCCGACGAAATCTCTGGTGAAAAAGCCGATAAGCAGCGGTTGTACGATGCAGTAAACTTCCTTCTTTATGTACAAAGTCCGACGACCGGAGGTTTCGCTGTTTGGGAACCACCAATCCCACAACCATATTTACAGGTACAAATGTTAAATAACACTACAGAACTAGGTATTAGCGACTGAATTTACGATATAAAACAGTCGCAAATTAGCGACTGATTCAAAACGGTCGCAAAATTAGCGACAAAAATCAGTAAATAACTAACACTTCTATATTTTTATATCCAGATGTTGAATCCATCAGAAATGTTCGCTGACATTGTCGTTGAACGAGAGTACAACATCTAACATATGAATAATTATGTTTAGCAAACTTTTGTACATTTCTAAATTTTCTTTTATGGGTGATCAAATCAGGCATGTCGAGTGCACAACTTCGGTGATGCAAGCTCTCATAGCATTCAAACGGTTGCACCCCGGGCATCGAGAGAAAGAAATAGACATCTCGGTCGCGAAAGCAGTGTGTTATCTAGAGAACACCCAATGGAAAGACGGTTCATGGTAATGTTACGAAAAAATACCATACATAACTAATTGTAACTAGAGAACTATAATGAACAATAAAGCACTTGTACGTAGTGCTTTATAGATATAGCGAAAGAACGTATCACAGTTAAAGTGACTGTAAAGCATATATGCAGTTCTTGTCGTTCTCCGCTCAAAATTGGTTCTGTGTTGAACGACTCTCTCTGTATGCGTGTGTATATAAAGATGGATAGTTGTATCTAAAAACTTTTTGAATTTTATAGGTATGGCTATTGGGGGATATGTTTCATATATGGTACATTCTTTTCGCTAGGAGGCTTAGAATCCGCTGGAAAAACATATGAAAATAGTGAAGCCGTTCGTAAAGGGGTCAAGTTTTTACTTTCAACGCAAAATGAAGAAGGCGGTTGGGGAGAGAGCTATAAATCTTGCCCGAGTGAAGTATACACGCCATTAGCCGAAAATCGGACTAACATCGTGCAAACATCTTGGGCTATGCTCGGTCTCATGTCAGCCGGACAGGTTAGCTTACTACGGTTTTTCCTAGTCGCAAAAGTTTGTTATTAATGCTAAGTTTTGTAGTAGTGCAATGTGTATTGCGCTTCTCGACTTGTAAACAACTAACATTCGGTTTTGGCTTAATGACTAGGCTGAAAGAGACCCGACACCATTGCACAAAGCCGCTAAGATCTTGATTAACGCACAGATGGATAACGGGGATTTTCCACAAGAGGTAACTTCAAACGAGTATCGAAACACTTTGCTAATCACTTCTATTAACAACTTAAATGATTTTACAGAACATGACCGGAGCCTCGATGAGAAACTGCATGCTACATTACCCGTTATACAGAAACATCTTCCCGTTATTGGCACTTGTTGAATATCGTAAACATTTTTGGGCTAAGTAACGATATATAAACACTTGAAATCAAATATTCAGGTTGAATATGTTATGTTGGTTTAGTTATCGGGTTGAATATATGTCAAGAAAATAAGTTGTGATTGACTAGTTAAGTTGTCTTATGGTTTTATGTTGAATTGTTGTCACATCATATTCATGTTATTGTAATTTAATATAATTAACTTACATGATTAAGATTTGGATGAAAAGAAAAATATTTCCAAAGTAACAATTTTATAACATGTAAAAACACAGACTTGATAAAGCTCGTGTACTTGTATGTTACCGAACCAACGAACAACACATAGTCGGGTTTCATTTTTAAGTTGTTGAATAAAATCTTATTCTTTGTAGACAAAAGATATGTTACAATAATCTGTAAAGGGAAAATACGACATGAACATCTGAGAACTCCTCCTAGAGAAAAAACTCAATGTTAAGTAGAAAAGTAAATTGTGTTACATGTAGTTAGTATGTAGTTAGAACTGTTCAAACTGCTCGACGCTCGAGGATCGATTGTAAAATGCTCGGAAAATACTCGTTTGAATTCTGCTTGGTTGTAAACGAGCATAGTGGCTCGGATCGGTTTATAAACGAGCAGAGCACGAGCAAAGGTCCGCTCGCTCGACGCTCCCTCAGTTTTGCTCGAATTAATATATATATATATATATATATATATATATATATATATATATATATATATATATATATATATATATATATATATATATATATATATATATAAAATAAGTAATACATTTTTAAATTGTTAAAATAACATTCTTGCCTTAATATATTATGCATTATATTTTAATAGTTATTGCACTAATTCAAAAACTCATTACCTCCATACATAAATTGTCATCGATCCACACTTCACGAGTCACCAAAATCCACAATTCAAACCCATTATCCATAGACCACAGCCGTCGGCATCCCTACTTCCCTGTGCGGTTGCGCCCTCTACAACCCCACCGAAGACACCACAACGAGCATCAAGATTCCCTGCTTCCCTGTGTCCCCCACAACCCCATCGGCGTGCACTAATCCAGACCTCCAGTCGACGACCGAGACTGGCGACCGACGACAACTCCAGTCCCCCACAACCCCTTCTGCCATCTTGAAACTTGAAACTCTTGAATGAATGAAAAACCGAGCTAAACGGAGCCGGTTCTGTATTTTGTTGTTATGCTAAATTTGATACAAAACCGAGCGTAACCGAGCGAAACCGATCTGCTCGGTTAAATTCAATCCGAGCACGAGCATGAATTTTCCGCTCGCTTTTATAAATCCGATCCGATCCGAGCGGCTCGATTTCAAATTCGAGCGAGTTCGAGCATACCACCGTTCAGATCGGCTCGGCTCGTTAACAGCCCTACATGTAGTGTCATAAAGATACAGTGGTTAAGATAAAAGACAATTTTTTTTCTTAAAAATTAATAAAAATACAACCATGTACTAAAACATATTATAATATACTACTAGTTTTTTCTCTCCGCGCTACGCGGCGGAGTCCAGTAAATTTTCTCAGACGCAAAGTTGTGTTGCTTCAGTCGTTATCTGTCTGGTCGTTAGTAATTATAAAATCGAAGTTTGGTTGCGAAACTTAAAGATACTATACTTTACTGGTGGAAATTAAAAAAATAAAACATCATTATAAATAGTTTTGTGACCCAAACTCTAAGATCCTAAACTTTGTTGACTAAAGTAAAAAAATTAGGGTCCAAACTCTCATATTCTATACTTTGGTTGCCAAAGTCACGCCCAACATAACGGGAGCCAGGTCAATTGTCCCACACGTAATGTTCCGCTACTTCGGTCGGTATTTGTTTAGTTCGACGGAAAACATAAAATCAATTCTTGGTAGCGAACTCAAAGATACTAAACTTTAGTGGTCAAACTCGAATAAAAGAAAACTCAACATAAATATTTTAGTGGTCAAACTTTAAAATCCTACACTTTAATGGTCAAAGTAAAAAAACAAATCAATGACCAATCTCTAAACTCTTAGGCTTTAGTGGCCAAATTCAAAAAACAAATCGACCAAAATATAAAATACTAAATTGTAATGGCCAAACTTGATAAAATAAAGTTTCATTATAAATAGTGTGGTAGTGTAATTTAAAATCCTAAACATTAATAGCCAAATTAAATAATAAAAGTTAATGTCAAAAAGAAACTTAAAACTAACTTGGAAAATTTTTAAAAAGTCAAAAGGTGCTATTCATTTACCATCTTCACAATAATAATAGAGTAATTATATATATATATATATATATATATATGTATATATATATATGTATATCTATATTTATTAATTTAAAAAAATACTAATTTAACTTATGACATGGATTTATAATATCAACAAAATGTAAAGTATGCAGCAGATAATTAATTAGTAAATGTGATTTTAAAAAAATTAAATATTTTGAAATCTAATGACCATAAATTTGATTCATTGGTTCAACATTCGGCATCATAACTAGCAGGTTTAAATCGACGGTTCGAAAGGTATAATCCGAAGGTATAATCAGACAAGTTACATAAGGCCATGTTGTAGTAACATTGATAGACTCATCATTAATTATACCCAAACATCATAAATAATGTTTACATATTTTGTTATAGTCCCCAAAGAGACATCATGGTAGAGATGGACAAAAAAACTAGTTTGAAAATCAAAACCAACAACCATACCCTGATTCGGACAGGTTCACTCCAACCTAGTTCCAACACACTCCAACACATAGATTTGAGTTCGGTTTTTAACCCTGTTTGGTGAAACCGGATTCAACCTTATAAGACTCAAACCAAATAGGTTTCAACCTTATTTAAACCCCGTCATTTCCCTCACTCAAACCAATTTCAAACCGAACGAGTTTAAAAAATCGGTTTGACTTGTTGCCCCAACCGATTTCACCCTAGTTTGTATTATACACCACTACATCTTGCTGGTAAAGTGGTGTACTCTCCAACCAAATTGTTATCGGATGAAGTCTTATAAATTGGTGTGATGATTTTAAGAGTAGAATAAGGGTAAAGTAGAAAGTGTGTTTTAACTCACGAGTAAAAATGTGTATATTCTTGTTATTTTTATAAATTAGAAGTTGATACCATGCATTATCCGCGGTTTTGGTTTTTTATATATAGTTGGGACTAAAGTCTAGTGTGATAATATATATTTTCCGACCCCTCTCTCTCTTATCTAATAGACCCGCTAGCGTCAAAGCTATGGTTGCGCCCTCACTCTTCCCCTCGCTGTCCTCATCTCCATTTACGATTTAACCACTTGCAAATGCAGATTCGAAACGTCAGTGCTTCATATGTGATGAAATGTGATGATGACACTTTCGTAAGATATGGTTGCAGATATAACATCTGAAACTATATATAGGATTTAGGAAAACTGAATACCCTTTATCAATTTATTGAAAGGATCGTTTATATTTACAAATTCTCCAAGAACAATGGTTGGTTTGCTATTAAAATCAAGTACAATGGTATTAGTTACAGTTTTGCTCCATTGAACAAGTGTTTGCATATTAATGCTGCACGAGGACGGCCTAGAAGCTGTAACTTTAGATGAAAAACGTCAGCCCGTTGATGTGTGCTGTATTGCGTGTTTGATTCATATGTGCCATGATTTTGTTGTGAAAACTTGTGTAGATTGAATTGTGGGTTATTGTTGTCATAGTCACCAAGATGAACCATTTTGGCCATGATCAATGTCCCTGATTATTTTCGGGCCAATGGGTTTGAGTACGCGTGCCCCTGAAATTGATACGGTTATTGTATAGAACGGTTATTGTATAGAACTGATGACGTCTCTTTGTGTTTCCCACACTAATCAAATGTTGATCTAGTTACGGGGATAGTTTGGGGACATCTGGTACAATTAACCCACATAATTTTTTAAAATATGTAATGTATATTAACGGTTCTCAATTGACCTTGTATTTTTTTTTTTGAATGTTGAGCCCCATGAAAACTTTACAACCTCTAAAGCAAAATATATTAATTTAAAAAAAGCTTTAATCCACTAAAAATTAAGTTAAGAGCCAATTTTTGTCATAAATAATAAGTCCAAAAGCTAATCATCATTTAAGCTCAAATGTAATGGAATGGTTTTCAGTAGATTAATACACACAGCGGCTGCTATAAAATGTAATGTTTTTATCACTTTCTAATGAAATTGTACTGTTATTAAATTTTTTAGAATGTTATTGTATCTTATTTATGTTACCCAACCCGAATCGAAAATTCTAACATGATGTTGAGATGCATTTGAAAATTCTAGCAAATTGACGCTGGAGGAAAAAAAAATGTGTTCGCCCTTGATTGTATGCATATACAATGCAAAATGGTATAAATAACTACATGAAAAAATTGGTTTGATGATTTTTTTATGTATATAACTTGCACATGTCAAAGTGTATATATATGATTAATAGGAGCAGATTGAAAACTGTTAAAAAAAACCACTTACCCTTGTATGTAAAAAAAATTATATTTTTTTGACCACCAAACTCTCACTCTTTCTATTTTAACCTATTATATTTATAAAATCATCCTATTTGTACTCTACAAGATTTAAACTTACAATAATATGATTGAGATCAACGATATATTTAAAAGTTTCTATGAATTGAGGGCGCAAAACGGGCCAGATCAAAGGTTCAAAACGGTCGAATAAAACATTATATAACATGAAAAGTTAAGCCCCACTTAGAACCAATATTATTTACCTAAATCAAGTGATGTGTATAAGAAATACATGAAATTAGGTAGTACAAACAAATGGAATCGCATAATCAAAATTGATTAAACTTGATAGTCCAAATCACAGGAACATATGGTGGGGATTGGTAGTAGGATGAAAATAGAACTTATGATAGGGCCTAATTTTATAAGATACAAAATAGAATTTATGGTAGTTTCCAGTTATAACTAGTCTTAGCCCCCCCGTTGCCGGGGGCGTAAAAGTGTACCAAATAGCACCAATGGTACACCACCGCCAGTAACCACTAACACGAAATAACTCGTATTAAAAAAATAAAAAATGAAGCAATAAAACTGAACGAAAAGTAGACGTAAAAATGTTGAACCACACAGGTGAACCGCATAAAAACAAAAAAAAAAACGATCGAAAAGTAGACGTAAAAATATTAAACCACGAAGACGAAACGTAAAACATATAAAATAGTAAGTGATCTAGGACCACCGAGTGGTGAAGGAGCCGTTAAAAGTGAAAAAATAAACGTAAAAACGTTGAACCACTCACGCACGTTGTGGAGTGTTAACTGCCAAAATTTAGATCGGTATATAAAACTAATATTTAAGATATGAAAAGTATAGAGGATCAAAATTAAAAGTAAAAGTTGTTGAGGATAAATTATAATATATATAAATGTTTTGAGTTAAAATAAAGTTAAAAATTTAATTAAAAAATACAAAAAAATTGGTACAACTCACTAAGCACGTAACATAATACCCTCAATCACAAACCCTTTGATAAACATGAGGTACTACACCCCTATGCATAAAACACTTGTTAATTAGTATTGTATTATATAGAATGCAATGTAATTTGAAAGATTGACCCAACATTTAATAATTAGTTGACCAATTGAGAATTAAAAGTACAACTCTTGAAACATGATGTATTGATAATTATATATATATATATATATATATATATATATATATATATATATATATATACATATATATATATATATATATATATGAATGGACAACATTCATTGTCACACCCCGATGACGACGGAATCATCGGGACGGACGAATGGGAGAGGATTGCTCATAGCACATGGAACTAATTAAGTTGAAATAATATTAAATGTCATTATTCATTAAACATTACAAGACAAATAAAACAATAACATAACAATCAAGATACAACCAATAACATAAGTCTTCAATTAGTCTAGGTCCAAGTCCTATATGAGCACAAGAAGATCTTCAAGTAGGAAACCTGAAACATGTTAAAAATAAAAGGTCAACTATAAAGTTGGTGAGATTTCCATAGTTTTCAATACATAAGTATATAAAAGATGACAATTCATGTTGTAAGTTAGAGAACAAAGTAACTAGGGATGTAAGACAGAATGCACAATCAAACCTTGACAAAGTTTTACAAGTCTCAAACGTTTACAAGTATATACGATTAGCTAAGTGTACTTGGATCAACCAAGCAGGCTTGTCAGGCCCATAGATCTATGACGTCGCCAGGCTAGCAATAGTTAATGATTGTACATATATTCGACATTACATGGTAGCTACAAGGTTCAACTAACCACAACACACAAGTAAATTGCCATAAGTTTACAAGAATCAAACGTTTACAAGTGCAATGATTATAAAGTAACATGTTTCACCCCAAATGTGAAAATATGAAAAGGGGTATGGAAATACTCACAATAATAGTGATGGTTGTAGAGTACATAAGAAAGCTTGGATGTTCAAGAGTCAAGGTGATGTCCTAAATGATAAAATAAACAATAACTTGAGGTAGAAATTCATTACAAGAAGTTAGGACGCTTAGGAATGCCAATAAGCGAAAGGTAGATTGAAAAAACGATTATTGTAACCAATTTTAGATTTTGGACAGAATGTTTGGTATCTGTTTAAACAAGTTTTTAAAATAGTAAACTATTTCATAAAATTATAAAAATTTACATTTGACTAGTTCAAAGTCTCCCGGACAACTTTTGTTCAGAAACATTTTTATGAAAAGATCCGTAAATAGGTTAAATAAGCAGCACAAGACAGAAGGTGCTAAATGTGCACTTATCTTGTGAAGGCTATTGTGGAGTCGTCCGATTGAGTTTGAAAACGTATAAACTGTCGTTGAAAGGGTAATTCAATGAACTTAACATTGTAGTCTGAGTTTACTCAAATTTAGTTTGTTATGATCAATTTATGGTCAGTTGAAGTAAGATTATATTCTGCCAGAATTGTAGTAAGGCACTTATGTGCACTTTTAAAATCGTAAAAGCATGAAACGGGATAGATCAATTTATTATATCAATATATGGTATATTAGTCTTCATTTGAGTTATAAAAATATTCTAAGTCTTTGGCATAGCCATCATTTAGAAAAATAATCTTATGGAATAACCGAATGTGGCGGCATAGCCGTCCATATGCAAACGGGATTCTTTGTTTATGTTAGTGTTTGTTAGCTTGATTTAGGAATATTAGTGATTGTTATAAGATTAGTGATTATAAAATGTTAATGACCAAATGATAATGATTAAAACAAAAAGAGATTTGGTAGAAAAAGAATAATAGTAGAACATAAAGTCATGAGAACAATTGGATGTTAGGATGATTAATATGTATAATATAAAAGCAATAAAAGATTACTTATTAAAAACTCTTAAAATTCTTGTAAAATAAATTCTTCAAAATGATCATAACCAATGGATGAAAGAAATATATGAGAGTGAGATTTTTAGAGAATGAGCAAATGAAAAGTAAGGCCTAAGGCTTGCTTTTATAATTGAGGTTAGGAGTAGGTTATGAATGGTGTTAGGTGAGTTATAAGTCTTTTAAAAGGGGGTTATGATTGGAATTTGAAATAAAATAAAATTAAATAATTTAAATAAATAAAAGAATAATTGCAATTTAAACTTTAAATTTATTAAAACTTTAATTGTAATTTAACAACTTCTTTTTTTATTAAATCTTTGTAGACTTTATAAATATAAATAAGAAGTTGTAATTTGATTATTTATTTTAATTGGAATATTTAAAAGTAATATAAATATTAATAACATTTATAGACCTTACATATTTGTAAAAATAATGATCTTGTATTTTAATCCTTTATTTTTGTTTTATAATTAAAACTCATAAATGACAAATAAACTTTATGAATTTATAAAATTTTATTCTATAAATCATGAATTTACCATAAATTGATTTAATAAATGTGCAGGATCGGGTTTTGTCACTTAACACTTGTTTAGTTTCTCTCAAACTCACTTATATTGTCACTCACAAGATGAAGCAATGTCTTTGACAAGAGTTGATAGTAATATATAAGTAACAACAAGCAGAAATATTATTTTCAAGGCACTTGTATATATTACTTCTCAACTCAAGATTACAAGACACTTACAAGCATACAACAAGAGTTACAATGAGAAACTATATATACTAGATCCTACAGCCGGTTATACTTGATACCAGCTGGAAACCTAAGACTAAAGCATATACTACAATGCTATAGTTAAGGTATCTTAGATAAAGTATTATCTAAGATATGGTAGTCATGACATGTCCATGACTTACCTTTTGTCACCAACTAAAGATGGCAACTGTACTTAACATGAAAGGTAAACAGTAGATTAAAGTATGGTCAACTACATGGCTTTTGAGAAAACGCCATGCAGTATCTCAGAGATTTGCAGCGGACTGTCAGACAGACCATACTTATGTCTACTGGATAATAGAAGTGTCTTCTTCCGAAGGTTAACTGGCTTCGGAAGAACAAGTTCTTCCGAAGCCACTTATACTTCGGAAGATGCTTCTATGCTTCCGAGGCTTTAAGGACTTCTTTATTCTTCGGAAGTTGACTTCAGAACTTTGTCTTCAAGTCTTGAACCTTCGGAAGTAGCTTCTTTACCTTCGGAAGTTGGAGTTCTCCTTCGGAAGTGTATTTTACACTTAGACTTCGGAAGAACTCTTTCTTCCTTCGGAAGTCCCACACTTGGCTTCGGAAGTCCTTTGCATGTAGTACTCAAAATCTTCTAAGTGATATGGTTTTGGTTGCAACAGCCTCTTATGATCCAACAAACTCCCCCTAGGCTGATGCTACCAAACTTCACTTATCTCTCTACTTCTCAAAGTTTTCAGCACCAGGGATAGAAGATATTTGTCTGTCTCTCTGTTCTTCCCGGAAGTGGTGCTGAGAAGCTTGTACAAGTCATTCGTGGATAGGAGATCCAGTCTATCACTTTGAATGACATGTACCCTTTGTTGTGACCCCCTGAAGAGAGTTAGTTGACGGGAGTTGTAGTCATACTCCCATCTAACTATGGACTCAAGTTCAGGACCTTCAACCATTTGAAGAAAGGCTTTGCCTTTGGTTGCTGATCCTTTCCTTTGCTCCTCCTCTCTCTCTCAGTTTGACTCCTCTTCGACCTTGCTTCTTGCAGTGAGCTCGGCCATGTGAAGGCTGCCTAGATGATTTCTGATGTGAGCAGCTACTTCGGAGTTTGAGGGGTTGGAGAATGGTTTCTCTGCTAACTCAGCAATATCGAATCTGCTTAAGTGTAGCAGAGATGAGGCATTCAGCCTGTTAATCTCACCATTCTCTCTCTCAACAACAAAGTTGTGAGAAGAGTCTTCGAACCTCCACTGGACTATCTTCTTTCTGGGTACAAGAGATTGTCTTGGTACCCTATCTCCTTTCTTTGTGTCCAGCAGAGTCACCAGCCTTCTCCTCAGCTTCTTTTCTTCCTCATTCAATGTATCTGAATTGAGGCCAAGGAGTCTTGCGGCTTGGTCCAAAGTTCCTCTTGGCAGATCAAGAAACTCATCTCTTGTGAGGGAACTTGAGGATCCATCAACATAAGTCAGGTTGACTGTATCCTCCTCACAAGAGATGTCGCTCAGAGTAGTGCAGTTGATGAGCTTGGTTTTGATCTCCTTGAATTCCTCCATTGAGAGATGTTTAGAAGGCTGAGGGGATGGTTTGATTGGTTGTTGGGTAGGTTTAGGAGGTTGGGTTCTGGGTAAGGCTTTTAGTTGGATGATGGGTAGTTTAGGTGGTTGAGGTGAGGGAGTTGGTAGATGGGAAGGTGTAGGTTCAGGGGTGAAAGGTTCAGGTTCAGTTTTGATTGGGAAGGGAAAGGGTATTGGTTCAGGTTGATGTTGGGTTTGGATATTTGGCTGAGAGGTGGCTTTGAAGGTCATCCCCTGTCCCCTTCTATACATCTCCTTTCTTCTCCCTGCACGAATGTCAGCCTTGATGTCACTGACATGTCGTTGCAGAGTCTTTTCAGACATTGGACCCACTTGCCTGCCAGAGAAGCCGTGCCTTAAGATAGTTCTTCATCCAAGCTTTGTCACCTATCTTCTTGGCGGCAGACAGTCCAGCCTCTTCTTCCTTCTTCTTCTTCACTACCAGCTTCTCCCTTGCAGCTCTCTTTCTCTCTTTCCCATTTGATCTTGCTCTTTGTTAAAGAGCCACAAGATCGTGTCACTGTTGTGTGGAGACAACTCATCTTGAGAGAATCCTCTGGAGAGTAGGAAAGTGATCCTTTCTCTCCTGAGCTGCAGATCAGCTTCTCTCTCTTTTCTCAGCCTTTCTTCTTCTAAGGCCAACCTTGCAGCTTCTTCTTTTTGCTGTTTTTGCAGCAAGGTTGCCTTTTCAAGCTCTATCAGCTCCTCTAATGGTAGCAGGAGTACATCTTCCGAGGCAGCCCCTAGACTGACTAGTCTATCAATTACCTCCACCCTTCTTCTATTGTTGATTGCCTCTTGGTTGGCTGCAGCTGCTTTTGAACTTGCAGCTAACAGTTTCCCAGTTGGCAGTCTTCCTTTCCTTTTAGTTTCTCCAGCCTTTCTTCTTCCAGAAGCTCTTCCGAAGTCATCTTCCTTTTACCTTTAATGTCTTCGGAAGTGCTAGACTTTGGTGGTTCTTGGGTAGAAGACTCAGGTTGGTGGTGGAGGTAGGAGCTGAGGTCAATGCAGATGTAATGGCTAGTGGTTGGCTGAGAAAATCCTCCCTATTAACCTCAGATGCAAGTTCCAGAATTGCATCTGTGACTATTAGATCATCGGAAAGAGAGAACAGTCCTTCCGCAGCAGCATTTCATTCAGCTTCGGAAGTTTGAGTTGGTTCTTCCGAGGCTTCAAATTGTGCTTCGGAAGCCTGTGAAAACACACCTTCTGTCCCAACTATTTCAGTTGCTGGGCCATCAGTCCTAGTTTCCCCTTTCGAAATCAATCTCAGGTTCCACTTGGGCCTTAGGTTGACCAACTTCCTCAACAGTGGTAGGAGGTGCATTCAACCTTTGAAGCTCTTGAGCTCCAAAGTATATCACAGACATATCCGGACTGGGTTGATCAATGAGGGACTCTAAAAGGAACTTGTTGAAGATCCTATTTAGATCCTGAAGCATCCTTTGATCCACTTGAATCACAACTGGAGGAGGCTCAGGGAAGATGGTGGTTTGTTGTTTTGAGCTCAAAGAAGTGAGAGCTTGACTGATGGAATCCTGTCTTTGACTTAGTTCCTCAACATTCTCCCCCTTTTTGGTAGCATCATCTTGAGAGGTAGATGAGCTAGAGGAAGAGGTCAAGGAGACTTGAATGGTACATGCCTAACAGATCTCTCAATCTGTTTCTCAGCTAGTTTTACCTTGAGATTTCAATCTCAAGTTGCTGAGTGGCAGACCTATCCTCTAAAGTCTTAACCTTTGATTCAAGGTTTGAGACTTTAGAAAGTAGGTCTCTTATTGTGAGTTGCAGTCTTCCCTCATCTTCTTTGGAAGAATCACGGGGAGATGAGGTAACATACCTAGTATGTTCATCCTCACCACCAGATGTGGTTTCTTGGCACCCTGGTTTCCCTTGCACAATGATGTCTCTTTCAGAGGCATCATAGGGCATGGTTGCCGTAGATTCAGTCTGACTATCGTTACCACTGTCCTGAGGATCCAATGAGGCTCCTTCAGTAGTGGCAGCTGAATCTACATGAGTCCCCTCCACATCAGTGGGACTCACCTCAGTAGGGCTTTGCTGGTGTGGGCTAGACACAAGGGTTTCTCTAGGCTCTGTTGATCCTTAATGGGGTGTTGTGGATCAACTTCATTGCCTTGGAGAGACATAGTCTCTTCACCAGCTCCGGTCAATAGGTCAGTAAAAGAGAAGGAATGAAGACCTAAAGACCCGGGACTTTGATCAATGTCAAAAGGCATTGAGCTGTCCCTTGGTGGCTGCTCAGGGGAGTATAGAGACTCACCCTGAGGGCTATCAGCTGGGGTTATGGGCTCATGGGTCTGAGACTGAGGAGACTCAAGACCCATATTGAGGTCAATAGTGAAGGATTGGGGGACCTCTGGCTGAGTGGGAGCCCCTTGTTCCACTTGGTTTGAAGAGGAGGGGCTTGTCAATCAGAGTAGATTGACCAAGGGTTTTCGTTTGGTCGTCTCTGATAGGTGACTTTTATTGGTGGAGAAGGTAGATTTTGAATGGTGAGGGTTGTTGCTGGTGTGGGTTCATCACCTGTGGGATAACAGGGATTCACCAGGAGCCATTGGCTCAATCATACCTGGAAGTAGTGCGGCATCCCTTCCAGTGTAGTTGGTAGACACTCTCTTCAATACTTTGAAGATAGTCGGCCTCATCTGAGGAGCAGACGAGCAGCTGAACAGACAAGCTTACTCTGATCTAGCTCGCAGTGATTATGTGCTGTAGAAATCTGGGATACATAAGAATGTGTCCCTTTGCAGATTTCCCATGAGATTAGTCAAGCACAAACCTGGAGTATTGAAGCGCAAGCCTTGTACCAACCCATGAACTAGGCACCCGAGTTCATAGGGAATTTGATCCAATCCCCCTGATTTGTTGATAAGCAGTGAGAACCACATGTAGCAGGACTTCCCTTGTAGGAGAAGTTTGATTTGTAGACTGTAGACCTGCTACATCTCCACCGTATCTCCCATTTGGAGATAAGAGTTATCTAACTCAGACTTGGGGAATTCCGTCGGTGCGCCTTCATCATGGAGCTCAAGATGCTCCTGATGATTTGTTCAGTAACGACCAACTCTTGGCCACATACACTTGACCTAATAGCACGAACCCCATTTAGGGTTTCAACCCGACTATTTGCCCAAATTCGGACATTTGGTTGGTGTAAATGGTCGGGTTTACAGTCAGTGGCTGTGTAATATGAAGATTGGGCTGAAAGAGATAATATCAGAGAAGTCGGCATCCCCTGAGGAGTCAAGGAGTGCGACTTGGTTGTGCTGAGGGTTTAGAGCCATTTGGAAAGGTAGCAGAGGAAAATTTCTTGAGAGAGAGGTAATTGGTGAAGAAGAAAGCTTTTAGGGCAGTGAATTGGGTAAAAAGAGTGTAAGTGATTAAGCCGGAAGTATTTAAATGGGTGAAATGGCGGTTTAAAGGGTGGTTTGGATAAGATGATGTGAGGGTTCAGAGGATGATGTGACAGGGGCGGTAAGGTTAAGCCATTTAAATAATCCGACATCATTAACAAAATCTTTACTTTTTACAGAGTGGGGCCAAAAGATTTCCGTTACACAGTAAAATCCTTCTTCCGAGTATAAGGTATTTCCGAAGGTAAGTTAATTCTTCCGAAGGCAAATGTATTTCCGAAGGTAAATAAATTGCTTCCGAAGATACATGTTGCTTTCAAGTGGAAAGTATTAAGTGCTTCGGAAGTAGATCTGAGATTACCTCAATCGCTTCTTCCGAGACTTAGTATACTTCCGAGAAGAAATTATTATCCTATGAGAAATTTGCTTCGGAAGTTATGCTAGATATCTTCCGAAGGCAAGTTTCTCTTCGGAAAAACTTATACTTAGTTAAATAAGAAAGGATCTTTTGTAACAGGGCTTAGATTGTATTGACATAAGACTTTACATATTGAAAAGGTTTTCAATGAGATTGACTAGTCAATGTTTATCATCCCAATAGCTGTAATAAGATACTTAAATCTTTGTTCATCAAATGCTTGGGTGAACAAATCAGCATATTGTTCATTTGAATTGACTTTGACTAGTTTGATAAGATTTTTCTCATGAATATCTCTAATGAAATGATACCTGATGTCAATATGCTTTGTCTTTGAGTGCTTTACTGGATTTTCTGTGATGGATATAGCACTGTTGTTGTCAATGTGGATAGGAGTGCTCATGAAGTTGAATCCATAGTCAATCATCTGGTTTTGAATCCACAGCAGCTGAGCACAGCAACTTGCAGCAGCAATGTATTCAGCTTCAGCAGTTGATGTAGAGACACAGGATTGCTTTTTGCATTGCCATGAGATGATCCTTCCACCAAGAAATTGACATCCTCCTGATGTTGATTTCTTGTTGATGTTGCAGCCACCATAATCACTGTCAGAGTATCCATAGAGATTAAAATCACTATTTCTTGGATACCAGAGACCTAACTTAGGTGCTCCTTTGAGGTATCTGAGGATTCTCTTGACAGCAATTAGGTGAGACACCTTTGGAGCAGCCTGATATCTTGCACAAATGCAAGTTGCAAACATGATATCAGGTCTACTTGCTGTAAGATACATCAGAGAACCAATGATTGCTCTATACTGATGTTGATCAGTATCCTCCCCCTCAGAGTCAGGGCATAAATCATGGTTTCTGGGTATGGGTGTCTTTGCTGCTTTACAATCCTTCATATCAAATCTCTCTAAGATGTCATTGACATACTTAGATTGATTGATGAAAAACCCTTCCTTCAGTTGCTTTACCTGAATTCCAAGGAAAAAGTCCATTTTTCCCATAGAACTCATTTCGAACTTCTTCTTCATAATGCTCTCAAAGTCTTTGCACATTTGGTCATTTGAAGAACCAAATATGATGTCATCGACATAGACTTGAACTAGCAAAATGTCTTTCCCAGACTTTCTGATAAAGAGAGTCTTGTCAATGGTTCCTCTAGTGTAGCCATTCTTCAGAAGAAATTGAGACAATGTCTCATACCACAGCCTAGGTGCTTGGTGCAGCCCATATAGAGCTTTATCCAACTTGCACACATAGTTTGGATGCTGTGGGTCTTCAAATCCTGGAGGCTGGCATACATAGACTTCCCTATCTATATCCCCATATAGAAAGGCACACTTGACATCAAGCTGGTAGACAGTGAAATTCTTGGATGCAGCATAAGCAAGGAAGATCCTAACTGCCTCAAGTCTTGCAACAGGTGCAAAGACATCAGTATAATCAATTCCTTCCTCTTGAGTGTATCCTTGAACCACTAGTCTTGCCTTGTTCTTGATAATCAAGCCTCTGTCATCTCTTTTATTTCTGAAAACCCACTTGGTGCCTATAGGTACTTGACCAGATGGTAGCGGACATAGGTTCCAAACCTTCTGTCTTTTGAATTGAAGCAGCTCCTCTTGCATTGATTCAACCCAGCTACTATCCTTTAAGGCATCTTCCACCTTCTTGGGTTCCATTTGGGATAAGAAGCATGAGTACAGGCAGACATTCCCATTGTGAGTTTGTCCCCTTGTTCTCACACCCTCAGAGACTTCCCCTATGATGTTTTCAGCTGGATGAGTATTGTGAATTCTAAGTCTTGGAATCACCTCCAGCTGCAAAGATAGGTCCAAGTTGGACATATTTTGCTCTGGAGCTTGAATACTTGGTCCAGCTGTTGTTTCAATCTCATTCAATGAGGACTGATTGAATGAAAGAGAAACATCATCATTTCTTTGCTGTGAAGCATCATTAACAGTTGCCTGTTCCTTCAAAATGCTGCTTCCATCAGCTTGGTGTTGTGTAGGATCACCTGAGGAGACTTGAAGATCATCAGGTGAATCCCTTGTTGAAGTTCCACTATTTCTTGAAATGGTTATACTGTCAGATCTTTCAATAGTGGGAACTTGATTTGTTGTTGTTCTTGGAGAACTTGGAGCAGGTCTGGGAAGCTCAAACAGTTGATCTTCATCAGAATTGCCTTGAGCACCTGTTCCAGCTGAAACATTCTCACAAGATGGTTTAGAATAGTTTGGAAACAATTCTAAATCAAAATATGATCAGGGCCATTCCCCCTAACACAAGGAGTGTGCTCATTAACTACAATGTTGGAGGATTCCTCAAATTGTTGGTTTTTAATGTTATAAACCCTGTAAGCTTTAGAGTGGGAGGAATATCCAACAAAGATGGCATCATCTGACTTTTCAGCAAATTTTGCTAAATTGTCTTTTGTGTTAAGTATGGTACACCTGCTGCCAAAGGACCTTAGAAAGCCAATGAACGGTGGCCTCTTGTTCCATAGCTCATAAGGGGTTTTCCATGTGGCTTTACTACAAGAACTCTGTTCTGCACATAGCATGCAGTGCTGACTGCCTCTGCCCAGAATGTTAGAGGCAGCTTTGAATCAGCTAACATAGTCCGAGCAGCCTCAATAAGTGTCCTATTTCTCCTCTCAGCAACACCATTTTGTTGAGGAGTTCTAGGAGCACTGTATTGTCTGGCAATCCCTTTTGAGTTACAGAATGAGTCAAGAACAAAGTTCTTAAACTCAGTCCCTTGATCACTTCTAATTATTTTAACCTTGTGATCAACTTGATTTTCTATTTTAAGAATAAAAGATTTTAAAGTTTCAGCAGTTTCATCTTTAGTTCTTAAAAAGAATACCCATGTAAATCTAGTAAAATCATCAACTATCACAAGGCAATATGATTTCCTTCCAATGCTCATTATACTTGTGGGACCAAATAGATCCATGTGCAATAAGTGTAATGGAGTAGTGATAGAGTTAACAACTTTGGATTTATGAGAAGACCTGTGTTGTTTCCCTTTCAGGCAAGCAACACAGTTATCTTTGCAGAAAAATTCCTTTTTAGGCAAACCATGTACCAAGTTATTTTTAGCCAATTTATTCATTGTCTTAAAATTGACATGACACATTCGTTTATGCCACAGTGTTGACTCATCACTATCAGCTTTGGAAAGAAAGCATGATACTTCTCCCATTGGGGAAGCATTGTTCATATCAAGCTTGTACATATCCCCTCTCCTGGGAGATCTAAGAAGCACCAATTCCTGAGGAATTGTCATCCCAGGTTTGAGGATGATGCACTCATGTTCTGTGAAAAGCATTTGATGCTTTTGATCACAAAACTGAGAAACACTTAACAGGTTGTGTTCAAGCTGTTTGACAAAATTAACTTTGTCAACTTTTAGTTTTCCATTGGATATACTTCCTCTGCCAGAAATATATCCTCCGGCCTCACCTCCAAACTGGACAGGACCTCCATCATAATGTTGAAATTGTTGAAGGAGAGATCTGTTCCTGTCATGTGCCTGGAGCATCCACTATCTACTATCCAAATGTTGTTATTCTTGTCATATGGATGTCCCTGCACATAAGGTGAGAAAATTAGTTTTGATTGGAAACCCAAGCCTTTTTGGTCTTGGGTTCTTCCAATGAAAGTGACATGATTGAACCAAAGTTTATGCATGGGGGTTCAATGGATGTCTTTGAAGAAGAGGTTTGGGCTACAGCATCTTCCTTGATCTTCCATTCCATCCCTTGGTTGATCATAGAAGATGAGCTTGATGAAGCTTTTGCAGCTTGGCATTCTTCCGAAGCTTCTTTCTTTTCGGAAGAGACCTTCACCACCTTTTCTTCCGAAGCAGTCTTCTTCTGGGATGGTTTCAAGGGAACTCTTTTGTGAGTCTTTGCAGCTTTTACTTCCGAAGCCTTTTTCTTCTCGGAAGAAGAGTTTTCTTCCGAGACAAGCCTTGCTTCGGAAACAAGCTTTCCCTTTTTCAACACTTGAACCATCTGATATGGTCCAAATGTGAAACCTTCCCTGACTCCTTCTCTTTTAACATTATTTGCATAATGTGTGCTAGCAGGATTGTAATAACAATCTTTAGCCATGTGGTTTTGCAAACCACACATTATGCATGCAATGTTAATTTTCTGGGAATTGGAGGGTTGCTGTTTCTTGTTTTTTTTCTTCATCAGCAACCTTTCCCTTTAACTTCTGATCCTTTGGTAGGACAGGAGTACTGGTATTATACTCCTTTCCTGAATCAGAAGGTCCAACCACCTGGAATCCTGCTGATATGAATACACCCTTTTGCTTTGGGTCTATCTTCAGCTTGGATTCAGCCACCTTCTTGGCAGTTTTTCTGGCTGCTTTAGCCCTGCTTCTTCTGGCTTTGGTGGTCAGAGATTGATCATCATTGGTCTGGGAGGGTTCAATTACCTGTTCCTTCCCTGTGATGGTCATGGTCTCCACAGTTGCATCACTCTTTGACTCTTTACAAGGTGGGTCAACAGATGGAACCTCTTGCTCTTCAGTACCACATCTTGGTTGTCTTACAGACTCATAAGAGTGTGGTGGAGCAATTTCATTGGTTCCCAACCCACTTTTGTTTTGATAACAAAGTTTGGAGTGAGAGGATGATGCAAGTATGGCTTGGAAGTTTTGCTCAGCAATAGCATACTTCCTGGCTTGAGCCTCAGCTGTGACAAGCTGGGCTTGAGCCTCAGTCAATTTGGATATTAAATCCTTGATTTGAGTCTTGTAGTTGGTGTGTTCATGTTTTAAAAGAGATACAGTTTTCTCTAACTCCTCAATTTTCTTTTGGTAGTCAGATTCAGCTCTCTTAAAATCAGATTTTAGCACATTTAAAGACTCAATATCGGATTTAATTTCCATATTGTAGTCCTGGTACAACTTAACCTTAGCAATACAGGCAGGGGTACAGAGATGTTCATATACCTTATTTTCATCTGTTCCTGCCATGAGTGCTTGAGCAGGAGTCACATCTTGAACCATAAAGCTCCAGTCAACTTCTTGAGCCATAGCTGCAGTTTCAGTTGACTTTCCATTGGGCTTTGGTGTAGAAGGATGTGTGGAGGCCTGTGAGGTTCCCGGGTTGGACTTGGGAGCCTTGCATTCCCTTGCAAAGTGGCCAAGCTGGTTACAGTTGTAACACTTAGCCTTGCTTTTGTCAAACCCAAACTTGCTAGTGATTGGGTTTTGAGGGAATTGCCTTCCAGTTCTCTTAAAGAACTTCTTCGCTCTGTAGGTAAGGAGAGCCATTTGCTGGACAATGTCCACATACTCTATGTCATCTGGACTAAAGCACTCAAGATCATCAAAGCAGAACTGATGATCATTGGAGTGTCCACTCCCTGAAACAAACGCACAGCCCTCCTGAAAGGAGCTCTGCTGAGCTTGATGAGACCTTGGAGTCTCAGGGAATGTGATGTAAGGCCCAGATGAGCAAGATGGCTGCTGGGTGTATGACAGGTACTGCTGAGACTGTGGGGTACCTGAGCCTTCAGCAACCATTAAAGCGTTGCTAGCAGGAAGGCTCAAGGGTCTGCTTGCTTGGTGACCCTTTTTGCTTGCCATTTCCAAACGGTATCCATCTAGGATCCCATAGAGTTCGGTCATGGTGAGAGTGTTTAAATTCTCTGTTCTCTTAATGGAGACACAGTAGAAAGTCCACTCATTGGGTAGAGCACTCATGAACTTCCTGGTAAGGTCTCTTAGTTCTTGAGTGATTCCCACAGATTGGAGGGAGGAGATAAGATCCATATACCTGAAGTATTGCTGGCTAAAGGTTTCTCCAGCAATATAGGTGAAGTTCTCGAACTGCTGCTTCAGTGAGTCCTTCTTTGAATCATTAGAGCTCGAATACATCTGAGCAAGTGCATCAAAGAGTTCTTTGGCTGACTTGCAATGCTCAAACCCCACCATGATGGAGTTTGGGATTGCAGTCATGAGAACAGTCATAGCATTGCTGTCAATGTCGAGCCTCTTCCTATCTTCATCAGAATAGTCTTCGACATCCTTTTCGATCATGGCTCCGTTTCCACCAGCAACTTTTGGCTTGTACGGGCCATTCACGATGGATTGCCACATCTTGCTATCCTGGTATCTGATGAAGCCTTCCATTCTTCTGCTCCAGGACCTGAAGTTTTCAGGATCGATGATAGGAGCTTTGGTCATCGTTCCCATTTCGACTTCAGATTTGTTGAGGGCCATTTTTGAGTGAGGTATAAGGAGGAGTGAAAAACTTGGTTGATTGGGATGGTAAGATCTTACAATCAAGAGCCTAAAAAGCTCTGATACCAATTGCAGGATCGGGTTTTGTCACTTAACACTTGTTTTCTCTCAAACTCACTTATAATTGTCACTCAAACAAGATGAAGCAACGTCTTTGGCAAGAGTTGATAGTAATATAATAAGTAACAACAAGCAGAAATATTTTCAAGGCACTTGTATATATTATTTCTCAACTCAAGATTACAAGACACTTACAAGCATACTACAAGAGTTACAATGAGAAACTATATATACTAGATCCTACAGCCGGTTATACTTGATACCAGCTGGAAACCTAAGACTAAAGCATATACTACAATGCTATAGTTAAGGTATCTTAGATAAAGTATTATCTAAGATATGGTAGTCATGACATGTCCATGACTTACCTTTTGTCACCAACTAAAGATGGCAACTGTACTTAACATGAAAAGGTAAACAGTAGATTAAAGTATGGTCAACTACATGGCTTTTGAGAAAACGCCATGCAGTATCTCAGAGATTTGCAGCGGACTGTCAGACAGACCATACTTATGTCTACTGGATAATAGAAGTGTTCTTCCGAAGGTTAACTGGCTTCGGAAGAACAAGTTCTTCCGAAGCCACTTATACTTCGGAAGATGCTTCTATGCTTCCGAGGCTTTAAGGACTTCTTTATTCTTCGGAAGTTGACTTCAGAACTTTGTCTTCAAGTCTTGAACCTTCGGAAGTAGCTTCTTTACCTTCGGAAGTTGGAGTTCTCCTTCGGAAGTGTATTTTACACTTAGACTTCGGAAGAACTCTTTCTTCCTTCGGAAGTCCCACACTTGGCTTCGGAAGTCCTTTGCATGTAGTACTCAAAATCTTCTAAGTGTTATTGTTTTGGTTGCAACAGCCTCTTATGATCCGACAACTTCCTTATCGCATTGAGCATCTTCTCTCAACCTTTTTATTCTAGCTTGTTGTCTCATCAACTCTTCATCCTTTTCTCTTATCATTCCCTTCAGCTCCTGTATTCTTTGCTTTATTTTGTTTGATTTCAGCACTAGCTTGTTATACTTAGCAACCAGATAACTCTTGCTGACAGGGATATCATTATCACTTAGATCATCTTCATTGTAGGCAATAATATCAACATAGTCTGCTTCTACATCTTCTTCCTGATGTTGAGCATCAATCTCATCATCTTTAACTTCTTCCGGATCAACACTTGCTGAGCTTGAACTAGGCTCAATGGCTTGATCTACAAGTTCTTGATGAGGTTGTTGTTGTTGATGATCAGTCACTGGAGATACTTGTTCAGTTTCATTTGAGAGTACAGGGGATTCAGTTTTGGATAATGACAGTTTAACTATACTTGCTTGTGAGACTAACTCTGTCTCCCCAGTGTATATGCTCTCAGTGGCTGAATTTTCTGGATTTGGAGAGATTGGTTCTGTGTTTTGGCTGGCTGGTGATTGTGGTTGGGATGTTTGCTATTGATTTGGTGATTGATGGTGGATAGGTGAGATTGGTTCTGTGTTTTGGCTGGCTGGAGATTGCTGATGTATGGGTGATGTATCTGGTGAGTGAGTGTCTTGAACAGAGTTGGTTGGAGAGTTCTCTTGTTCATCTTCCCACACAAGCTCTTGAGGAATGTTTGCAGTAGCATCAACCACATGTGCAAACATGTCCATGTCACCTCCTTCATATTTCCCAGAAATTTTGTTCAGAACAGATCTGCCAAGGTGTGCTTGAATAAACACACCACCCTCCACAGAAGTTCCAGGCAAATCCGCATTAATGATTAGTTGAATAAATATATACATCTTATCAACCTTCTGTACTTTAATGTGATCACATAGACAGTTGAAGATGTACTTTAAGTAATTGTAGTTCTTCCCTCAAAAATACCAATGATGCCAAAGGAGATATGTCTTGAAAATCTATCAAGCCCAGATTTTCTGTTTGAAATGAACTTTAGATAGGTGTGACAAAGAAATCTGTATGGCTTACAGAGTCTTCCTTTCTTGATTTCTCCCTTTTCAAAATCACCATCATACCCCATCATGAGAAAAACTTTCTCTATGTATTCGTTTTCGAACACATAGGGTGTCCGGCTTCAACATCTCCCAATTCTAGAACCCTTCTTATTGTTTGTTCATCGATTCTCAGCCTTCGATTTTTAACATCAGCAACAATACCTTCACCATCTTCTTCTACATATGCAGAGTTTCAGAAATCAGTGATATGTGATCGATAAATCACAAGCTCTGCTGATAGGGCATAGAACACCTCGATCTTCTTAGATATCTGATAATTTCTTGACACCCTTCTGAAACAGGATCATCAGGGTTTAAGAAGGCACACACATTGTGTTCTCTCGCAAATCGATTATCCATCTGTTCATAAGAAAAAGACTTCGTTAAAATCACATTATTATATGAGAATACGAAATTGTTGTGAGATAAAACAAGAATCAAATGGTTCATTCTTGAATATTACGACATGTTTTACCTTAATAACAGCGGATTAAGAACACAGATATATGTTTGTTTAATGTTTTGATTTGGTAAAATTTGAATGCTGAGGAAGTGGGAAAAATTTGTTGAGTGAGTTTTTCTAGGTTTGAAAAGTGAGCTGAAAAAGCGAATAATGAATTTGAGAAGTCAACCACATCATTTATACTCTCAGACACATTAATTTTATCTCATTTATTAAGTGGGACCCTCAATGTATTCTTCCGCATAATTAATTTATCTCATTTATTAACTGGGATCCTCAATGTATTCTTCCGCAGAACATCTACGGATCAACAACATCTGCTGATGATGTGAAACAGTAACATTTGTTGATCTTTATTCATCCGTAGTTTACCAATCTACGGATAAACATTCGAGATTTCCACATTGTAGCTTCTGCTGATGCTTAAAGTAGCACAATGCAGAGAAATATTGTTGTATGTATGGTCCAAGTCCATCGGTTAGAACCATTTATTGCTTTAGGACCTTGTTGGCTTTGTATACATGGCAATTTAGTACAAGAAAGTTTAAAATGATTTTTACTAAAATTTTCATGTATCCAGAAGCTAAGATGATGCTCAGATTCCAATTCCTTCAAATTGATAATGATATAGACATTGCTGCTGCTGATTGAGACACTTAAGTTCATGTATTCTACTCCCCCTAAATTTGTGATTAATGGTGAAATTAAGCATTTATCATAAATTTCTTTAAGAGGAATAACATGATTTTTAACTGTATGATAATGAGCAGATATATATACACATATGATGGGATCATACTATAATACTAAGCCTCTTCCTGATGAGTTATTTTGTTGATTTGATTACCTGAACAAGTTCTGATTGCAAGTATATTGTCCACATAAATCCATACAAGAGCTCATGTATCAACTAGGCATGCTGTTTATCATGTTTTCATATTGATTTGAAAATAACTGTTATGGGCTTCACATTCAATTCACAAAGGTTTTGTCCTCCCTTTGCAAGTCAAATCATCACTTTTTCACACTTAAGACTATGTACTTTAAGTTATAAGATCTATCTTGAGATGCATTTGGCATCTCATTGATGCATTGATGTAAAAGCTCAAGATAATATACAGTTGATCACATAGGATTCTTTTGAGAGCTTAGATATGATCATCATCAGGTCACCAGGTCTTTACTCACGTAAAACAGAGGTGCCTTTAACCCAGGTCTTTGTTTACACAAAACAGAGGGATGATGAGGATCATGATCTTTTCACCTTTTGTAACTGATATTCAGTATGGTGATCATACACCCAGGTCTTTGTTCACACAAAACAGAGGGAGTATGATTTGCAAAGATAGATATTATAAAGTGTTTTACATAGTGTGTTTAGATGAGTGATTTGGTCACATTAGAATAAGACTCATTTTAGCATTATGTTTGGCATGCACTCAATTTAGTTTCCACTCAAGATGAATCTACTCACATATCAAGAAACTTGCTGAGATTTATTGTTATTTATTTATTCAGGAATAGGCAAAGCTATAGTGTACTATCATTTCCCACACATATGTCATGCTGAAGCATCATTACACACAGTATTTTGTTTGTTTAAACTTGATTAATCTAAGTTAATCATGCCTAGAGACTCAACCAGAAAGTTAAATCTGACTGAATCAAAGGCTTTAGTGAATAAATCAGCAAGCTGATTTGATGTATCCACTTTGACTAACTTAATCAACCCCTTTTCTGAGCAATCTCTCAGAAAATGATATCTTATCTCAATATGTTTTGTTTTACTATGTTGCACAGGATTAGCAGTGATAAACATAGCAGCAGAATTGTCTATATAGATTGAAGTTTGAAGAAAGTTGTAACCATAGTCAAGCAATTGGTTTTGCAACCAAAGAACTTGAGAGCAACCAGCTGAAGCAGCAATGTACTCAGCCTCAGCTGTGGATACAGAAACATTGGTTTGTTTCTTGCACTGCCATGATACTAGCCTTGGTCCAATGAATTGGCATCCACCGGTTGTTGATTTTCTGTTACTGTTACATCCACCATAGTCACTGTCTGAGTATGAGTAGAGTGTAAAGTCTCCATCCTTTGGATACCAAAGACCAAGTCCTGGTTTTCCCTTGAGGTATCTGAAAATTCTTTTTACAGCATTGAGATGAGACTCCTTGGGATCAGATTGGTACCTAGCACATACACACACAACAAACATAATATCAGGTCTACTGGCAGTTAAATACATAAGTGAACCTATCATTGATCTATATAATTTTTGATCAATAGATTTTCCAGAAGGATCAGGAGCAATCTTATCAATTGTTGATGCTGGTGTTTTGCATGAGGATACTTCAGCAAGATTGTATTTCTTCAGAATTTGATGTATGTATTTCTCTTGGTTGATGAATATCCCATCTGATTTTTGATGAACTTGAAGGCCAAGGAAGAAGGTTAATTCACCCATTGAGCTCATCTGAAATTCAGATTTCATCAGCTCTTCAAAATTCACACACAATCTCTTATTAGTTGAACCAAATATAATGTCATCAACATATACTTGAACTACTAAGAGATCTTGATGTTCTTGTTTGAGAAAGAGTGTCTGATCAATAGTTCCTCTTTTGTAGCCATGCTTGAGTAAGAAAGATGATAGTGTTTCATACCATTTTCTTGGTGCTTGATGAAGACCATACAAGGCTTTATCTAGTTTGTATACCCTATGAGGATAATGAGGATCTTCAAAACCGGGGGTTGTGACACATAAACTTCCTCATCAATCTTCCCATATAAGAATGCACACTTGACATCCATCTGATACACAGTAAACTTCTTATATGATGCATAAGCCAAAAACACTCTTATGGCCTCAATTCTTGCAACTGGTGCAAAAACTTCATCATAGTCTATTCCTTCTTCTTGAGTGTATCCTTGTGCAATCAACCTTGCTTTGTTTCGTACAATAATCCCTCTATCATCCAGTTTGTTTTTGTATAGCCATCTTGTTCCAATAGGATGTTGACCTTCAGGCAAATCAACAAGAGACCACACTTTTTGCTTTCTGAACTGTTGAAGCTCTTCTTGCATAGCTTCAATCCAGCTATTGTCTTTTAAAGCAGCAGTGATGTTTGGAGGCACCACTTGAGAAAGAAAACAGTTGAAGAGACAAAGGTTGGTTGTACTACTTTGGCTCCTTGTAGTTCTCTTTTCAGGATTTCCAATGATGTTGTCAAGTGGATGAGTCTTATGGATTCTCATTGAAGGAGTTGATTCAACTGGAATAGACGATTCCAGGTTAGTCATTTCCATTGCCTCATACTGATTCAGCTCAGGTTGAGAATTTAAGAAATAGTCAAAATGTTCAACGGGAGTTGAATGATCATGAGAGTCTCTTGTTTGGGCTGCAGGAGTATCTCCAGTTGTATGGGCTGCAGGAGTATCTCCAGTTTTGTTTTGCTCTTCCGCAGGAACTTCTTCGGAAGCATTTTGCTCTTCCGTAGGAACTTCTCCGGATGCATTTTGTTCTTCCGTAGGAACTTCTCCGGATGCATTTTGTTCTTCCGTAGGAACTTCTCCGGATGCATTTTGTTCTTCCGTAGGAACTTCTCCGGATGCAAAGCGAGGACATGAATCATTTCCAATGTTTATTGTATTCATTTGAGAGCCTGGTTCTGTTGAAGCCACAACATTCACATCTCCGGCTGCAGCATGTTCATTTCCACATGTAGTATCTGCTTCTACTGAAATGTTTTCATCCGAAGATGGGCGTATCCTTGGAGGATCAGCAGATAAGGTTACTTCAGTCATAAGAGGTGGAACAAATGGATAACATACTTCATCAGATCCTGCATTGTTCAAATGATCATAGTTAAATGATTTGGATAAAGCATCTATGTCAAACAACCATGATGAACCTTTAACTGACTTTGTAAATACAGTTTCATCAAAAGATACATTAGGAGTCTCTTCCATAATGTTATGTTGTGGAATATACACTCTATATGATTTTGATGTTGAAGAGTATCCAACAAAGAAACCATCATATGCTTTTTCTGAAAATTTTCCCAATGACTCTTTTATGTTCAAAACAGTTACATGACATCCAAAGACTTTCAGATATCCTATGTATGGTTTTCTTTTAAATAGGAGCTCATAAGGAGTTTTGTTATGTTCTTTGACAATTAATGTTCTGTTTTGAACATTGCATGCAGTATTCACAGCCTCAGCCCAAAAAGTGATAGGTAGTTGTGAATCAGCTAGCATGGTTCTTGCTGCTTCAATGAGAGTTCTGTTTCTTCTTTCAGCAACTCCATTTTTTGTGGAGTCCTTGGTGCACTGAATTGTCTTGCAATACCTTTGCTCCTGCAAAAGGAATCCAGTTCAAAATTGACAAATTCAGTACCATTGTCACTCCTAAAAATTTTAACTTTTGTATCAAGTTGATTCTCAATCTTGATCACAAAGTCCATTAATGTTTTTGATGTTTCATTTTTTTGTTTTAAGAAAAAGACCCATGTGAATCTTGTGAAATCATCAACTATCACCAGGCAATATTGCATTTTCTAATGCTCATTACATTGGTAGGACCAAAAAGATCCATGTGAAGCAATTTGAGTGGTGTTGTATTAGTATTGATAGTTTTGGATTTATGTGACACTCTATGTTGTTTTCCTTTGTAACAAGAAGAACAGTGAGTTGAGCAATGAAACTCTTTGTTTGGCAATCCAATGACCAGGTCATTTTTCACCAATTTATTCATGTTCTTCATGTTAGAATGGACAAGCCTTCTATGCCATAATTGAGACAAATCTTCTGATAGTTTAGATATAAGGCATGTTTCATGTTTTGTGAGTGAAGTGTTGTTCATATCCAAAACATAAGTGTTTCCTTTTCTTGCTGCTTTGAGGAGGATCCAATCTTTGGAACAATAAATCCTGGCTTAAGAATGTAACAGTTAGTATCATCAAACAATATGGTATAATTTTGATCACAAATTTGAGACACACTAAGTAGATTATACTGTAAATTTTACAGTAATTTACTTTATCAAATTTGAGCACACCATTTGTTATCATCCCTTCACCAACAATTTTACCTCCCATTTTATCCCCACCAAATGCCACATAAGAAGCATTTTTATGTTTGAAATCATGGAGAAGAGAACAGTTTCCTGTCATATGCCTGGAACAACCACTGTCAACATACCACTTGTTGTCAGCTCTCCAATATTGTTCCTGCATTCAGAAAAGAATCAGTTAGAAGTGACAACCCAAGTCTTAGTGATCTTGGGTTTGTCAACAGAGTCTAAAATAGTTACTCCTTCATGAATAATTTTTGAAGTTTCAGTTTTAGATTTGGTTGATTCATTCTGATTTGATTTAGATGAGGATGATTCTGCTAATTCTGAATGGGATGTTGATGAAGTAGATTCTTGTTTCTCAATTTCTGCTTGATTCAAATCAACTTCATTTGTTTGAGTCTTTTGTTTTGATAATGAAACTTTAAATGTCTCACTATCTTTTGTTTTTGAAAGAGGTATTTGAATTCCTTTTTCAAATTTATCAAAAAATGAATCATCATCCTTTGATTCCTTATCTGTCAAATCTACCCTTTTGTGGGGTGTTTTTGACTGCTGACCAGTTGTTCTTTTCTTCATTGGATGAACACTTGATGACATTTTATCCTTTGATTTTGACTTTGATTTTAGATCAGGCTTCTTCAATTTTGACCCTTTTTCACAGTCAGTATCCGTTTCAGACTTATCTGACTCTTTCTTCTTTGTGCCTTTTGTTTTGTTCTTTTTGTTGAAATAACATTCCTGAGTGGAATGATTATTTTTGTTGCAGATGCCACAATGTTTGTTGAAGTAACATTCAGCTGTCATGTGATTGTTCATATTGCAAATGGAACAGTAGCTACTGAAGTAACATTCTTCAGTATTGTGATTTCTCATGTCACACCATTTGCAATATTTTCCATCTGATTCTTTTTCAGAATCATTCTTATGGTTTGCTGACTTTTGATGTTTTTCTTTCTTCTTCAGCTTTGGATGTGCTTCTTCTCTTTCAACTTTATGTTTCTGATTGATTGTTTCCGAATTCCTCTTCCGTAGATCAGCTGCTGAAGTTTTCTTTTTCAGTTGATGATCTGCTGATACCTTTTTCTTTCCTTTTTCCTTGAATCTCTCTCTTTCCTCGGTGATGGCAGATTCATCATTCAATTTCTTGGAGGAGTCTTGTTGCTGACTTAGTTCTTGAAGACCTTCATTCAATTGAGCTATTCTCTTGCAGATGGTCTTCAGCATGTTTCTTTGTTTAGGAGGATATGGCAACTTTGTTTCTTCAAGCACTTTTGGAATATGTGTTTTAAAATGAACATTCTTACCAGTGGTTATTTGATCAACATCATGTTCATCAGAATCATCCAAGTCATCACAATTATCATAATCAAATTCTGAATCATTTTGATTTAAAGATTCTGATTCAGAGGATTCAGTTTCACTCACCTCAGCTTCATCATTAATTTTGATTTGAGTTGATTCTTTTTCAAACTTGGTGCTAGGCACAAAATGATTTGACAGAGTGTTGGTCATTGTTGTAGGTAAAGATGTGTAATTATCATTTATAGGTGGTGCAACCGCATTATAACCCAACCCAGACCTTTTCTTTGATTCAATATGAGAATTTAGTAATTTCTCATATTGCTGAGATGATAATTGAAACTTCTGAAGTTTCACTTTAGTTGATGCATGATCAGCCATGGATTTTGTTAAGGAAGTGGTCAGATGCTCAACTTGGGCTTTTTGGCTATAGTGTTCAGAAACAAATTTTTCTAAATCCTTTTGCAAAGAGTTAATTTTTATTTGATACAATTTATGTTCTCTAACATGGGATTCATTTAAAATCATAGTTTCTTTTACTTTGTCAGCCAACTGTTGAGCATGGACTCTATATCGTTCAACTTCCTCAACACATGTTGATGAACACAATCTTTCTTTTACCTCTCTTGCTATTGGTGGAACTGTTTGATCCATATGAGCCATCAATGCTTGATTCTCTTCCAAGACTTCTTTATCATACACACTCCAGTCACACGTTCCATCTTGAAGTATGATCAGCCCTGACTCCTTTGAGTTGCTAGGTCCAGCTGATTCATTGGTGGCTGGTTGGGATGCATTGATCAGTTGAGATTGTTTGTGTAGAGGTCTTTGAGAAGTTGATTGTTGATGAGGTTGAATCTGATGTTGCTGATGCCGCTGATGTTGTCTCATCTCTGGATATGACTGTTGATTGCATTCTCTTGAGAAATGTTCATAGTGATTGCATTTGTAGCATCTTACCTTTGATTTGTCAACGCCAATCTTTGATGATTTACTTGCTGAAGCCAAGTTCTTATTTCTCCTGAGATATTGCTTTGCTCTATAAGCAATCATGGCCATCTGCCATTGTAGATCCATTTCTTCCACTACATCAGGAGGTAGTTCTTCTAAGTCTTGTTGGCAGATATTTGCTGACGTTAGAGAGCTTCCCAGATATGCTTGAAAACTGGAACTAAAAGCTGCAAAGGCTGCTCTTTGTTCTTCAGAGTCCAATATCACAGTAATTGGTTCTGACTGATTGGCTGAATGTGAAGACTTAGCTGTTGCTGCAGTTGTATCTTGTCGATCAGCAGTTCTTCTTTTATACTTTTGATTCTTATCTTGAGATGATTTCTTTGAGGGTTTAGAGGCATAAAAGCTAACTTCCTCCTCATCATCACTCCTAGCACAAGAGTTATCACTTTTATTGTTTGAAATAAATGCACTTCCAACATTATTTTTTTCTTTGAAGTGATAGGATGAGACATGAGTTCTCACACTCTTGTTTCTTGATTTTTCGTCCATTTCAAGAGCTTCCACTTTTGCAACCAGAGTATCTAGACCAGTTTATTTCAGATCTATAGTGTTCTTGAACATGGATACAGTTTGCTTCCAACTTTCTGGCAAAGTGTGGAGCATTTTCTTGTTTAATTCCTCACTAGTATACTTCAACTCTAGAATATTCATCTCAGTTACCAACTTCATGAATCTATGAAGTTGTTGAGGAATTGATTCACCCTCAATATGATAAAATGTTTCATATTGCGACCTGAGGGTGTCTCTCGTTATGCTTCTTATCTCATCACTCCCTTCGCAGAGAGTATGAAGTATCTTCCATAAGGAGTGTGCTGTTTTGTAGTTCTCACACCTGATCAATTCTCTTCAGGTAAAGCCATACTAAGCAAACTGTATGCTTTGATATCAACTTTGACCTTTTTGACATCATCAGGTGATAGATCTTTGGTACTGATTGGTTGATTTTTGTCATTATAATCCGGCCCAAGAGTGGGTGGAATATAAGGACCTTCAGTAATGGATACCCATAAGTCAGAATCAGTATAGTTTACATGATTCCTAAACTTGATTTTCCATGACTTGAAGTCTTCTTTTGTTTCCAACTTCGGAGGTTGGTAAGATGATCCACTGAAGTTGCTCATGATGTTAATTGATGAGAATAATTAACAAGATCTGCTATTCAATTGATTTGAATATAGAACAAGTTAATTAAATCGATTGCGGTTAAACGACAGCCGTAGATCTAATTAGTAAGAACAGACAAATCTACGAAATTAAAATCAATTAAACACAACTGACACTGAAAGATCAATCGATCTAAACTAATGAGCACTTGGCTCTGATACCACCTGTGAATCCAAGGATCGTCAGCAGAAATTATCAGTGTCGGTTGATGGCAAGTCAATGTTTGCGGAACCAACGTTGATTTGGTTTAATTGTTTTAAATAACTTTAAATATCAATAAATGTTCAAGAACACACGTAACAAAACACAATTAATGATTAATCAGTATTTCATTAGAACATGTTAATGATTACAAATATAATAAATGAATGATATCAAAGTATGTTATGATGTGACGGCTGCTAGGGTTTGGTTGAGAGACTTTGAAGTGATTGTCGTATTGCTATTGCAGTTGTCGATCAATCAATCGTCTAACACAATCGTGCTTGAATCAAAACCTAGGATCCATATATATAGACAATGGTGTTTCCGTTATAGGAAACACCGAATCTCTTGGGATTTGATTTGTTTCAGTTAAGGCATCATCGGATTTCTCGGGATTCGCATAACTGCCTTGTTGACTTGTTGACTTGTTGACTTGTAACACTTGTATTATACAAAGTGTTTGGACTCCGCAGGAATAGTGTCTTCAGTATGAATTTGTTCTTCCGTAGATGATTTGTTCTTCCTTAGATGTTTTGTTCTTCCGTAGATGATTTGTTCTTCCGTAGAAGTCTTGTTCTTCCGAAGGAGTCTTGTTCTTCCGAAGGAAACTTGTTCTTCACTTCTGGTTGTTCATCCGCAGAGGATCTTCGGATGTAAAGTTACTTGTAAGAAATATATCTACGGAAGAACAAAATGTTTATCCGTAGATGTTTCTTACACTTGGTCAATTTCATAAATTTACCAAGTATAATGTTTGTACCTGCAACCATACATAAATCAACACACACATAAATGGGTTAACCTATATATTTAATGCATACACAATAATGAATTACAAACATTCATTACAGATATTAATTCAAGTACTAAGCCTATACATAATGAACTAGATCTACTGATCCTAGACCTAACATATATCAATTACAAGATTTTAATCATCTTAACAATTAAATTATAAAAAAAATTACAAGATGTATAATCTTTATAAAGTTCTTTTAAATAAATAATTTGAGTAATTAGTTACATTTTGAATTATAAAGTTTGGGGTCCAATTTGTAATTCTTGAAACTTTATTTTAAAGGTTTAGACTGTTGATGCATGTATGTCCCTAGATCATGATTTGTAATGTAATAGATCTTGTCTGTCTGATGATGATGTAATATGTAATGATTAATGAAATGATATGGATTGTTTGTGATTTGTAATGTCTAATATTTCATTAATGAGTCGTTATTGAGTTGATTAATTGGGTTTATGATTGTTTGAATGGTCACACATAATGTTATATTAATTAAAACATTCAAACTTAACTTAATGAAGTTCTCATGCGAATGGACCATACGCATGAATAACTTCATACGATTGACTCAATCGCACGACTGAACCAGGAGACTGGATCAGTCGTATGATTGACACATAAGATTGGCTCAGTCGCACGACTGAACACTCAGTCGTGCGGATGAATCAACCGCATGGTTCAATCGCACGACTGAACTATACTTATGGTCCAGTCGTACGATTGAACAATACTAACCTATAAATAGACCCAATTCGTGGAAAAACGTAAGCATTCATACCATTACGATTCCAGACGTACCCTAGCCGTCCAGAGACCTCCCAAATCGTTCTCCAAGTTCACAGAACACATTAGATCGATTCCCAATCGACTTCTAACGTTAGATTCAATTCTTGATTGATTCTTCGTGTGTTCTCACTGATTGGATCGCCAATCAAATAGGATTCCGCACTATTTGATCTGGTTTACACGCTAATCACTAGGTATTTCGTTCAAATACCAGGTCCTAACAAGTGGTATCAGAGCTTTGGCTCTTGATTACGTGTTGATTCAATCAAGATTGCATAAAAGTTTGTGTTTTTGCACTAAAAACGCAATCTTTGGTGTCAAAAGTGATCTTGGACATTCCCTGCTCATCAAAGTTTGGTTTCTACGGACTTAGGTGATTAGACATTGCGAAATTTCGAATTTTTACGGCTGAAACACGTCAAACCTAGAAAATTTCGCAAAACAGCAGCTTCAGTCGCACGAGTGACCCATTCGCACGACTGGACTCCATTCGCGTGACTCATTCGCACGATTGGACCTAGTCGCACCTTCATTCGGCCGACTGAACAGTTCGTTCGCATAGCTCATACGCACCAGATTCATTCGCACGACTGAACCAATCGCCCAGTTCAGTCGCACGATTGAACCATTCGCAGAGTTCATACGCACGACTAGACCATTCGCATCCTTCAGCGCATCAGTGAAAGTTTGTTTGATTAGACTTAAAGTTATTCGCCATGGAAGATCAGATGTCAGCCTTTACTGCTGGGAAGGACTCTAGGATACAGAATCTGCTGTTGCTTGAGAGTGAGGTGGGTAATCATAATAAACCACCAAAGCTCTTGACTTTAGATGAGTTTCCCCACTGGAAACAACGTTTTGAGATCTACCTCAATGGAGTGGATCCTAATCTATGGGAAGCCATTGAGATTGGTTATAGTACACCGGTGGGAGCTGATGGAGTTAAGCTCACGTTAGGTGGGATGACGGACGCGCAAAAAGTTAAGTACAATGCAGAGAAAAGGGTTTCTGCATTGATTACACAGTCTATCCCCAAAGACATATTCCACCAGTATTCAGAGAATAAGCAGTCCAAGAAACTGTGGGATGAGCTAGAGAAGAGGTATGATGGGAATGCTTCGTTGAAGGCAATCAAGGGCAAGGAGTTAAAGAAGGAATTCGATAACTTCTCATCGATTGGTAACGAGAGTTTAGACAACGTCATAGATAGATTCTACCACTTGATGAGCGAACTGCATACACATGGGGTGGAAACTACCATGGAAGAGAAAGTGAGTAACTTTGCAGACGGATTGCCTGACAAGTGGGCTTCATTCGTGTCTAACCTGAGACAGAATGGAATGCTTGCAAAGCTGGATATTAATGACTTCATTCTTAAGTTGCGAGAAGAAGCACTAAGGATGAAGTACAGAGCTCAGAAGTCTTCGTACACACAAAATCCAGCTTTGTACAACGCCACGCCTCAAGCTAAGACATCTGGAGCACCTCTCCAGACTGCATTTGTGTCCAGCTCGTCGGGTCCTTCACATGCTTCTCCTTCAGGATCAGACACGTCAGGGTCGTCTTGTACCCACTATATTGGATCAGAAGCAAGTGCTACCAAACTGAAGACCGAGAACCTCGGTAATGTGACTGTGGAGTAGCTCGAGAGCATATGGATCTTTTAGCTGCAGTGGTTCATTCATATGATGGACTTGTTGCCGGGAAGATTGGAAACTGCCATCTGGCAGACGAGGATTATGAGCAGGTGGACGAAATGGAGCTTGAGAGGATGGATATAATGTGGGCCTTAGCTAGTGCTGTCCGGAGGGCGAAGAAGTTTGTTAAAAAGACCGGACAGAACTTGGTAGTTACTAAGGATACCACATTTGGCTTTGACAAGAGTAAAGTGACCTGCTTCAACTGTGAAGAGAAGGGGCACTTCAAGAGAGAATGTGTCAAGCCAAAGAAGACGGGTAACGGAATCCATTCTCGTCCTTTACTCGCCAAGACAAGCAAGCTTCCAGTTCTACTTCATCAAAACAAGGATCCAAAAGCCTTGACTGCTCATGATGATGAAGGACAGGATTGGAGCTTTAGGTTTGTCTCACTAGGGGAATCAAACATTGCCAGTGTAGAAGATATTGATGATGATTCTGCGAGTGAAGGTGATCTAGCAGTTGAGATAGCGATGTCACACTGTGAAGAAGCAACTGCAGCCGAGGTCAGTTACAAGCCTAAAGAGGAGACTTCCACGTCAAAGACAGAAAAGACAGAATCACCAGAACCAGAGACATCTGATGCTGCGTTGATGGCTAGCTCTTCTGAACCAACTCAGGTAAGTACTACTGACCAAATGTTTAATAATCATGCTTGTTCTGATTGTGATACTTTTAGGAATAGCATAGATGAAAAATTTGCTAGGTTATTAGATCATAATGATAACTTAGTAAAAGATTTGCAACTGTGCACTGAGGCTAATAGAGTATTAAAACAAAATGAGCATAGTTATAAAGAAAAGATAGACCTATTGACTAAACAGCTTAGGGAAACCGAAGTAGTTGCCTTTAACCAAGCAAATGACATTAGGTACTATCTAAACTCCCTAGAAGACACTAAGAAGCAAAAGGCAGTTCTAGAAGTAGAAGTAAACTCCTTAAAACAAAAACTGCATAGTTGGACTAGTTCTTCACACATAGTTCAACACTTAGTGAGAGAAAGGAATAACGGGGAGGGATTGGGTTACAAAGTGGTTCCACCACCACCTGAGACCTTGATGAACACTAAGACTAGACCAGTAAATAATAACCCCATCAAGGATCACGTGGTGTCTACTCCTCTTGTTAGTGATCCAGATACCTCATGTTCATCTACTGAATCTGGACACAAACAAAAGGAGGCCACTTCAAAGGCAAAAGGTAAATTGCCTTGTGTTAATCTGGAAAAGGAATTTGAAAAAGTTAACTTAAAGTCAGGGTCAAACAGAGTCAAATCAGAACCTACAAAGACTTCTAATGTTAATTTTTCACATGCTTCAAGTCAAAAACCAGTTAACCAAAAGGAGAAAGATGTTAAACAGATTAAAACAGTTAACTTTGTTAAACCAGAGAAAACATCAAAAGAACCAGAGTCAAAACCTAAAGTGATTGATGTTACTAGAGTGTCACGCACTTCTCCACAGAGAAAGTTTCATCATAAAGTTGATAGCAGGTCGTGCTACAACTGTGGAGAATGTGGACACATTGCTTCCTATTGTCCTTTCTATCAGACACCTAGGAAGAAGATTGAACTTCAGGACTCTAAGCCTAGATCTTCTAAGAGGAGCTCTCTGACTCCACCTAGAAGAACTAGTGAACCTAAAGTTCAACCTGTAAGCCAGTCGACTGTTTATCATAAACAGGCCTTGCACAAATCTGGCTTATGGAAAGAGAAGTCATCCTGCGTGTCTGATACTGATGACAAGAAGGAACCTGAGCTACCCTCACCCTCTAAGGGTCAATGGGTGGAGTTTATGATGTGTGATGCCTCTGGGAAACCCAAGCCAGTAAAGGCTTGGGTTCCTAACCTAAACTAATTTGTTTACTTTGTATGTGCAGGGTGTTCGATACAGTGCTGAGACTAACACGTGGATTGTAGACAGCGGAGCATCCAGGCACATGACAGGAAATAGGGCCCTTTTATCAAACGTCAAGCAAATAAAAGGAGGGCATGTTTCCTTTGCTGGAAACAAGGGAGGCTATATCACAGCTCAGGGAGAAGTGGGAAATCAGAAAGTTAAGTTTGATAAGGTGAACTACGTTCAACAACTTCAAAATAACTTACTTTCTGTTTCCCAAATCTGTGATAAAGGATTTAAGGTCATCTTCGACAACAAGAAGTGTTACGTGCTGAAGAAAGACTACGTGATCCCAGAGGACCAAGTTCTGATGACTGCTTCAAGATATAAAGACCTTTATGTCTTGGATCTGTCAACAGCTGCTACAACGGATCATGAGGTTCAGTGCTTTCTATCTAAAGCTACTGAGAAGGATTCCATCTCCTGGCATAGGAGAATGGGACACATTAGTCAAAGGAAGATGAATCATTTGATTCAGAAGGATTTGGTGAGAGGAGTTAATGTCAAGAACTTCCAGCTTCCTGACTTTTGTGTAGCTTGCAAGAAAGGCAAACAGACGAAGAAGTCTCATAAGGAAAAGAAAGTTCATTCAATAACTTCCTCTTGAACTTCTTCACATGGATCTGTTTGGTCCAGTCAGTACAAAGAGCATTGCAGGCGACTTGTACTTTTTGTGGTCACTGATGACTACTCAAGGTTCACTTGGGTAATGTTTCTGAAATCCAAATCAGAAACATTTGAGTCATTCAAGGAGTTAGTAACCACACTGGAATCTCTCTACAAGCTAAAAGTTAGACAAGTACGCTCAGACAACGGGACAGAATTCAAGAACCAATGGATGGAGGCATACTGCAAGGAAAAAGGAATTGTGCATCAATTCACTTCTGCCTACACACCTCAGATGAATGGCGTTGCTGAAAGAAAGAACAGAAGCTTGATAGAGACAGCACGGACTATGCTGGCAGACTCGAAACTGCCTATCCAATTCTGGAATGAGGCAGTGGAAATGCATGTTATACACTGAATCGAGTCCTGATAGTCAAGCGCCACGGAAAGACATGTTACGAGCTACTACAAAGACGCAAACCGAATTTGGAGTATCTTGAACCTTTTGGCGCGCCGTGCACACTTCTGAAGAAGACACAAGAAGGAAAATTCAGCGAGAAGGCGGATGAAGGAATCTTTCTAGGATACAACATACCGAACAAGCGAGTTTACAACAACTCAACGGGTCTTGTAGAAGTGTGGTGTAATGTTGACGTTCAGCGATATACCACACCACCTACAGGCAAAGGACCTGCCTACTTCTTCGACTATGATGGATTCTTCAAGTCCTTCAACATCCCTCTCTCTCCCTCGGATGATGAGTTAGCTACTAGGATGATGTATGATATTTTGAATACACCATCTAGCTCACAGGGAGAATCATCTACTCAGTCAGGGGGAGTAGTCAATGACAGTGACTCCTCCTCTGAAGATGAAGCTGAAGCAGATGACCAGAACAGTCAGGAGGAACAGGTTCCAGTTCCTGAAAGTCCACAAGCATCTACCAGTGATGCACCTTCGACTTCGGAACCTCAAACTCCAATACCTCAGATGCAGAACCAAATGTTCATAATCTTGGCTCTGAGGTAGCTGTTCCCACTACTCCAGGATCACGACTAAACGTCTATCATCCCCTTGACAATGTCATTGGGGATGTCAGATCAGGAGTACAAACCCGAAATCAGCTATACTCAGCTGATTACGCCTCGTTATGGAGAAAGGGTACATTCATGATGGTGCTTATCGGTGTTTTGTCTCGCAGTTGAGCCAAAATATGTCAGTGATGCACTAAATGATGAGGCGTGGGTGAGTGCCATGCAAGAAGAACTTCTTCAGTTCAAGAAGTTAGGTGTATGGACTCTGGTTGATAGACCCAAAGGGCTAAAGTCATTGGCACCAAATGGGTACTGAAATGCAAGAAGGATGACCAAGGGGTCATTATCAGGAACAAAGCTCGATTGGTGGTTCAGGGTTTTCGCCAAGTCGAGGGGATTGACTACAATGAGGTGTTTGCACCCGTGGCAAGGATGGAAGCCATTCGTATCTTCCTTGCCTATGCATCGTACATGAAGATTAAGGTCTACCAATTAGATGTGAAGAGTGCATTCCTTCATGGGGAAATCAGAGAAACAGTCTATGTAAGTCAACCCGAGGGATTTGAAGATCCTTATCATCGGGATAGAGTTTACAAGCTCGACAAGGCTTTATACGGGCTTCATCAAGCTCCTCGAGCTTGGTATGAGAAACTCTCGACTCATCTTGTGAAACACGGCTTTCGCAGGGGAGTCATTGACTGCACGCTGTTTATTAAAGAAAAGGATGGCGACCTACTGCTTGTACAGATCTATGTTGATGACATAATCTTCGGTTCAAAGAACGAAGAGTTATGCAAAGAGTTTGAAGCAGTGATGAAGAAAGAGTTTGAGATGAGTGCTATGGGGGAGATGAAGTTCTTTCTCGGGTTACAGGTGGATCAGACACCAAATGGGATCTTTCTACATCAGACCAAGTATGTAGGAGACATTCTCAGTCGCTTTGACATGGAGAATGCTTCTGCTGCTGGGACTCCACTTGCTACGAATCACGATATAGCACCTGATGAAAATGGAGATCTTGTAGATGCCACGATGTACCGAGGAATGATTGGATCCCTTATGTATCTCACTGCCTCAAGACCTGATATCATGTATGCTACATGTTTATGTTCTAGATATCAGGCTAAACCTAAGGTCAACCATCTGATCGGGGTCAAGAGGATTTTTCGTTATCTGAAGGGTACACCCACACTTGGATTGTGGTACCCTCATGATGATGACTTTGAGCTTACAGCGTATAGTGACTCGGATTACTACAAGTCTACATCAGCAGGGTGTCAATTCTTTGGGAGAAGATTAGTTACCTGGCAGTGTAAGAAGCAGACATCGGTTGCATTGTCAACCTGTGAAGCCGAATATGTTGCTGCTGCAAGTTTGTTCACAAATCATCTGGATTCAACAGCAAATGCGGGATTACGGTTTAAAGTTCTCTTCTACTCCTATTTTTGTTGATAACTCTGCTGCAATTGCAGTAACTAAAAATCCGGTTCAACATCCAAAGACCAAACACATCGGTATTAAATACCATTTCATAAGAGACTGTTTTGAAAAGAACTTAATTGATGTGGTTAAAATTAATACTGATTTTCAACGCGCTGACCTCTATACTAAAGCCTTTGATAAACCACGTTTTCAATATTTGCTAGAGGTCAACGACGTTAAAAAGAAAAGTGAGGTTATTCCTGATGATGATAATGTGTAGTCCGATGTAGTTTAGTTAAAGTTTTTTATTTTATTTTATTTTATCTGTTTATTTTCGTCTGTTAAATTTAAACTCATGTTATTTTGCTGTTTATTAAAATCCTAAAATAATTAAACCAGTAATGATTTTAGTATTTTAGGGGGAGAATATGTCAGCAAGTTAACATTAAAAAAAACGAGGGAGAAGGAGTGGATAGCTGATATAAGGTAGATCGTATCTGTGATACCGATTCAAAACCTTTGGAAAATGATAGTACACAGGAACAAATCAAGAGGGACTTTAAAAATTTAAGTTTTGAAAAGATGCAAAAATTTAAAGTATAAGTCTGTGTAGTCTAGGCAATACAAAAGGGAAGATGATAGAAAACTGGTAACTCCTAAGGTAACACAAAGAAAGTAGACCTAGAGGTTGCTAGACCACAAATGATATGTCGGTAGATTCAACACAATAGATGATTAGACCTGACTGGTGATCTCAAGATCAAACTAAGTTGTTCAACTGACTGTGGGCTTCCATCTTATCACTGGTTAACACAATCAACAATATTCCAATAAGGGGTAATGAGCATGTAAACGCCACAAATGTGTGCGGATGACCATAATTAGAGCAAAGCAAAGAAAAATGAAAGACAAATGCTATAAAGCTAATGACTTATGTTGTTGGTGCATTTTGTGCAAAATAAAATAAGCTGCTCTAACAAGGAGATAGGTTGTGTGCCTCTCTGCTGTGCGATGGCACTGACCTGAGGATAAGCATAACCTAGATATTCTAGAATTCATTGTTGTTTGCCGCCTCTCTGCTGTGCGATGGCACTGACCTGAGGACTGGCTTCTCTTTGAAAGCTCTAAGAATAGTCTCTTCTTGTAATAATACCCGTAGACCGCTCAAAAGCTCCTGAGGAATGTTGATTACCATATAAGTGTGGGATCCACAAATGTTAGTTGAAATAATTAAACCTAAATCAGTCACCAGTCTGTGTCAAAAGTCTGTGTATGGATTTAAGTGGACAAACATATTGACAATCATTGTGGCTGCAATTCTCAAAAGTTCAAATCAATGTGAAAATCTAAGAGTTCCAGTATGATTTCCTTAAGTTGCTAATGACTCTGGATGAACACCAAGAATGGAGCATCAAAAGATTTTGATAACAAGTCCCAAATGATTTGACTTGCCTGTATGATTCCAAAATTGAATTGGTCCAGGTGTGGTCAATCCAAGTTGAAGCTGTCTATTCCGGAACCAAATCCCGTAGATGTCCATCTTAGGATTTATCTCTCACAAAAAGCCAAAAACAAGTCTTGTTTTGAGTATTTAGTTTAAATTTTCTAAGTTAGTTAGTAGTTTTAGTTTGTTAGTTTGTCGGACTACATCAGGAAAATCAGTAAGGAATCAACTCACTAAAAGGGTCATGTCTGAGATGACCACATGTGCTTTAAAAGTTTAAAACAGTCACGTCTGAGGTGAAAAGTGTTTAAAATGGTCACGTCTGAGGTGACTAAATTGTTTAAAAGGATCACGTCTGAGGTGATCAAAAGGTTTTCAAGTTAAAATGATCATGTCTGAGATGATCAAAAGCTCATAATGTCAATTTCAATAATTAAAAGGGGTTTTAAATGTTAATTTTCAAAGTGGCAGAAAAATTTAATAAGTGTGACCCATTCGCACGAATGGACCATACGTATGGACTAACCATACGAATGGAAGCCATTCGCACGAATGGACCATGAGTATGGACCATCCAACCGAATGGCCCATACGATGGCCCAGTCGGAGGCTTAAGGGCGAACGAGTGAGTCAGTCGCACGACTGAGATCCAGTCGGACGACTGAAGAAGGGCGACTGACCCAATCGCACGACTGAGTCTCACTCGCACGACTGAAAGGTGCGTATGAGCTCAGTCGCACGATTGAATCTAGGGTTAGTATAAATAGAGGGGGAGTCGGTCGCAGAGACTCATCACCCTCAAAGAAACCCTAAATCGCACGACTTAACTCCACTCTGCCAAAATTTCATTTGATTCCTAAATCACCCGTTTCTTGATTACTGATCATTTCCATCGACTTTACAGGTAATTTGCGGTGGAGAGAAACCAAAATAGCGTTCACTTTGACTCCAGATCTGTAAAATTTGAACCGAAAACGAACTGAGACTTAAGTGGCTTAATAACCTAACTAAACGACTTAACCAGATGAAATTGAAGATGTTAGGTGTTATAAGAACTTATTGCGAGTCAAATGAACCAGATAACGATGTCTAAAGCTCAAAAATGGTGAAAAAGTGAATTTGAATTGAACAGTCAGTACATCATGCGATTGGACAGGCTGATGAACTTCAGTCGCACGACTGAAGGGTGCGATTTGCCTAACCGCACGACTGAACCAAGCGTATGAAGCTCAGTCGCACGACTGGTGTAACCGCATGAGGTTATATGCGCATGAGTCCAGTCGCACACTCAGTCGCACGCATGAGATCATTCGCACGTCTGAATCTCAATCGCACTGTTCAGTCGCATGACTGATCCAAAGGATTCTATATGATAGAGATAACACTATTGTTTTCTAAGTGTATTTGAGCCTCCTTGCCGTTGAATCCATAGTCCAACATTTGAATCTGAATCCAAAGCACTTGAGCACAACAGCTAGCCGTAACAATGTATTCAGCTTCAGCAGTTGATGCAATATACAGGATTGTTTCTTTCATTGCCGTGAGACTATCCTTCCAATAAAGAATTGACATCCCCCAGATGTAGACTTTGTAGTCATGTTGCAGCTACCATAGTCACTATCTATATAAGCATACAGATTGAAGTCAGAATTCTTTGGATACCAAAGGCCTAGTTTAGGAGCACCTTTGAGATATCTAAGAATCCTTTTGACAACAACCAGTGTAACATCTTGGGGTTGCTTGAAATCTTGCACAGATGCATGTAGCAAACATGATATCAGGCCTGTGGCTGTGAGGTACATAAGAGACCCAATCATACCCCTATAAAGGTGTTCATCCACACACTCCCCTTCAAGGTCAGGTCCAAGGGAGTGGTTTCAGGCTATAGGTATCTTTGCAACCTTACACTCAGTCATGTTGAATCTTGTAAGTATGTCTTATACATACTTTGACTAACTTTTGAAGATGCTATTGTCAACTTGTTTCACTTGACTTCCTAGAAAGAAAGCGAGTTCCCCCATGGCACTCATTTCAAATCTATCCTTCATCAGCCTTTCATAGTCTTTGCAGAGCTTTGGGTTAGTTGATCCAAAGATAATGTCATCTACATACACTTGAACTAGCATTAAGTAATTTCATGTTTCTTTGATGAAGAGAGTTCCATCTATAGTACCCCTCTTGTATCCATGCTGACAGAGATACTTAGATAGTGTCTCATACCACTTCCTTGGAGCTTGGTGCAGCCCATAGAGAGCTTTATCAAGCTTGTAGACATAATCAGGATTATCTAGGTCTGCAAAGCCAGGTGGTTGTTTGACATTCACCTTTTCATCAATCACCCTATACAGAAAAGCAAACTTGACATCAAGTTGGTAGACCTTGAAATCCATAAATGTAGCAAAAGCTAGGGATATCCTAACAGCTTCAAGTCTTGCCACAGGAGCAAAGACATCAGTGTAGTCAATTCCTTCTTCTTGTGTGTACCCTTGAACAACTAGTCTTGCCTTGTTCTTGATGACAAGTCCTCTATCATCCTTCTTGTTCCTAAAAACTCACTTTGTTCCTTGCTAATTCCTTCTTCTTGTATGTACCCAACTTCCATCCTTCAAAGCCTCATCAACTTTCTTTAGCTCTATCTAGGATAAGAACCAAGATTATAGACACACATTATTGTCATGAGTCTGTCCTCTTGTTCTCACCCCCTTGTCAACATCTCCAATGATGTTTGTGGTGGGGTGTGACTTGTGGATCCTAAGTTGAGGGATCACAATAAGTTGATTTGACAGATCTAAATTTATGAAGTTTAGGTCTGGTAATGAGGTCTCTCTCCATATTAGCAAACTTATCAAGAGAAGCTTGGTCCAATGAGTGTGTGACAACATTTATGTTTTCTTTTATGAAGTGGTTGTCAGCATCAAGAAACTCTTGATCACTATCACCACTACCACTTCCTCCTACATTTGAAGCTCCTTCATTTGAGTTTTGTACCTCTGAGCTGGAATTTGTAGGCACCTTAGATGTATCAGTTGGATTTGTCATGGTTGTGCTGATAGAAACTCCATCTGTAGGGTTAGTTCCTCTTCAAGCTAAAGTAGTATGATTGGTAGGTCTTCTCAGCTCAAATCTTAGGTCAGGATCTCCTGTTGATAAGATATCTGTGGATCCTGAAACATTCTCACAAGACTTGTTAAAACAATTGGTAACTAAATCAAGATCAAATAACCAATCAGGACCAAGACCTTTCACACTAGGAGTGTGCTCATTGAAGGTCACATTGGCTGACTCTTCAACTACTCTAGTTCTGAGATTGTATACTCTATAAGTCTTAACTTGGGAAAAGTATCCATCATCTGATTTCTCATCAAATTTGGCTATTTGATCTTGGTATTGAAGATGGTACAATGACATCCAAATGATCTGAGAAAACAAATGAAAGGTCTCCTTTTGTGCCACAGCTCATAAGGAGTCTCACTAAAACTCTGTTTTGAACATAGTAGGCAGTGTTGACAGCCTCTGCCCAGAAAGTGATTTGCAGTTTAGAGTCAGACATCATGGTTCTTGCATCTTCAATAAGTGTCCTGTTCTCCTCTCAGCAACACTGTTTTGCTGAGGAGTCGTGAGAGCACTGTATTATCTTGTAATACCTTTTTCATCACAAAATGTGTCAAGGATTTGGTTTTTGAATTCATTTCCTTGATCACATCTTATGGTCTTGACCTTATGATCACATTGATTTTTAATTTTCAGAATGAAGTTCTTCAAGATCTCAGGATTCTCATCCTTAGTTCTAAGGAAAAAGACCCAAGTGAATCTTGTGAAGTCATCCGTAATCACCCAAACAATATGAGGTCCTTCCCAGACTTATTACGTTAGTGGGGCTAAACAGATCCATGTGTAATAAGTGTAGGGGAGTAATGATGGAGTTTTTTTCCTTTGGTTTGTGAGACACCTTGTGTTGCTTCCCCTTCAGGCATGCAACATAGTGATCATCACTAGTAAACTCTTTCTTTGGAATTCCAGTTACAAAATCATTCTTAATTAATTTATTCATGTTTTTACAGTATACATGGCACATTCTTTTATGCCAAAGGAATGACTCATCACTTTTTGCTTTAGATAGAAAGCAAGAAACTTCTCCTGAGGGACATGTTTCATGCAAATCCATCTTGTACATGTTCTTTTTCCTGGGGGCTCTAAGCAAGATATGCTCTTGAGGAATGACCACCCCAGGCTTGAAAACAATGCACTCATGCTCAGTGAAGAGCATGTTATGATTCTGATCACAGAATTGGGATATACTCAGTAGGTTGTACCCATGTGCTCTTTGACAAAGTTTACCTTTTCAATGCTTAGCTTACTATTTGTGGCTCTACCCTATCTAGTAATGTAATCCCCTGTATCTCCTCTAAAAGCAACTGAACCTCTATCAAATTTCTCAAAGTTTTGAAGCAAAGAGCCATTGCATGTCATGTGCCTGGAACAATCACTATCAATGATGCATACATTTCTCTTGGTCTTCAACCGTTCCTGCACAAAAGGAGAAGATTACTTACATTTGGAAACCTAAACCTTATTGGTCTTGGGCTTATCAAAATGGACTGAAGACAATGGAACAGTAGTTGATCCTATGTTAAGACTTTGGGAATCATTTGCTGCTATTGATGAAGAACTTTCGGTCACTTGATCTTCCTTCATCTTCCACACTATCCTTGGAAGATTAGACTTAACCTTCAACACTTCAGAAGTTTTGAGACTGATCCTTCGAAAGATCTTGTTTTCACTACAACAAGCTTTGGTGCTTCGGAAGCATTCCTTTCTTCCGAGACCAAATTTTCTTCCGAAGCCAAGTTTTCACTTGTCTTCATTTCTGTCACTCCCCGACCGACGGCGGAATCATCGGGGCGGACGAATGTGAAACGATTGTTCATAGCTCATGGAATTATATAAGTTGAAATAATATTAAATATTATTTTTCATTGAATAATACTAGACAATTAAGTCATTAATATAACAAAGATTTAAAACAACAACATAAGATTTTCAATTAAACTAAGTCCAAGTCCTATATGAGCAAGAAGAGTTCCTTAAGTAGCAATCCTGAAACATGTTAAAAATAAAGGGTCAACTTTGAAAGTTGGTGAGTTTCCTTGGGTTAAACATACATACATATATATATATATATATATATATATATATATATATATATATATATATATATATATATATATATATATATATATATATATATATATAGATATATATATATATAAAGATTTAGAAGTAGTAATTAATGTTAATGGTTATGAATTATGCAAACTTATAGAACACATATAGCTACAATCAAACCTTGACCAAGAATAAGTTTACAAGTTTATAACGATTAGCTAAGTGTACTTGGTTCCCATGATGAACAAGTCATACGTCATCAGGAGCCGACAATACATCGGCTTTAGCACCAAATAGGCTTTTCAGGCCCATAGATCTATGACATCGCTAGGCTAGCAATAGTGTATGATTGTTTTTACAAGATGACTATCATATAAGACTCACATGTATCTCAAATAACCATGACAAAGTTTATAAACGAATTGATCGTGCATTACAAGTATCAAGATGTTTTACAAGTGTCTGTTTATAAGATTAACATGTTTCACTCAAAAAGGTGTGAAATAAAGTAAAAAGGGGCATGGAGAAACTCACTTGATATATAATATGCACTTTTGAACAATAATAAGAAATAAGATTACTCCAACGTTTCCTTCACGATTCAACCTAAGGGTTGATTTCTTAGAGTTAGAATAATGATATGATTCAAGAGTAGATATGAATTAGGGTTTCATTTGGAATTTGGGGGTTTTAATATTTAAGTCAAATAAAATATAATAATGCAATCGATTATGTTTTGGTTCAATAAAGATGGTATAGATCAATTAAGATTGAGAATGATAAAGAATGATTCAATAATTTAATTTATTGATTAATAAAAAGATTAAGTATAATGTGTGAAAAGAATAATTAATTTAATAATTAATTATCTAAAATTTGATAAAGATAATTGAATACTTATTGAAATGACTTGCAAAATAATTTAAAATTATTTAAAATCATTTTATAAAGTTTTTAAACTTTTAATTAATTTTTATAAGGGTCTTATAATATCAAAGCCTTAAATAAAAAATAATAGAAAATTATATTGTTTTATAAATTTCAAGAATTTAAATAAAAGTTTAAGGAATAAATTTATAAACTAATTATGATATAACATGATTAAATGAATAGATGAATAATTAATTATTTAAATAATTATTTAAATAATCATTTAAAGTATTTATAGCATAAAGGTTAAATTGTTTTTAAATAATCCAAGTTTGCGCTATAATATATTTATAACATATAAATAACTTAATAATATTTTTATAACCTTTTTATTCTTTAAAAAATAATTAAATTTAAGATCATAAGTTTTTAAAATCTTTAAAAAAATTAACTTAATAATTTCTAAAATGTTTTAATTAATAAATAATTTTTATTTTGGTTTAATAGTATAATAATAATTTTCAGAAGTATAAAATGTAAACAAAACTACTTAAAATAAAAAGTGGCAGAGGCTCGGTTCGAACCCGAGACCTCCTGCTTATGGGAGTAGTGTGGTAACCGTTGGGCCAAAGCCCAAGTCTTGGTTTCAAACATAAAACAAATTTTAAGAATTGTTATTGAGATAATCCCCAAATCCATCAAGAACCCTAGATTGAAATTGCTCCAAATTGAACCCCAATCTGATCATGATAGCTGAAATAAGTTTAGGGCTTTTGTTTAAAACATCAAAACGACTGTATAAGTAAGATCAATTTATCTTTTATGAGATCAAGACGATAATGAACATGTTGCGGCAGAACGGGATAAGATTCGAGATGCAAATGACGATGATAATCCAATTCATTTCGTATGAAGCTTCTAAGGGTGATGATGAGTAAAAACCCTCAATAAATTCCTGGTTATAATGCTCAGAAAGTTGGTTCCAGCTAGGTTGCAGACTCGATATGAACTCGCGATTGAATATGATGAATGTGTTTGTTGTGGGTAAAATTGATGTTACAGAAAGTTTGAAAAGGTAGATTGAAATGTTTGCCCTCCTTTATAAGATCTCAATTTTTATTGTTTCAATACGATCGAGTTATGATTTGGTTTTATAGTTTCGGTTTCAATTCACGAGCATTAACATAATTTTAATCGCAATGATGTGTACGTTTGAATCAGAATTGATCTCAGGAGCGTTTTGGGTTGGATAATTGAATCACTTGATCATTATTCGAGTTGTAACGGATCAATTTGATGATTGGGGTTCGGTTTCGAGTTTGGTCGAAGGTAACAGTCTAATAATTCGAATTGAATGGTGCTCTTAGTTCGAAACTTACTTGCGAGTGTCATGGACAGGTTTAATCGATTTATTTTGACAAAAATCACATTTCGGTGGTCGCTGGAATATAACGACCGGAGCTTGGCCGGAGGAACTAGGGCACGATGGGGGAGAGGGTTGGTTTGGGTTTTAGAACAAAGTTACACATTTGATCCCTCGAATTTTAAGTTATTATTATTTTATGTCTATGTTAGGACCTGGTATTTGAACGAAATACCTAGTGATCAGCGTGTAAACCAGATCAAATAGTGCGGAATCCTATTTGATTGGCGATCCAATCAGTGAGAACACACGAAGAATCAATCAAGAATTGAATCTAACGTTAGAAGTCGATTGGGAATCGATCTAATGTGTTCTGTGAACTTGGAGAACGATTTGGAGGTCTCTGGACGGCTAAGGTACGTCTGGAATCGTAATGGTATGAATGCTTACGTTTTTCCACGAATTGGGTCTATTTATAGGTTAGTATTGTTCAATCGTACGACTGGACCATAAGTATAGTTCAGTCTTGCGATTGAACCATGCGGTTGATTCATCCGCACGACTGAGTGTACAGTCGTGCGACTGAGCCAATCTTATGTGTCAATCATACGACTGATCCAGTCTCCTGGTTCAGTCGTGCGTGCGATTGAGTCAATTGTATGAAGTTATTCATGCGTATTGGCCATTCGCATGGGCCATTCACATGAGAACTTCATTAAGTTAAGTTTGAATGTTTTAATTAATATAACATTATGTGTGACCATTCAAACAATCATAAACCCAATTAATCAACTCAATAACGACTCATTAATGAAATATTAAACATTACATATCACAAACAATCCATATCATTTCATTAATCATTACATATTACATCATCATCAGACAGACAAGATCTATTACATTACAAATCATGATCTAGGGACATACATGCATCAACAAACTCCCCCTTGGACCTAGATCTATCTAATCTCTTGTCTTCTGCATAACCTCCTTGTATTTCTTGTGCTTCTCCTCTTTTGTGACTCCCGCGTGAATCTCAAACGCGAAGCAGAGTCGTATAACATTTGGAACTGGAGGGCCTGTACAATATCTTGCGTGTCATAGAACAGTGGCCACTTGTATAATGTATAGACATCATTAGCTGACAAGTTAGTAAGCCACATCGGGTCGAATACCCTGATCGTATCCATTTGTACCACCATTTGAAGTGTGGAGTGAAGTCCTGTGGCATTTCCCTGAGTGGGATTCTCGACATTGTGCGCGAAGGACTCCACTTCAACACAATCTTGGGCTTGCCAGTAATGGCATCAACTTCAGACCTTCTGATATACCTAGTAGGCTGTTGGGGTCTGAAGTTAACCCATCTGGTGTGGTACTCCTTCTTAAGGGCAGCCTCGAACCAGCCTGACATCTTCCTCGGGTCAGCATACAAAAGCTTTAGCTTAGCCAGCTGGTTGAGCTCAAAACCTGGTAGAGTCTTCAGATCATGTGGGAATCTGAAGTACTCTATGCCCTGTTCTCTCTTAACTGCATAAGCATTAAGATCATCAAAATAAGCCCATGCTATAATCCTGCCTGACACCTTGTGGTGTTTCTTGACTCTGTAGAGCTTGGTGTAGGCATCTTTCTTTGGTGCAGCACGTTGGGCTCTCACTTCTTCAAAACATGCAGCCCACTCAGCCTTTCGAATGTCAACATCATCATTTGAGGCTTGGGCTGTTACTTCTGCCTTCTCAGTTTCCTGCTCCATCTTGTTCAGTACCTCAAAAGTATCACTGACGAGGGACTCACACAGATTGGGGACCACATTACCCTTGTTGTCAGCATACTGAGGGTACTCCTCTGCAGTGATATCTTCGACCTCGACTTCATCAACATCGTTGAGCTCTTCATCACTAGTCGATTCAACTGTTGGAGCATCTTTGACTATTTCATCCGGATTGAGCTTGAAGATCTCTGCGAGTTGCTCGTTAGATAGATCATGAATTATTTCCCCTTCTTCAAGAATATAACTCACAGACCTTCTTAAGATCCCTTGCAGATCAAGAATCATGGTTAGTTGAGTCTTGACCTGTTGGAGGGGAGCAACATCAAACTCATCTCTTTGATAATTTGGATCTGTTTGATTTAAACATTCAACACATACATCATTAGTAAGTAATCAAACAGAAGTACATTAACTTAATATATAAACATTCAATACATTGTTTTTCAATACAAAATTCAAACACAAAAGTAAATAAATACATAAAACATCTAGTCTTTACTTTTATCTTGAATCAACGTCTCATCACCCGGAGGAGTAGAGGTGGTCGCTGACTGGTAATGTCTGTTCTTCGACCTTCTTTCTTGACCTGAAGCAGAGGCCGATGCAGCCGCATCCCCTCCTTCTGCTTCGTCATCATCATCCTTTCCCTCTGTCCTCTCTTCGTCTGTTTCCTCCTCATCCTCAGTATCCTCCTCATCCTCATCATCATCTTCATCATCGTCATCACCATCTCCATCATCTCCATCCCCTTCTTTGATCTTTAAGGGCTCATCCTTTGATCCCTTTAGCCGCAGCATGATGGTCTTGTTGGTGGTCTCCAACTCCTCTATCCTTTTGGCTGATTGGGCATGCTGCTCCTGGAGTTGGGACATCTCTACACGCTGTGCA